>OX328129.1:72501655-72886655 GCA_946811695.1 Gonocerus acuteangulatus
AAGTTAGCTACTGTCGGTGTCCCTGACGGCTTAATATCACTTTTATTCGAGATGTTCGAGAGGATTTTGACAATTTTCACGAGATATATAAAAAAAAAAAAGTTTATTTATTTTCTAAGCTTATCAAATGGCACTAGGGACATGAACGGAACCGCGCTAAGATGCTGCAGTTCCTGCGAGTCGGACTTTTTAAAAATGCGTTGAAATTTTTATAAGTTACGAATTTAATGTAAGCATTGAGAACAGCTCGGATTAAAAAATTATGGTATACTATATTGGTAACCTTCCGCTTACCAATATTCTCAACCGTTTTCGAGATATTAAGGAAAGTGGGGTCTCCGGTGGTCTAGTGGCTAGCGCGCTAGATTCATAAGCGGGAGATGGTGGGTTCGATCCCCACCGGCGCCAGAAATTTTCTCATCTCAGGGCTCGCTGAGAAAATTCCTGGCTGCACCCTGGACGTCGGCGCGAATGGCCAAGATTTATGTCGATGCGCCGTAAAAATAAAAAAAATTAAGGAAAGTATACAAAGTTACCAAAACTTTTCATGTCTCTTAATAAAATATAAGTACCCAAACCAAAAAAATTATTCAACTTTCTCGACAACGGTTAAAGCTATCGCCTTAAAAATGGTTTAATTCGTTTTTCTAGGCCCTGAAGCCTATAAAACGAGTACTTGCAGGCATATGAAGTAAGCGGAACGATTTTTTTCGCGCGGCATTCGCTCCAAAAACCATGTTCCGTTGGGCGGATTCTACTGGTTAACGAACTTGACCTTTCAAATTAAACGAAAGATTTTTGTACCAAATTTCATCAAAATCGGACCATTATTCGCTGACGTATGCCGCGAACAGACAAATATATATATATACAAATTTGAACCACCATCATTTTCGTTCTCTAGGGGTTCTGAAATGCAAAATTGTCTAGTCGGCACTTCCGGATTGCGTCATGCGATCAACCTTTTAAGCGGGGTTCCTCCCGGAGGGAGGGAGGAACCGCGTTAAAAGAGCTCCACCTTCTTCCGAGATGAGAGAGGTCACATTTCAAAGTAGACATGTTAAAATAAATATTATCTGCTTATCCGATCATAACACCGGAATGAAAGGAAAGGTTTAGAATACGCCTTTATGTGATGCACTATCTAGTTTAGCGTATTGGCTCAGATAATACATGTCCGCACGTCAAAACACTTTTAATTCGAGTTCGTTCTAGGTGCTAACGTTGTTTAGTCATGAGCTCTCATGAGTCAAAATGAAATGCCGCGATTTGTATGACTGCTTGTTGGGTGCTACAAACATCGACGCATTCCTGCAACAAAATCACCCTGAATTAATTTAAATATACACTCGAAGTACTTGTTGCATTTTCTTTTGATGAGTTCAACCTATTCCGAAAATAACAATAATTTTTAACGCCCCAATAGGCTTTCATTTTACCATTAGCTCTTCAATTTACTTCAAAATTTCTATAAAATATTGTTTTGTTCTGAGTCGAATGAGACCAGCCCAAGGTTTCTAGGTTAATCCGTTTCGATATATTGTTTTTTCCCGCTTTTTGGCCATTCGGCACCACTGTGCGCCGTCCCGTGCCGTTTTGAGAGAGCCTGCAATCTCGCTTTTAGTCGGGACCCCATTGGAGTTGGTTAAATATATATATATATTATTTACAAAATCTTCAATATCTTAAAGGTTTATCAATGTATCTCGCAGGAAGTTGAGGCTTCCCTATAAATTTGGAAGGCGAAATGAGTTACGATGAAGGAACTATTCGGGAAGAGATGAAGGTTGTAGGGATGATCTAGGTGCTGGTGGGAGGAGATGAAAGCATGAAAAAATGTAGGGAAAAGTCATAACGTTAAGGATGACTTGAGATAGGGTTCGCTTCCCGCGGAAGGTTATTAACTTCCTTGCAATATTTACAACAACTATAAACAAAAGGGCGGAAAGGCGTGAGGCGAGGCCTTTTCATTAGGGATGCCTTGGTTGGGAGGGCAGGGGGAGGGTCGTAAACCAGAACCCAAGGGGGGGGGGGAGTGACAAATATCCACAAGCCCCCCCCCCAACAAAACACCGATTAAAACTGCTGCTTTTTAAAGGTTGTCCCGGGAATCCACCTCGGTGCTTTATGGCTCCCTGTTTCCCCCAAATACATCACCTCTATTTCAGAATTACAGAAACTCTTCGTTCGCCGAGAATTATTCGCACCGATGAGCGACACGAGTTAATCCTACAATCCAATATGGGTTTTCTCTCTTCCAGAGTTTTTTTTGTTTTTTTTACATTTTTAGGTGTAAAAAGGATAAAACAAAATGGATCCGATCCTAGTTTTATTCCTCGTACGGTTAAACGAATTAACGATGTAATAACAACGTGTTTCTATATTTATTTATTTTTTGAAAGAGTGATATATATATATATATATATATATATATATATATATATATATATATATATGTGTATATATATATATATATATATGTGTATATATATATATATATATATATATATATATATATATAAAAGAGATTTCCTAGAAAAGAGATCGGTACATTCTATTTCTGCCTGAATTAATACATTACGCTACTGCACATCTCACAACAAGCTCAGATCAACCTGTGCAAGTTGTAATGAGACTTTGACAATTAGACACATACTGACAGATTGTAAGGCCCTAGACATTCTTCACGACTTACTGACTGAAGGTAGTCCATATAACGACACAATACTTAGACATTTTAAGAAACAAAACATATATAACAAAATATAAATTTCATTTGCCAGAACTTACTTCTTTCCCGCCCTTTTCGTATTTATTTATTTATTATTATTATTTTATTTTAATGTTCATATTTTTTTATTTTATTTTACTCTTTTTTGTCATTTTTTTTTATTTTATTTTTATAATTTTTTTTTGGCAGTCACTCACAAAGTATGTAATCATTTTTATGCTTTATTTATTTATTCGTTATATTCATATTTTTTTACTTGTCCAATTTATTTTTTTTTCTGCTAATTTTTATTTCTTTTTGAAAATACTTGCATGTCTATGTAGATATGAATTCATTGTATATATATATATATATATATATATATATATATATATACATACATATACATAAGTGTTTATGGGTGTGTGTGTATATATTTATGTATGGATTAATACTCCTTCGTTATGGCTATATATAAAGGCATGATTTGTTGAGTATTTTCTTAGTAAAGCCTTCCACGATAGGTAGTTATCTTTGTAAATACTTAGAACACTCATGTAAATAATTTTTAAATTTTACCCGACGAAAAATAGATTATATGCTATGTTAGTTATAAAAAATTCCAAACCACTAAGAAAAAGTGGCAAATGATATATATATATATATATATATATATATGCTAAACATCGAATTATTTTCATATTCGCTTACCCGTTTCTTAGGATATATAGTTCTTAATTTTGCAAAAATTGAGAAGGCTGTGATTAATAATTCTGTTTAAACTATTTCTAAGACGAAGCATTTCTACTTGATAATTAGAGAGAAATATAGGGTTTAAGAGGTTTTTGAAGGAAATTCGCCAAGAGAGGGCATCTCTAATTAAAATGTATTAGCCCTGATTGGGTTTCCGCGTCCGCTAATAGTAGCTGCTTGGATGCTAACAGTCAGCTGGATAATTCAACTCATAACTCATCCCTAATCCTTCCAACAATTAGCGCTGGGAGTCTTCAAGATTCCTTAAAATAGGCTAATCTCTCTCTCTCTCTCTCTCTCTCTCTCTCTCTCTCTCTCTCTCTCTCTCTCTCTCTCTCTCTCTCTCTCTCTCTCTTTTTTTTTTTTTTTTTTTTTTTTTTCTCCTTGTCTGCCTCCGCAGTGCCTTAAGGCTGCCCTTATACCAGCGGTTCTGTCCAATTTATAAATTTTGAGTGCGCGAAATTTTAATAGGCCAGTACAGCTCCACCTTCGTTCTTTATTAAGAAGAAAGGCTAAGCCTTTATACAACAATATTGGGATTCATTAGATCGGTTCCAGAATTGGAAAGCCTCTGCTTCTGCTCAGAGGGTATCCAATAATATCTATTCTAACCTATCCTAATATAATTCTAGATGATTCTTTACAATATTTACAATACATTATACTATGAACAAACTATATACATATTACTGCTTGACATCATAATCTATACATATTAATAATAATAATCCAATATTCTTTGATGCCATATAATTAGCTATACATACTTGCACGCACAATTTAACACAGACACACACATACATCCACAAACACACATATATACAACTGCACAAATATAATTACACACTTATTAATTACTAGTTAATATAAAACTAATCTTAATGAGTTATTATTACTATACTAATCTAAAAAATAAATTTCTCTCTCGCTCTCTCTCTCTCTCTCTCTCTCACTCTCTCTCTCCCTCCTCTCCACTCTCTCTCTCTCTCCAATTTAATAAAAATATATATTCAGTAAAAATCTTCTAACATGTTACAATTATTAAACAAATATCCCCTTTTCAAACTTACTATATTCTGTATTTTATCATAAATGCATATTGTATTCGAAAATTATGGTTTATTTAATTTTTTTAATTTGCTAATTTGTTTACAATTTTTCACTATTGTTTATTGTTATTCAAGTGTTTAGTGATGAATTGCCCTTGTCGCGGTCTCACTGATGTATAAATAATTTAATAAATAAATATTCTGCCTTTGTAACTTATGGAACCTTAACCCTAGAACGCCAAAATTTGTTAAAGTGATGAACAAACGCCTCTGTGATTTAAAGTCGCCCCACCCCTCCCTGCTCTTCAATTCTCCACCACAGCCCAGCTATGATACCTGTGGTCAATACTTGACAAGTCACCGGAAGAATTACATAGCTAGTACCAGCCGTTCGGAAATTACATGAAATTATGTCAAAGAAAGTACGTGAAATTTTCGATTGTTTCGAGATCTAGCAACATCTGTGTGCACGCCTGTTGGTTGGTCAGATCATTTATTCCTTTATTTTTTACGATATATGTTATTTTTCTTTTATTTTATTTTTATAATTACATGAAAATCTGTGAATAAACTAAGTTTTGGAATTTTATAGTTATTTTCATCATTATTCCAACTAAGTCGTGAAACTAATTATTACAGTTATATTAATCAATTTTGAAGCACATATAATGTGAAAGAGTTTCTAATATTAAAGAATATCTCATGAGTTGAATTTTTACTTATATATATATATATATATATATATTTTTTTTTTTTTTTTAATTATGATCGTCTGAATGACGAATTGTTGGTAGAACGGGGTAGGCCGAGGAAGGTTGGTGTTCTAGGGTTAATGCAAAGTTATGAATTCTCAGATAATTGTCTTCTCCTTTATCTGTGTCTTTGTAACTATAATCATGGTTTATTTGTTGTTATACATACATGAGACATTTGGAGTTGAGCTTGCACATTTCCAAGTAACTTATATTTTGTATCTGCTTTTTAATCTTCAGAAAATGATCATGTTGCTCGAAATGTAGCTGCATCTTAAATCTTAATAAATTCCTGATTATTGAGACTGCAATTTGGGCTTTGATTTCTAACCTCAAATCTCTTTGTTTTGTTAGAATTTTCCTGCAATTTTAAATGGGTTGGCTACTTCTACAAACATAGATTTATGGAACTCCATTCCTAAGTATGTAAAACAATTTTTATAATTGTTAAGTCGGAAGGCATACATGAAATATCCAAAGAGGTTATGTAATTCTGCGGGAAACTCATGGGTGCCGCCATTTTCTTCACAACTCTGGCCCAAAACAGACCTTTTTATGCATGTTCTATTTTGCTTTCTCGTTTCAAACGATAAATGTTGTAATTTGTTGCTGAAATATATCAACGCCAAGATATGTTATCTCCAGCTGGTGTGAATAATGCAAATGCAGATATAATTTCCCCCATACGGAAGTGTACGATTTATTTCGCTTGATTATTTCTAACAAGGCTTAGCATATGTCACTCGTTACGCATACGCCCTGCCGCGGTAGGAGGTCGGTGTAATTGATAAGTTAATGACATGAAGGATTATGCGCGTATCGCGTGTCTAGGCGCAGATCGAAGTTCCCCCTTGACTCGCCGACACTTTGCGCCTCTAATGCAACACGACTTGCCTTTCTCCCGATACTTGTTGAGTATACAAACCTGTATAGGTTGTGCACTCGGAGCACAATCACCGTTATTATTGTATTTCACTGATTGTTGAATTACACTCTATTTCCCCTTGAGATGTTTGCGAGGAGTGAAAATAGCAGCATTCTACGCGCGAAGGGGTTGTATAACCAGTATAGAGCGCTTTACTGCGCAAACTAATTTGAGCCGTGAACAACAATTCATACAGCAAGGCCACCACTATATGTATATGTGTATATATATATATATATATATATATATATATGTGTGTGTACAGGGTGTCCCTCCAAAATACAGCAAAACTACAGGAATCGATGCAGAATAAAAAAAAAGAAAAAAGAACAAAAGTCCTTTGGCGTATATCTCGTTTTTGCTTAATTTCCGAGTAAAACGCAAATAACTAAAACACAATTGTGAAATACAAAAATCATTAAAAGTATATATTTTATCTTCCATCCCCACTACCCACCCACCTTCCCCTCCCCCCCCCCCAAAATACAACAAAATCGTCTTGGTCGAAAAAAAATTAACTGACGCCATGTGAAGCTGCGTGTAGAGCATAATTTAAAATAGCGACTTTTCTTCGGTAGAAAGTGCTAAAACACAAAACGAAAAAAAAACCGTTTAATTCCTAATAAGTTTTCAATTCTTATAAAATGTTCAATTTAACACTGTATGTATACATAATTATAATATAATAAGTTGGGGTCACCCGTGGTCTAATGGCTAGCGCCTTGGATTCATAAGCGGGAGATGTTGGGTTCGATTCCCAACCTCCGGCAGGAATTTTATCATCCCACGGCTCGCTGGTAAAATTCCTCGCTAAACCCTGGATGTCGGCGCTAATGACCTAGATGTAGATGAGCCGTAAAAAAAAAAATATATATATAATAAGTTATTCTTCTAATAAATCCTTATTAATCAATTTAAAAACTGTTCAAAAAATAATAATCATCATAAAAATTCATGATCGACATAAAAATAAATTCGAAATTGGAATTTAAAAATTTATTCTTCTTCTTTTGGGAATTGAACCTTACTTAATATTACTTTTTTCATGTACTTGAGGTGTACTATCACCTCCTGATATGTGTAAATCACGTGTCTGTCTGTATGATTGTCATAAATAAAAATCCACAAAGTTTGAATGATGTTGATCAAACCGGCGAGTGCCGTAGGCTAAGTCAAAAACGTCTACAGTCAGTACGTATCTTTGTTCATTATTTTGATGACTAGATGAAGGGTATTAATTAATAATACCAACAAGGTGAGGAATAACCCTTCAAAACTCCACAAATACTTTTATTTTAATATCACAACTTTTCGGACTAATCGTCCATCTTCAGGAGATCTACAATAGTAAATTAATTACTAAACACTGCAGAAAACACGCTTTATAATTACCATTAACCCTTTCGTTGCTTTGAACGAGTTAACTCGTGTACGAAAAGCAGTGCCCCAGACGCTCCACACGAGTTAACTCGTGTTCCACTGTCGGTGCCCCTCAAGCTCCACACGAGTTAACTCGTGGCCGGTATTAGCCCCGTCTGTCGCTTCTCCGGCCAAGTTCTATTAACTCGCATAAAATCAGTGGGACCTACCGATATTAAGGATGGTTCGTAGGTTCATTACGAACATAATAGTACGGAATATAATAATTTTTAATTAACTAATGTGTTTATGCAATAACCATACTATTTAAGATATTATAATATCTAATATCTGATCCATCTAAAGAAGCCATAATGAAATTATGCATTCAATATAATTTTCTGAGGCACATGACGACAGAGAACAAACTCAGAGAAATAAAACAAACAGTTTGTGAATGGCCTTCAAGCAAAAGAAACAATAGGAGAGAAGAAGTTGTACTTTGTCGCTTACGAATCGGCCATTCACGGCTGACACACTTACACCTCATGACGAGACAGGACAGACCGAAATGTGAACAGTGTAATTCAACACTGACCATTAAACACCTACTGACAGAATGTATACTTAGACAGAACTATGACTTACCGTACAATATGACAGAACTACTAGGCGATAGGAGCCAATATATAGGACAAATATTTAACTACCTCCAGAAGACTAACCTACTTGACAAATTATAAAATGACCTCTATGACTAAATTAGCAACAACACATCAACTTAGAAAAAAAAAAATAAATAAGAGAGAAAAGAGAAGATGTTATGTATTCCATTAAAATAAAAATTATACTTACATTCACTACCAACATACGGCCAAATACTAAAAACCTTATTGACAGACAGACAAACCATTATTACAAAGCCAATACTAATACATTACACTCTAAACAAGTTTACATAAAACAAATTTAACATTCTTGTATTATTTTATACATGTTCATGTAATATTTTTTAAAAGTTGAATCGCCTAGCCGCTACAACTTATTAAATAGTAAGTAATTTTCTGAGCATTTCTAGGATCTGTAATGACTAATAATATTTCTCTAAAGGTTAAAGTAACAGAGACTTTATATCTCAATTATCCTATAATTGCTAGTGATTTTATTATTTACGAATAGAGCTTCATCCGGTTCTTCACAAACTTTTCCATTTCATCAAATCTTCTTCGTATAATAATTTAAATTTTTCATTGTGCAAGTCTATTAGTATCTATAAAAAAAATGTAGGTAAAGTCCTAACAATCGACATTGTTATGCGAAATTGTTGAAGCTGGCGCACCTCGCCGCCTATTTGCAGGGTCCTACAATCGGCATTGTTATGCGTATGCTGACGCACCTCGCCGCCTATTTGCAGGGTCCTACAATCGGCATTGTTATGCGTATACTGGCGCACCTCGCCGCCTATTTGCAGGGTCCTACAATCGGCATTGTTATGCGTATGCTGGCGCACCTCGCCGCCTATTTGCAGTGTCGTACTTAAATTTGTCACTCCAGCCGTATTGTTGCTGTTTATATTTTTCAGGTACAATTTGGATCTTGTATAGTAGGGTTGGTATAGATAGCCTCCTTC
This sequence comes from Gonocerus acuteangulatus, assembly GCA_946811695.1. Lineage (NCBI taxonomy): Eukaryota > Metazoa > Arthropoda > Insecta > Hemiptera > Coreidae > Gonocerus > Gonocerus acuteangulatus. The sequence continues at coordinate 72,510,834 of OX328129.1, forward strand.
GATATGAGTGGCGATGCACCTCGTTTTCTGAGAGAGAGGAAAGAGTCGAACGGTAGTGAAGTCGAGATGAGGAGAGATTGGCGAGCGTACGGGGGGAGTTAGACGGAAAAGCATCGAGCGTACAGGGGTAAAACCATTTAACAAATTTTATTACCATAATTTTAGACTCACCATGTCCTGTTAATAATTAAAGTTACATTTAAAACGTCATATAATAAATAAAAAGTCAAATTACACATCAAGACCATCAACAATCTTAATCTCACAGCCATATTAGAAGACCTTATCACCATACTCAGGCCTATTATATTTTATATAACTAAAATTACATTAAAACATTAAATTTCAATTGATTAAAATGTATAATAATTTATGTATGACTTATCACAGATATTTTGATTAATCATTACTTAACAGTATTATTATTACAATATTTAATATAAAATACACTGAGGTATGTAACCAAGATCATTAAACTATGAAAGGAATCTATTACAATGTTACAGAAATTAATTTTATTAAATATGTCAACATAATGTTGTCCTATATCTTTAACATCTGTTCTGAAATTATGTTTCTATTTGTTCATTATAAAAATCCACAAAATTTGATGAATTTTCATTAAATTTGGCACACAGGTAGGTCTTTATACGGGAAGTGTCTTGGCTAGGTCAAATAAGTCTATCAGCTGTCTGTCTGTATGTTTGTTCCTTATACAAATCCTCAACATGTAACCGATTTTTATTACACTTGGCACACAAGTAGGTCTTGATACGGGAAGTGTCATGGGCTCGGTCAAAAACGAAATGATATATATATATATATATATATATATATATATATATATATATATATATATATAACATTTCCAAGTCTATTTGAACCTTTTCCAAGTCAACTGTAACCTTTTACAAATCAAATGTAACCCTTTCCAAGTCATCAGCAACTCTTTCCAATTCAAACGTAACTTTATCCGAATCAGTTGAAACCCTTTTCAAAACAAATGTAACGCTTTACAACTCAATTGTCACTCTTTTAATTTCAATTGTAACCGTTTCAATTTCAATTGTCACTCTTGAAATTTTTTGCAAATTGGGCGTAATGGGGAATGGGCGTATTGAGGGCCTCAAAACTCAACGGGGTAAATCATGAAAATATTTTTATTTAAAAAAAAAAAAAAAAAAAAAACTTTCGGTCCCTCAAATTTTCAAGGGTGACAATTGAAATGGAAACGGTTACAATTGAAATAAAAAGGCTGACAATTGTTTTGTAAAGCGGTCCATTTGTTTTGGAAAGGGTTTCAATTCATTAGGAAAGGGTTACATTTGAATTGGAAAGTGTTGCTGATGACTTGGAAAGGGTGGAATTTGATTTGTAAAAGGTTACAGTTGACTTGGAAAAGGTTCAAATAGACTTTGAAATGCTATATATATATATATATATATATATATATATATATATATATGTATATATATATATATATATGTATATATATATATATATATATATATATATATATATGTATATATATATATGTACACACACAAATCAGTATTTTGTGTTCATGTTGCTTCTTGTTGTACACCCCCCGGAGTCAGACTGCCGTGTTTACAGCTCCCTACTCTAGAAGCGTGCACAACACGACCCGAGAGCTTTGATCAGCTTGATATGTGATCGCTGCTTTACGTGAGACTAATAAGCGAGTATTGAGTTTAACACTCTTGGCGAGCTAATAGATTTCAGGCTTAACTCGCCGTCGTCAGGCGAGCCTCTTTAGCTCAAAAAGTAGCCTTTAATTCTAGCTTAGGGGAAAAACCTTGTCCCTTCTGCAGTATTCGAATAATTAGGGAATTCCATTGTCGTAAGAAATACAAAACTTTTTTTAATAGTATTTATACTTTATAGGATACTAACTGACTACTCGTTCTTCGTCACGGCAGAGGAGTAGTCATTTTATTGCGTTAAACAATGTATCATCAAAATTTACGCTACCATATGTTATTCATCAATTGATAAGTTATCAAAGTATAATGGTTCTTGACATTGGGGCGCTACGGACCAGTGTCAAGAAACAGATAACCTAAAGATAATCAGTCATCTATAGAGTACCGGTAAAAGGAGTTGTACCAGTAGATACAGGTTAAAATTCGTTGTTAATGATAAGTGGAATTTAAAATTTAAAAATTAATGTTTCCAAGATGTCATTTGGAAACACCTATTATGGGAGCATTATCAAGAAGTGTTCTGACTGAGGATGCTGATGGGTGAGGAAGCTGTGCAAGAGTTTTGTATATTATTACCTCGGATGGACCATCACCAGGTAAACTCTATGAGGGACAAAATCACAGTTTATTTCTAATAAATCAAGGTCTGCCATCATAGTTGAAATGAACCGCAAATAAAAATAATATTATGAAATAGATGCAGTACGGTAACAGCTGACCCGTTATCGTCCTAGCAACGCATGCTGCCTAGGCGAGCATGCTCTCTCTCAAACCAACTAAAAATTCTAGCCCCTCTAAAAATACTTACTCTAAATCTTTCTTAAGTGGTTTTTGACAAATATATAGTATAATTTTAGAATGGCGTAAAATTCCAAACTTTTACAGTGACAACTACAATAGGCTGTTCCGTATGAAATATCAGGCTGTTCCGTATGAAATGTCAGGTTTGGACTTGCTGATTTCCTTCAAATGTCTTGAAATTGTCGTGGCTCCTACTCCGAGTTCTTTGGCATATTCCCTAGTGCTTTTTGAGGGACAAGCTTCTACCCTTTCTTTCAGGTGGTCATTGTCAAGCTTGGTTTCTGGCCTTTCTCGCTCCTCGTTGTCAAGGCCAAAATTTCCACTCGAAACCTGGAAAACCACCGGTAAACAGTTCGTTCATTCGCCGTTCTCTCCCCGAGCGCCGTTTTAATATTCATACACGCCTCAGCAGCGCTATGACCGAGCTTAAATTCATAATGAAAAATAATACGGATTTCCGTTGAAGTCATAATTTAAGTTCTATTTTTTTCTCAGAGGATCGTTCTCACAAGACTGCAAGTTACTGATGAAATAATTGGAATAAATGAGCTTTAATTCTATATGAATAACAATAATGAAATAGAAAAGGGAAAGGATTAAATCGCAAAGTAAACAAAACTGACATTTCATACGGTACAGGCTGATAGTTAGTTGTCGTAGAGGTTAACCTTATGGTAAAGATGTCTGATTCACCAGAACTACGTCATCTTAGCGCGTTTTCGTACATATCACTAGTGCCATTTGTAAAGGAATAGAAGCATTTATTGATAGGTTTTCATCTTTAGTGGAATATATAGCATTTCCAAGTCTATTTGAACCTTTTCCAAGTCAGCTGTAACCTTTTACAAATCAAATGTCACCGTTTCGAAGTCATCAGAAACCCTTTCAAATTCAAATGTAACCCTTTCCAAATCAGTTGAAACCCTTTCCAAAACAAATGTAACGCTTTACAGCTCAATTGTCACCGTTTTTATTTAAATTGTAACCGTTTCCATTTCCATTGTAACCCTTGAAAATTTCAGGGACCGAAAGTGTTATCACAATTTAAAAAAACAAAAATCTTTTTTAATAGTTAAATCAGAATTCTATCCATAAAATTGTTTTCAAATAGTTACTTCAAAATGTTATTTGAATTTCTATAGGCTAGAATTTTTTTATAAAATTTCTCTTGCCATTTTTAAATAAAAGTTTTGCTAATAAAAATTATTTTAAAATTTTGATCTAAAAATTCTTACTTCTAAGAATTAAGTATCAGTATTGATTTTTAAAAAATTGAAAATAAATATAATTTTTTTTTTTTTCAACACCCTTCATCATGACTGAAAAATCATTTATTTTCGAAAATTGTTCATTTCATTCGTTTACTGTTTTGTCCCAATAATAGTTTTGAAAATAAAAATATTTTCATGGTTTATCCAGTTGAGTTTTGAGGCCCTCAATTCGCCCATTCCCCATTACGGTAAATTTGCAAAAAAATTCAAGGGTGACAATTGAAATGGAAACGGTTACAATTCAAATAAAAAGGGTGACAATTGAGTTGTGAAGCGTTACATTTGTTTTGGAAAGGGTTTAAACTGATTTGGAAAGGGTTACATTTGAATTGGAAAGGGTTTCTGATGACTTGGAAAGGGTGGCATTTGATTTGTAAAAGGTTACAGTTGACTTGGAAAAGGTTCAAATAGACTTGGAAATGCTATATAGAATGAAATCTCAAAGAGAAGAAAGGTTTATGATTCCATAACGGGCAACTGACATGGAAATTACTGCATCCTCTGTCTCAACATAACCCCTTGGAGACACATTCCCAATTAGAAGCACTTTTTTCTCCAATTGGCATTGCACCATCGAAATTTGCCTAAGAATCTTTTCTGTGGAGGCTTTAGTAAACTTTCCAATGGTTACCTTCTGTCTACCACGATTTTCCAACTGTTTAGATATATTAAAAAAAAAAAAATAGGCTTTAATAACCCAATAGTTGATACGCAATTAAACACAAAAAAATTAAAGATAATATACGAGGATTCCATAACTTTTCATGTCTGTTAATAAAAAAAAAATTTGTTGGAATAGTTCTTTAACTCCACGTCTAACCAAAATGTGTTTATTATATGAGGAGTCTAGAATCAAAAGAAGACACGTCATTGAAACGAATTTGTTCAAAAAAACAGAACAAGTCTTATGTTTAATTTTATACATGTGTATAATTTTCTTAAAAGTTTTAAGTATCACAGAAGAATGTTTTTTTTCTGAAATTTCAGAAGTTTATCTATTATATTATCTATTTTGAAGGATTTTTTTATTTTTGATGTCTTAGTTTTATAATTCACTGATGTATGTCTTATTTTGAAGCCAACTTTTCACTCCAGAATTAAAAAACATCATGATCTATTGAGCTTCGAATATATATATATATATATATATATATCGACGTAGAAAACTTGGTTTTAGCATACTCACACCACACCTAACGATATTATTGTTAGCTCGACCCCCTCTATCTACTGGGCTAATTATGATAATATAGTTTTCTTGTGAGATACTAAAAGCCAACTAGAGGTAGAATATAAAGATAAAGTTGCCAACAAGAGGAAGGAGAGACTCCAGCTGTTGCCGGACTTGGAGGAAGAGCTATAGATTACGGAGGTAAGCAGACCGCACAAATGCAAAGATAATACCAGCTGATTTATATGTAACTTGTTGAGGCAACAGATGTTGCTAGGTGTTAAATAGCCATCTGTTCTATCCAGTTGCTCTTCTCCAAAACTTAGTTTCGATTCGGAATGTTGCCGCAAACTAAAAACCACTTTGTAAGGTGCTTCCTCCTTCTCTCGCAAGGCACCGCTTTTCAGGCAACTGTCCTAAAGCAAGAAACGAAATATACAAAAGATATCAGGGGCGTATATAGGGCACCGGCGGATTTGGGGTTATGGAATACGAACAATCTAGAATTTAGAATTGTTAGCCAACTAAAACACTGTTACACCCCCAAAAAATATCATTTTTTCTAAACTATGTGATCTAAATTAACTTATTTTTCAGGATTTCATGAAACATTTCTACCGATTAAATCATCATTTTTGGGGGCTGTAGCCCCCTCGTTAAATACGCCCATGAAAGATATGGATAAGTATGAATAATCATTTGGGCTTTGCAGGACTTTGTCCTTCCAAAGTAAGTACAGAAATTTTTTTCTCCATAGGACCAGTACGAACAGTCCAAGGCTTTAAATATTAATTCAAAATATTGTTTCCTCATCATGGAAATTTTTATCAACACTTCTTAGAAGAAATCAATAAATATTTATACTTACCTAATTTCAACTGTAAAATTGATAATATACAATTTTTTGAGATTGTAAGCGAACCTTATTTTCTCACCAAATCAATATTGTTTTCCGACCTCATTAGTAGACAGCGAAAATGAACAGTATTCAAACATACGAAAATAAACCCAAGAACTACTAATAGCTGAAGATATAAGGATGCCAGGTGGCCGTGAGTATTAAGGCATGAGCACTCTCTACATTGTGTCGTGGGCTCAATTTACGATATATGTAATTTGAAATTTGGAAAAAGAAATAATATCACCCCTATCCTGGCAAGAATCTATAGGCAACCTGTACCAAAAATCTTATTTATGAATATGGAAATAAATAAATCAATTACGAATAAAATATTTTTTGTTGCAATTCAAAATTCAGGACATCCCAGAAGTCCTGTCGGTTTTTAATATTCTGTCTTTTTATTTTCCCATTTTTTTTTTTTTTTTTTTTTATTATAGCATTAAATATACTTTTAGTTATCAAGTTTTGGTTGATGAGAGTTTTTAGTCTGTGCTGAATTTTCATTTGAAATGGATCTCACAAGACACCACACAATTTTATGCTTTGGGAATTCTTTAAAGGAGAAAATGCTGCTTTAACTTATTGAAAACTTTTAGAAATATATGGAGAAAACGTCAGTAGTGAGCGACAAGTACAGCGGTGGCTTGAACGATTTCGAGCGACAAACCGAAAGCTTGAAGACGAGTCTCGTACAGGTCTAGCAACGACCTGCAGGCTACTGTAGATGAAAATCCTGTTGTAACAGTCGAAGATATAGCAGAAAAACTTGTAGTGACACATACACATTATACTGCCCTCCGACATAGATCGACATTACTTATGGGATGGCCTTAGACATACATTTACCTGTAAAGTACTGAGATACTTCAACATTTACGGTTTTAGATATGTATAGATTTGGTAATCGCAGAACCTTGGTGTTAGGTATTCGCTGGAGATAGGAAAGTATTTGCAGAAATAATTCTATACTTGATATTGAAAATGCTTCTGAGAAAGGAAAGGATAGAGTTGCTACAAACAGATTTCTCTGAACACTTAGGAGTTCCTTTCATGTTCTATTTTCCTCCTGAAATACCGTGACAATCCATTCTATTCCGAAACTGGGGGAAAGCATTAACCTTTAGCGAGAAAAAGAGCTTTGTATCTGTTAGCTATTTGTTGGTTGGATCAAGAGGAAAGAAATGGTTGTTAGCGACAGACATGGGCGTATATAGAAAATAATTTCGGAGGGGGCTGGGAAAATTTCGGGGGGGGATGAGACCATTTCCGGTGTATGGAATACTAACAATTTAGATCTTGGAAGAGTTTTAGCCAACTTAAACGCTATTACACCCAAAATAGAATATGTTTTATGAACTAAATGATCTTATTTAATTTATTTTTAAGGGCTTTATGAAATTTTTACCGGTCAAATCAAAATTTCCCCCTCAGCCCCCCCCCTTATATACGCCCATGGCGACAGAGCAGTAACTAAAGATCATCGAAATAAGTTTCTGAAAACAGGGAGAAATTTCTTGAGGATATGGAATATGCTGTAGGGTTATGTATAGAAGTTAGGTCGATTTTATGGCAGAATCGAGGCCAATAAGGGAAGTTTTTCTTCAAAGCCCAAAGAAATTTCGACACCGAAGTAGCAACTTGTACAAATAGCAATGGATTTAGGATCATCTCGAGGTTGGATCGAATAAAGAAGGACCGTCACAGATCAGTATACGGAGATTCAGTTTAAATCTCAAGGCAGAGACTGGACAGTTTGGCCTCAAGGTTTGGACTGAACGAATCTAGCACACACACGATACGTTAATAAACCTCAAGGCAGGGACTGCACAGTCCAGTTATAGTAGACCCACTGTATGTGAAGCAATCATCCTCTTGTCCACACACATCAGGCCTGGCCTGCACAGTCCCGGTCTCATTGGACTGTACAGTTAATGTAGTGGTTTTATCATTCTACTTCGATGGACTCTATAGCTCGACACCGGCCTCAAGGGTGTCTTATAAGCAGTGAGGAATATCTCTACATTTGGACTGCGCAATCCAAGTGGGGTCCAAAAGCGTGTAAGGACTCCCTCGAAAATCGCGAAACAGAAGCGTATATGAAAAATAATTTCGGACGGGGGTGGAAGCACCGGGGGACTTAGGAGGGAGGGAAAATTTTAATTATTTAAGTGTAAAAATGTGATTTTTGTGGCCCTCTGGACGCCTAGTAAACCATTCTAAATGTTGGAAAGACTTTCGTTTTTATGGACTTTTTTTACACAATGTTCTCACCAAAACAAAATTTCGAAGAGGTGTGAGGCTTAGTAAAAGGATTCTATAACAGTGCGAAACCAGATGGCCAAATTTATAATAACGGATTTAACAGTGTTATTCTGTTTTTATTCACTTTCCGCGTTGTATATAATTAATTAGAGAGCACGTTTGGTCAGCAATATAGTTGAAAAGCATGATATTTGTTAGCACTCTTCCTTTACTAGATCAAATCAGGGAATGTTTTTTTTTTTCAAATAGTTTTTCTTGTGTAGGCAGGAGGCCATTGAATAAAATCAAATTATCATAAGCGTAAATTTATTAAAATCGTCTCTACATGTTTCTCATCCTTAGATGTCTCTTCAGAATCCTAAAAACTAGATACAGCCAAATGGAACGTGGGCAAACCTTTCCACGTTCCACGAACATTACTAATGTTCCCACGTGAGCCAACTCCTGGCTCCCACGTGAGCATTAGTATGCTCACGTCATTATAGAAGATCATTTACATAGCAACAATCAGCTGTGTTTTTAGTCAGCTGTTTAAAAATCGATAGAGTCTAAAAATACAATTCCAATACACGTGCCTGTAAGAAGATTTAGTCACAAAATTAAAAGTCCTATTTTTTATAGATATAGAAATTGTTATTCTTTGTCCAATAAATTATAAAGTAGTACATGATTTAAATATTGTATTTCTGTTTTTCTATTTATTACTATTTTCCCTATTTTTTCTGACATGTTGGGGAAGGTGTTCCTCTGACCATATTGGACCTTTGACCACCTAGGCTGTGGCGGCATGTAGCAACATTTTTATAACTAGAAGGCTTGTGTAACCTACATTGGATTATTGAAGTCAAAGAGGATTCTTGCAAAAATACTTTTCCATTTCTATCATAAAAAATGTGAGTAATTTATTGATAATGTTTTGCCTATTAATATTTTATTTTTCGTTTCATCAAATTTCATCAAATTATTTTAATTTAACTACGCTATTATTAATTTTAGGGGCGAGGTTAGCTCAGTGGTAGAGCACTGGGCTAATAAGCTGGAGGCCAGAGTTCAAATCCCGTGCAAGCACTAAAGTATCTTCGTTCATGGGTTGAATTCGGCCTCCCTGACCGTCCCTAGGCCGACCCAGCCTTTAATTTATTTAAAAATGGGTACCTTGGGTGCTAATGACTCGAAGCAGTCGAAGCGGCCAAGGGGAAAATCAGGCGGCCGGAGCATAGTACAGACCACTCTATCTCCCTAGTGTGCCGGATGGTCATAAATCAGATACCTCCATAATATCTGCCCCTCAGGGCCCTCGCGGCCTGTTAAGGGACTGATATTTTTTTTATTATTATTAATTCAATTGCATTTTCTGTTACTTTGAGTAGTACATTTCTGCGTCCCTATTCCATGAAACTGGCAGATATTTCACTACCGTAAACCGCAAAGTGTTGTTTCATGTATAATTACCGTTTATACGTTCCATGCGAGTTTTGTTGTTTTTAACGAGAAAACTTTACAAAACCATCAAACGGAATTTTAATTACTTTGTTTCTGTAAATTCCTGCAGCTCGGGTACAGCTTTGACAGTATTTTCGGGGATAATTCTAGCGGAATAAATGCTTCGCGATAAAGTTACTCTGGAATCAGATCGATTCCCTTTGACGTCGCCAAGGAACTAACTTAATCTTAAATCAAAGAGAATTAGAAGTACCGACGCTGCGGCATCTGAAGCCGTTCTAATAAGGATCGACAGAAAGCCCGCGGAAAAAGGGAAACGGGGGAAAATAAGATTTGGCGCGGTTAATCCAAGCCGAAGCTTTGAGAAGGCGAAACCAATCCAACTCCGCTCGCTGATTGAGTTTACGTGGATGGAGAGTCAATTTGGAATTGGAAAGCAATGATTCGGCCTCTAGTTCTGATTTAGAGTTATGGAGATCCTCTAGAGCGATAATCAAACACTTCCCAGACCGCTGGGTTATGCATGAGCATACGAGGGAAGGGGCGAAACTCAAAATCAGCTCATATTTATTTATTAGAATTTCAGGGACGAGTGAAAAACTCGATAGGAGCGAAGAACGAAATTGCGAGTTATTCTGCCTGGCCAAAGTGGAATTCGGTTCGAAGACGCAAACGATGCGTGAAAGGCTAAACCTTGTGTAGCAATCTACCGCTCCAAAAGACAGCCAAATAAGTTATAATATTTGCATTGAAATGGAAGCAAACGAAACATCTTCGGACCTAATTTTGATTTGAGAGCATATTGTTACAGCCTGTTCGGATTCCGACAGTTCCACCACTTGCAAACTCCCATTTCAAGTATCAACAGGATATATAAAACTTTATAAATTCTGATAATGTCTCGTTTAAGACAAAGGAAATAGTGTCTAATATTTATCAATACTTAGCCAAATATAAGACTAAAACGTTTTAAACCTCCTAGTGATAAGGTTATAACAAAAGATAATTTTTACCACCAATATCTAATATATCTAATATAGACCATGCCATTTTCCTTTCAACTAAACCATCTATTTGAACAGGCTATAGCTTAAATTGTTTTTAGCTTTAGCTTTGGCTAAGTATTAATAAATATTAAACACTATCTCCCTTGCCGGACCTCTCAAAGCCTACCCTGGTCTAAAACGAGACATAATCAGTTTTTATTGAGTTTAAAGTAGCGTTTTGTTCATTGTATTGGAAATGAAAATGGCAGAACCGGCGGGAATGTTTCCCTTAAAAAATTCGCGAATGCGGGATTAGAACTATTTCATCTAACTTATAGGCTCAGATAATAAGACTATAATATTTCATAGTATACGTTGTTGAGGACGTTTTTCGCTATTTTGAATTTAAGAACATTTGTTTGAGGAAGAAGCTAAACTTTGTGGAGAATAAAATTAAAGAAGGTCAAAAAAAAATAAGCGCCTAACAGAAGAGGGAGAAATATTAAGGAAATAATAAAAATTAAAACAAATAGAAAGAAAAACCATTAACCACCTAATTGTTGTGGTGATGTAATAATTCCATCTAGGAGGGATGAATGGAGTTTCGTTGGGAGTAGAAAACAATGGCTGCTCATCATCAGAGTGTCTATTCAGAAGGTGTTCCGAAAGGAGTAATGTTAAGACCTCTCTCGTTTAGCATTTCCTCTCGTTTTTTCACAGTTTATCTTTCAAATTTTCTTCTTTTCACCGTATTTATTTAATACGAATCCTATTCTCGTGAAATGACAAAGGCACAGAGGCGGAAGTCATTAAACAACTCAGAGGTGTTTCTAAAAAAGTACTACATTCTTTGAGATTCTTGGTTATGGATTTAATTTCCGGATTTTGATGAAAAGGTTCTGAGAGGAACAATACTACCGAGAGTTAAATACAACATCTCAGGACATTCATCATAAACGGAAGTAGTCATTCTGAAGGATGTGGAACGTTTGTAAGCGGTTATCGTTGCATAGTTTGGCAGGGTACGACGACAAATGGCTTTCAGAATGTTTGATATTCAAGAAATCCGTAAATGGTCTCAAAGGATTGCCCCATAACGACTGAATTTATAATAAAAATGGTGCCAAAAATTGATTGACGATTTCCTAATATAATTTTTCTTACCTAAAGATGTACCTCACTAGATTTAGATTTGTGAGGAAACATATAATATATTTATTATGGTTACATTACCCGAGTTAACTCAAGCATCAATGAAGTAGAAAGAAAAACACAATATAGCTAATTCAAAAGTCTAGGCTAAAAAAGAATAGGGAATGATAAATAAAGTAAAAATATTACAAATAGGATGACATTGAATGCCATAAAATCTTTCAGTGCCGAGGTTAACGCGTTCATTGGAAAATCGAAACGGTATCTTTGGTCGCGATATCTTGGGTGTGGTCCTGGTGATTTTGCCTCAGCACAAGAAATGGAAAAAGTTCAACGAGAAACTTTTATCAAGAGGTGACGGTGTACGTAGATTTCGATTGGGATTTTACGTGGTTTGGATGATTTATGCTGACAAATATACAGAAAAACTAACAGTCGGATGGTAAATTATTGCTTGGAATGACAGAGATAAGGTAACTAATAGCTTGAGGAATTTTTGGCCATTGCGAAATATGGACCCTACTACCCCCCTCCTTTATTATAGTTTGTGAGATATAACTTGTCACTTGGGGAAAGCGTAGAGCGGGCTCGCCTTTGCCAGTTCTACAACCCTCTCAGCCCTCGCTCTTTCTTGGTAGGGGACTAGGAAGAAGATCACACTACAAATGCTTTCGTCCTAATATATAATTGTTAATAATTATACAATTTTGTAATTTTTTAATTACCTACTGGTTTGAATTTTTATATAGTATTTTTTAATACATTAAAATAGTAATAATGCAAAGTAATTTGCAATCTTAAATAGGCAGAATGATGGATATAAGTAATAATATAAAAAACATATATTTATCTTAAATTATTTATTTATTTCATTGTAGGCTTCGCAACTTTAGCGATAAGCTCAAGGAAAATCAAGACGAACATTCTGCCCAGTCAAGAAGAAAAAATAACAAAAAACAAAAACAAAACAAGAACAAAGACGAAGACAACAACAACAAGAATAAGTTCATTTGATTGACTTTTTGTAACTAATGTGTGCAAATATTCGCACATTCATATTGTTTTTAGGTAATGTATGCCTATATATCATATGCATACAATACACTCAAGCCTATTTAAGCATTAACATTAAAGAATAATATCTAATAAAATACAAATATTTTATTAAATATATAAAATATCAGTGTTAAATAACCATTGAGAGAATACTTTATGCTTATAAAAGACGGTCTATAGTTAAGTATCATGACTTAACTTAAGAGAACTTGATCATAATAACCAGTGAAAACCTCGTTAGTGTGAAATTTCTCTCTTTTAGAAGGAACTTCTTGGAAAATGCCGAAATTTCTCTCTAAAAAGAGTTAATATATGGAGCCTGGAGGGTGTTATGCTTAATAGAAAGTGGGTGTACCCCAAGGAGCCGTATTGTCTCCTATATAATTTATATCACTTCCCCCACTCCTCCCTACCCCCACCCCCTATACTCCTCTCTACCCCCACCCCCTATCCTCCTCTCTACCCCCACTCTTCCCTTGACTAAACAAGGACTGGATTAATTCTCACTTTATTCTAATGAACAGTCCTAAATCTAAGTTCCAGCAGACTACACGCTCGCCTCATAACTCCATGGAGGGAACGCTGCTTCCTACACCCAGACCATGGTTTCAATGTCTGCTTGAAAACACTCTCTGCTTTATACACAAATATCTCTCAGGGTCTGAAATTATGCTATAAAACCACAAATTAATTCAGACTTCTCAAATTATGTTTCTATTTTGGAGCTGTGGCTGTATTTATAAAGAAACCAAAAAAAAAAAAAACATACTTGTAAATTTACTTTCACCACTTCTTGTTCCGACACATTCTACTGAGGTTGCACTCAAGAAAGAATTGTTAAAAAATCGCGATTTCCGGTGTTCATCTATCCTTCTTAAAAAGAACCAAAAATTACCCTTTTTACGATTTAACTGCTTGCGACTTATTTTTATGTGGCTACCTCAAAACAAATGAGCTTCAAACAGATCGACCAACAACCATTCGAGCCCTGAAGCAACGACTTATTGACGAGATTGGTGCAATACATGTCAACATGCTGCGAGAGGTGTTGCTAAACTTCCAAACTAGACTCCAGGAATGCCTTAACTGTAATACAGGACATTTGGTAGGCTTAGTGTTCAGAAAATAATTTGTTCTTGTCTTGTACCCTTAATGGCTATTCTTGTTCTTTCAATAACTTAGTAAGAAAGAATTAAAACATTTTTTTTCAACAAACAATTACTTTATTTAATCATTAATTTTTTAATCGTATCAGCTTTTTTACCACCTCTATATTTTCAAACAGACAATTACTGTTTTCTGTATTTGTTATTGTACCCAAGGTCGAAGATGGCACCTACGAATAATTCAAGTGGTAAACCTTAAAAAAAAACAAAAAAACAATGGACTTTTGCCGCCCGTTGACAGAAAAATTACAAGAGAAATTTTATTGAAACAATCCTATAATTTTCCGAAAAATATTTTCGAGACAATGATTTTTTTTTTGTTCAAATAGGCTCTTAAAGTAAGTTGAGTAGAAAGGAACATGTCTAACACCATTCTATCAAATTTCGAGGTCCTTTTTTTTTTGACTTTGGTATCACACCCGTTTGTATTTCATTCTAAAAAAATATTAATTAGTTGATACTTTTTCAAAGTATATAGTGGGTAAATATTCTATTAGTTTTTAAGAACTAGTTAATATAATAATTAATGAACAAAAAAATGCTTTTTTGTCAATTCGTGGTTTTTCTATTAGTTGTTCCACTGTGTGCCAAAACAAGAAGGATATATATGTTCTCCAAATATATCAACTAAAATACATGCATATTGTATTTGTATACTTACTTTTCTCGACCATTGTATACTGGGTACAGGGTTTCCAGAAGCCTTGCATTCCAGGGTGATAGTCCCGCCTTTCCTGGCGGTCAGCTGGCCCGTCGAAGGGGAGGTTCTGATACTCGGGGGAACTGGAAAAATTCAACTATTATTAGTAATTTATTAAATTAGAGCAAAACTAATATAAAAAAATCATTCACAATTAATATAGAATAATCGATTAAATTAATACTTATAACTTCCGAATGAGAAAACACCCCCTAAACACGATAGTGGCTAAATTTTCTTATATATATATATATATATATATGTGTGTGTGTGTGTGTGTGTGTGTTTAGATGGAACAGCATTTTTCTCACCGCTAGAAAAAAAGGCCGGTCCATCTAAACATATCATCCCAGCGACGATAAATAAACATCAAGCATATATATATATATATATATATATATATATATATATATATACATATACTGTATATTTGTCAAATACCACTCGCTCACTCACTGACCTATCATGGCCCTGCACAAACCACTTGACAGAAACTTTAGAACGGACACTCCCTTTAGAACGTAAACACTCGCTAAGAAAGGATTTTTTGATATTCACATTTTTAAGTATTTTTTGAGGGGTTTGAATTTTTAGTTGGTTGGAGCAGGCAAGCCTAGGCAGCATGCGTTGCTAGGAAGATAACAGAACAGCTATTACTGTAATTTTTTTTTTTCCTAATGACATCTTGGAAACATTAATTTTTAAATTCAATTTATTATTAACAACGAATTTTGAAACGAATTTTAACCTGTACTGGTTAAACTGCTATTACTGCTAACCAATAGATAACGGGTTATCTCAAGATTATCTGTTTGTTGACTCTGGTCCGGAGCGCCCCAGTGTCAAGAAACATTATACTTTGATTACTTATCAATTGATGAATAAGTTATAGTATGACGGAAACAATGTTTTTTTTTTTTTTTTTTTTTTTTTTTTTTTTTTTTTTTTTTTTTTTTTTTTTTTTTATGGGTGTAGCGAGGAATTATCTCAACGAGCCGTGAGCTGAGAAAATTCCTGCTGTGGAGCCAAACGACAATTCGCGTTTCGAAAAAGGCTACTGCCTCTAAACCGATTTCAATAACATTTTTTTTTTAAATGAAAGGTTATAAAATTATAACAACTTCCTTTAGCCAGTTTTTTTTTATTTTTCCCGTCTTGATTAAATTACGTGTAAGTAACGAACATTTAGAATTGAACGATATTACGGATATTTCAGTCGCTTTTGATAGTTTTAACTTTTAGCGTTTTTCCTCTCTCCCTCCATAGGGTGGATATCGGCCTTACGACGTAATTCGTTAGTGTTGACTGAAAAATTTCACGTTTCGGAACCATAGATCAGAAACATAACGCGCTTAATGTCTTAATTATTTTTGAAATTTAATTTTATATTTTTCACAAAAAAATCAAAATCTATCGATAAATTCTACCATTCCTTTACTAATGGTACGAGGGATATGAACGGAACCGCGCTAAGATGACGCAGTTTCAGCGAGCCGGACTTTTGCAATGTTTATGTCGGGCGAGTGTGTGTGATTAACATATGTAGCACTGTGAAAAACTGTGAAAGCGTGAGAAAATGCTGGTGTTGAAATGTTGAGATGAATCTGGGGTCTGACGTGTGCAATTAACACCATTAGCGGAACGAAGTGGCGCTGTCGGATGTCAAACTACAAAGGAGAGGGGGGGGCGTCCAGAAGCTTTGTATGGGGTCTCTTGTTAGGGGAGAGCAAAAACATGGCGTCGTTTATCTCATGGGGGGAAACACTTAATCCTTTCTAATAGCGAGGAAGGATTTCGGCTTTTCTTTTGCGTCGTCAGGTTGTCAAAGCGTGTGTGTTTGTATAAGTGTTGGGTTTTGAAATTGCGAAATACTAAATGGATATTTTTTAGGACGTGCCTTTATGCGTTAGGCCTTTCTGCGTTTTCCGGTCTTTAGAGACCAGTACGGAGCATTGTTTTTTTGTTGTAATAAAACGCGATCTAGAGAAATAATTTCTTAAACATCCACATGAAATGTTTTCCTGAGTATTTCATACAATAACGGGATTCACGTTCCAACCCCAAAGTATTTGCAGATTCCTAAAAGGCCATATTTATTCGTGTGCCTCTTAACATATACACGGCACTCATTTTTGTACATACAAAGTCATTAGTCAATACCCTAAGTATTGACTAATACACACAAAAAAGTCAAACTCGCAGGAACTGTGTGATCTTAGAGCGGTTCCGCTCATATCCCGAGTGTCATTAGTAAATAAATAAAAACAGTTAAAAAGAATGAGGCGCCACAACAAGGAACAGTCCCGCGGTGCTCTGCGCCATTATAATGGCTCGAGCTAGCCATGCCAAAGGTGCTAAACCCAGCAGTTTAAATTTGTTAATCTTAGAATGAAGATCTGTGTTAGTTCAGTGAGAGTTTGATCAGAACAAAATTTGTAAAATATCAAGAAAAGGTTAGATGAAGAAATGAGAAGCGGCCTAGCGCACAGGAGGTTATGTAGCTTGGATAGAGCAGCCGAACTGAGAGATAGCTGCCTTCTACCTAATGAGGATCTAAAGGGTTAATGATAAACAAATTGGGGAAACCGTGCTGATTTTGATCTAGGTGGTCAATCTTTGGAGCAAGTCTGATCCGAGATTTCTGTCGAAGTTGAAATACATAGAAAATGGTAGTACGCCGTTTAAGCCGTGTAGTAGTGGTGTGTGTGTGTGTGTGTGTGAGAGAGAGAGAGAGAGAGAGAGAGAGAGAGAGAGATGAGAGAGAGTGAGAGAGAGAGAGAGAGAGAGAGAGAGAGAGAGAGAGAGAGAGAGAGAGAGAGAGAGAGAGAGAGAGAGAGAGAGGAAGAGGTATTTCCGAAGAGCCAATATCGGCGAGGGAATTGGCCCTTTAATTAGAACCTGGAAATATCTATTGGAGAAGGTGGCATTCTACTTTCGGAATAAGTGACCTATTCAAAGCCGAGCTAGTCTCTTTCTTTATTCCTTTTAAATATTTCACAGTCTAAGGATTTATTTCACTTTTATTGTTTCTTGAATTACTAATACCACAAATAATGTTGCTAGATTCCGAAAATCACCACCTCAATTACTGTGTAAAACGTTTTCTTTCCGAAAGGTTCCATTTTACATAGTTAAAATGTAAAATAGACGCAAGAAGCTTTGTCATTGAAAGAAATAAAGTCCAACCCGCTAGATCTGCATCATCGTAGCCATGATTCCTTGTATCCGATTTGATTTAGATTTCTTAGGATATAATCTCCTATTAATTTTTGATCAACGGGAGGAAACCATGTCATAAGTTACCATATGGTATGTTAAATTAACCCCCAAAAATAAAAAAAATATTATTTAAGTCAGAAATATTATGTATATCAGTTTGTGTAAAAGTGCAAAAATTTCGGATTTAATATTTTATCTTTGAGAACGCGTAACAGAAATTGTGGGCTTGTCCTGTTTTTCGAGAAACATTAAAATATATATCACGTTCAAAATAGTTTTTTTTTCTGGAATCTCTACCTCACAAAACTACTAACACAGGATCGTAGTCTCTACAATTTAGAGGAATTCCGCTAAAAACACTGTGCTTGTAAGCATAGTTTCCATAACAACCTATTTAGCGTCTGAACCGTGTTGACCTCTGACCCTAGCAAGCCTTTCTTCCACGTTTCACCGCAAGGTAAGTTTCCGTCCTGCGCGTCGATTAATACGCCCTTGTAACTTCCTCAACCAATTACCAAGTTAGTGCTCAGAGCCGGTGACAAGCCTTTGTGTCCCTTCAAGAGCTAGTACTAGCACCCATTATTGGACTCCGGGGTGTCCCGACAGGTCAACGCGTCATCCGAAACTATTCTCAGGAAAAACAGCATTCCTCGCCTCCTATATTGGCCGAATAGTTGGCAAGACTTATTGAGTTTTCCCGGAAAAGCCGACGGAAAAGCGCCTCTAAAGGAGAGGGGATTGGATTTATGGCCGACCAACCTTTTGTTGACGTCTGAATGGCTATCTGGCTTCCGCATTCTTAACCACAGCCTCTTCAACTTCTCCCCTCAGAATATTCCGGAATTCTAAATATGGGGTCGAGGCTTTACAAGAATTCCAATCCTTCGAGCAATCTTTCCTCACGGATCGGGGGCGAAAATGATCAAGTAATTTTGTACGAAATTAGTTTAACCCTTTAAAATTATCTAGTCCATTTTGCCAAATCCGAGGTGTTAGGTTCTTCTGAAAGGTTATCTTCAGAGTCACTCTTATCCCTAGAGTTGGGCTATGGTTGTTTGGTGTACGGTGGACTTTCTGGTAATCTCGAGGCACAACTCGAACATCTCATGAACTGTTTCATTCGTTTTATTCTCGGTATCGCCGAGACTTCCATATATCACGTTTCTTCCAGGAATTGAATTGGATATTCCCACTTTATCGTCCCAAGTACTTCCTCGGCTCAGTCCTTTACCAAGTCATTTAACCCTTAAGCCCTTCTTATATCTTTAAACTCCTTAAATTTAGATCTTCTGTTCGCACACGGTCCTCGTCCTTTCGATCTATATATGCTTTCCCACCGTACAGCTTTATTAGAAGAACTTTTGTCCCTCATCTCTCGCTATGGAATTCCTTACCTCTGACTGTCCGCCATCCTACAAACCTAGAAACCTTTAAATCCCGCCTCTTCCATCAATTCTTATACCTACAAGTAGGGTTTCGCATTCCATGGGAGATCGCGAGACGGCCTACTCCTTAGTGAGTCTCGCTCTGTTACAGAATACCTCCAAATTCTGGTCACTCTACTGCAGTGCATCCAACCTTATGACTACTACGCTGCGACAGGCAACCACAACTTGATCCCAGCCACCACCACCAACCGTAGTACCATACTGCAAAATGGTTTTTGGAGCGAAATTCGCGAGAAAAAAAATCGTTACGCTTACATCATTTGCTTTTAAGTACTCGTTTCATAGGCCTCTTGGGCTAGGAAAATGATTTAAATCATTCTTAATGCGATAGCTTTAACCGTTTTCGAGAAAAGTGGAAAAATACTGTTTGAATAAAGTTTTCGGTTTGGGTACTGAGAGTCATGGATTCAGTTAATATATTTTCTGCATGTTTGAAATTCATATAAACAAAGATGTTTAAATTTTGGTTACTTTTGGAGTTAAGGAAGGATTAGAATAAAATATTTTATTTATAGACATGAAAGGTTTTGAGAACTTAATATATTGAAAATGGATAGAAAATCGTGGTAAATGGAAGGCAATCATCACAAAAAAATATTCTGAAGCAATTTTCGATTAGGGGATGTCAATCGGAGAAATAAGTGCTTCAAACTTCAAATGATTTTTTTTTTTTTTTTTTTTTAAACCACTTTTTAATTGATTTGGTTTTAAATTGCATTTATCTGTAAAATTAGTATTATAGTAAAATAAATTAAGAAACAGTAAGCAGTGTGTTTCTAGAAGGAACACAGGGGAGGGGAGGGAGTCATTTTTCTATGTAAGGTAGTGAGGTATGTACCCCCCGCACCCTTGACCTATTTGGGGTCATAAATTATTCCATGAAAGGTCTAACCAAGATTCTAACTGTTTTTATTTCAACCTTTCCAGATGACATTAGGTATAAGAACGGAACCGCGTTAAGATGATGCATTTTCTGCGAGTCGGACTATCTTTTATGTGTGCGACCTCAATACCATTCCTTCGGACCTTGCCGAAATACCAGTTCCCCGGTTCAACCTCCAGAGGTTTGGGCTGTAATCATTTCCTCATTATTTTTTTCCTTAACTTTAATGGCTTCCTCGGAAAACTTGAGAGGGAAAAATATTCCCTTCCATGAATATTTGTATATTAAACCCCCCTCCCCCCAGAGCAACCATCATCCCCCCTCTCTCTGCCCCCCTTACCCCCACCACCAGACAATCTAATTGTCCCATTTTCTGAGTGGATACCGCGCTAATGCTCCGATCCTACGGGCTTATCTCCCAAGCAACTCATTAGCCGCAAAAACTTAGAACTTAATGAACTTGATAATTTGTAGCGGGTTTCCACTAGCGATTTGGATATTTATCTCCATTAGCGGACGGATATCTATTTAGAAAACCCCGCCCCAACGAAGTCCTTCCTTAAAAAAATCCTACTTAACTATCCGAAAGACGGCATTGGTCTTAAAAAAAAAAAAAAAAAAAAAATCCTGATACTACAATAATCATTAATCGTCATGATCAGACATTGTTGAAACGGTATCTTCATGATCAGAGATTGTTGAAACGGTAGGTTTCAACATCCGGATGATTTCCTGAAGAGATTATAAATTGCTCATATTGGGCTTCAAAGAATCTGCTGAAAAAAAACCAACAAACTAACACTTCTTTCTGTGGGCTATAAGTATATGCTACACGGAGAAAATAAAAAAAATCTTCCTTTTTTCCCGAGTAGGGTTCCGCCAGCCAATTATAGGGTGAGACATCCTAAATCAGACTGAGCTAACTCTATTTCACAGTGTCAAATTTTCTAGGCATTTTATTTTGAAGTGTTTGAACCCTATTCTGGGGGTACAGTCTGCATCTTGCTTTAGGCTTCCAATACCTGCTGTCTTATATAGTGTTCCTGTTCTTCAAAATTGGATTCCTGAAATGAAAAGGGAGTAAAATTCTCGCATTCTATTTTCCCTGGTAGGGTGCATTTTAGCGCGGTTCCTCCCTCCCCCATAGGGTGGAACCCCGCTTATAAGGTTGATACAATGAAACAATCCGGAAGTGCCGACTAGAAAATTTCGCGTTTCAGAACCCCTAGAAACCGAAAATAACGGTGGTTCAAATTTGTATATATATATATGTATATATTTATATATATATTATATATATATATATATATATATATATATATATATATAAATATATATATTTGTCTGTTCGCTCTCTAGGTAGAAGACGAATGGTCCGATTTTGATGAAATTTGGTAAAAAAATCTGTCGTCCAATTTGAAAGGTCAAGTTCGTTAACCAGCAAAATCCGCCCACTGGAAGATGGCGTTTGGGGCGAAATTTGCGCATAAAAAATCGTAACGCTTACGTTTTTGAGTTCATAAGCTTGTAAGTACTCGTTTTATAGGCTTCTTGGGCTAGGAAAACGAATGAAACCATTTTCAAGGCGATAGCTTTAACCGTTGTCGAGAAAATTGGAAAAATAGTTTTTGAATACCGTTTTTGGTTTGGGTACTTAGAATAACGGGATTCAGTTGAAACATTATCTGCATGTTCTACTTTCATTAAAACTAATATGTTGAAAGTTATGTTACGTTTGAAGTTAAGGAAGGGTTAGAATAAAATAATTTATGAACAGACATGAAAAGTTTTGGAAACTTCGTATACTTTCATTAATATCTCAAACACGGTTGGGAAATCGTGGTAAGTGGATTAAAACTATTTGAAAGCTTACTAAATTCTCTACAAAAATGATTCTAAAACTATTTTTGATTAGGTTATGTCAATCGGAGAAATAAGTGCTTAAAACTTCAAATACGTCTGTTTTGTTCTTATGAACGGGTTTTTGTCGTTCTTTTTGTAATTTTTGTCTCTTTCCCTTGGTTTTTTATTGCTTTTTATTTTTGTAATTTCTTATGTTGTATTTGTAAGGAAAATGTATGTGTGTGTAAAACAGGATAGGTAAAATGAGACCAATTTTCTGTTGTCTGAAATAATAAAAAGTTTTGGGAACTTCGTATAATTTCTTAATATCTCGAAAACGGTTGAAAATCATGGGAAGCGAAAGGTTACCATTCGAAAGCTTACTAAATGGTCTACAAGAAAAGTTCTAAAGAAAGTTTTGAATAAGCGATGTCAATCGGAGAAATAAGTGCTTAAAACTTTTAAGTAATTGATTTCGCTTATTCGAACTGTTCTTTTTGTCTTTGATTTTGGTACTTCGAATTATGGGATTCAGTTGAAACATTTTCTGCATGTTCTAATTTCATCAAAACTAGTATGCTGAAAATTTACTTACGTTTGGAGTTAAGGAAGGGTTAAATTAAAATAATTTATTAATAGAGATGAAAAGCTTTGAAAACTTCGTATACTTTCCTTAATATCTCGAAAACGGTTGAGATCCTTAATATCTTGGTAAACGGATGGTTACCATTCGAAAGCTTACTAAATGCTCTAGAAAACAGGTTCTGAAGAAAGTTTTGATTAGGCGATGTCAAACGGAGAAATAAGTACATATAACTTAGAAGTTTGATAAACGATAATTGATTTCGTTTATTTATACGGTTCTTTTTTCTGTTTTTATTTCTTGTTATTTTGTTATTGCTTCTAGGAGGAGGATGTATTTCTCAATAAAACAGGGGAATAAATAAAAATTCTTTGAACCTGCAACAGAACTGAAAACGTAAATATTCTCAGGGTCAGTCCGGGTCGAGGTAGTAGGCCGGTTCAGGTAGGCTTTTATTGCACTTCATAAATCAAGATTCATTGTTCTCATCAAGCATTCTAGGACAGCTGACAGTTACCTTTACCTGTAGGAAGTCATGCAGCCAAATGCTATACTAGAAATATAATTATATTTTGTGGTTGAATGTGGCCGTAGTTCAATAAAAAATAACACTACTTTCTCATTTTCATGTACAATGTTATTTTGTTTAATTGCATTTAAAAGTAAAATGGATATGTTAGCACTGCAAGTTAAGTAAATTAGAAATATATTCGTAGAAGACTCTTTGTAGACCGAAATTTGGGACGGCGGAAAGAGTAGTTTCTGCTTAGGATAGTTTCATCCCTAGCCGATAATCTTGTTTTTTTTTTTTTTTTTTTCATATTTGTTTACATTAGGAATGATCCAAACAAAGTAATATCTGTTTCTATTCTAAGTCTACAAAATAACACTAGGGATATGAATGGAACCGCGCTAAGATGACGCAGTTCCTGCGAGTCGGACTTTTTTAACTTGAAATCAAAAACAAAATGCAGGAACTCTAAGCCCATTTTAAAGGGTTACATTTGATTTGTATAAGGTTATACTTGACTTGGGAAAGGTTCAAATAGACTTGGAAATGATATATATATATATATATATATATGAGCCTTGAGATTGGGTAGCTCTGGTAAATAGGCTCAACCGGTTGCTGGGTATCCGACCATCGTGTACTCCTTTAATCAGGAGAAGTGCATCGGACCGTAACGAGGCCTTTCTCATGTAAAGGGGAGGGCTTTAGAGTTCTATCAAGTGGCGAACAGTTGGACGAGGAGGTGGTTAGTGGGGAACAACATTCGACCGGGAAGTGGTTCCGAATCCGAGGAGTGGTTCTGTGTCGAAACGATCCCTTTCTCTCAATCCACAAACCACGGGGGGAGGGAGGGGGGGGGGGTTCTTATCGATTCGAAGGCTTATCGCTAGTAACACAAACACTTTTATCATTTCAAGCTTGATCTAGTCGTAACGAAATAATTAAACATCAACCTATAGAAAATGTGGAATATATTTGATTTGTTTAGAAATCATAAATCTAAACAAAAATAAATATTAGTTATTCATATATATATTATATATATATATATATATTATATATATATATATATTATATATATATATATATATATAATATATATATATATTATATATATATATATACACATACATATGTACAGTGGAGTCTCACTTATACGAATGTAAGGAGGAATGGGAAAGGGTTTGTATAAGCGAATATTATTATATTTTTAAGTTTTCCTATCACAAAATTAACCTCGATTTCTTACCTCTTATCGATATTAGTACCACAATATAATCGACAATAGTATAATGTAGCACAAAATAAACGGTATTTTTGCAGAGTTACTGCAGGGAGGAAACTAATATATATATATATATATATATATATATATATATATATATATATATATATATATATATGAGTTTCCTCCTTGCAGCAACCCTGCAAAAATACCGTTTTTCTCAGAAACGAAGACAAAACGAATATTTTAGACGTGTGTCTATCCTTAAATGAAAAAGTTAATTAAATAGGAGAGGGCTAATAACCTCTGATGTTTTATATTCTTTAAAAACTAATAGTTTAAATTTGAAATTAATTTTGGGCTAAAAGTTCTAGGATATTTGAAGAATATTTCTTGGATGAAATTATTCTCTGAAAACCATCTTCCAAGAATGTTGTGAACATCTTCTCAAGCAAATATTAGCTGTTCAAAGATAAATTTGCTATCCGGTTGATGTTTGACTTGCTGGAAGAAGTAAGCATCGAAAACCAAGTCTCCGGGCTTCTCGAGAGGTCGATGGAATTAAAGGGCGATGAAACAATACTACCGGGAGAATAGCCAATTACATGGGAGCTTATTTCTTCAAGATGGGGGGGGGGGGGGTGTTCATTCAGATCGGTGTGATTCAAAGCCTTGTTGGTTTGATTTCTTATTTAGGAATATTCCACCTTTGTGTGGATTCACAAAGCAGGGAAAAGTACTTTATGGAGGTCTTTATAAAGTACTTTCAAATAATATATTCACAATCCAAAAACTTTTTTTTCAGCCGTTAATGACGTCAACGGTTGACAAGCCTTAGCCAAAATAAAAAAAAAAAAATCCGTCACGCATAACGAAACACTTTCCTCAGAATTTGGGTAGTTTTTTTTTTTTTTTTTTTTTTTTTTTTTTTTTTTTTTTTTTTTTTAATTTTTTTACGTAACGTCTAGGTTATCAGCGCCCGGAAATTAATTTAAAACAAAATAAGGAATATAGAGGTGGATAAGGTGTAAGTGTGCCCCCTCGCCATTCTCCGAGGCAGCCGCGGCGCCACCAGCCGCGCCGCAGGGACAAGGTTTGCCATCTGTACCTCTGACGGTCCATCAAGAATCTGTCGGCCAGGCCTGGGGCTGAGGGTGTGCATGCTTATTTGGGTAATGAACACTGCATTCATGAATAATTTGCCTAAAATAACATATACAAATAAAACAAAAACATGAATAGTTTTTCTCTTTTACTTTTGTAACGAGCAACTGTTCAATTATTAATTTTGTAATTAATTTGCTTCCAGAGTTATGTTTATACAAGGTACTACAATACTTAATAAATACAGAAAAAAATTTTTGGAGCCGGCAACAGTCCCCCTAGTGGTAGAAACCACTCCCTGCGACAGCATTGGGAACTTACGCCTGACGGGGTAATTCTATTGAAATATAGTGCAAAGTAAACCCTTTCTCATGAGTTACCCACGACCTATACCGCGTTTCATTACAATACAGCAGATATTACGACCGGTATAAGTATATTAGCGATCTTTTTGTCAGTTCGTTCCTTATACAAATCCACACCGTTTGACCGATTTAGACCAAACTTGGCACAAAGGCAGATTTTGATCCGGGGAGTGTCATAGGCTAAGTCAAAAATGTCTACCAGCTGTGTGTCCGTATGTTTGTTCCTTGCACAAATCCACACAGTTTAACTGATTTTGATCATACTTGGCACACAGGTAGGTCTTGATACGGGGAGTGTCATATGCTAGGTCAAAAACATCTACCGGCTGTCTGTCTGTCTGTATGTTTGTTCCTTATTCAAATCCACACAGTTTGACCGTTCTTTAGCAAACCCGGCACACAGGTAGATCTTGATCCGGGTAGTTTCATAGGCTAGGTTAAAATTGTCACAGTTTGGAGTTCACGGGTTCGAAACTGTAAACCCGAACAGTTACAGCTTTGCGTTATTAGATTTTCATATTACTAATTAGGTATGTAATTTATCTTGGCTCTTCTAGATGCAGTATAGATATAAATTTAAATTGGGGTCATTTTCGGTGTCTACTAGGTAGGATCGATAAAGACTTGAAGAAATGTTTCAAAAATTCCGCCATGAGTGCAACCTCAGTAGATAATTTCCTTTCTTTCGGAGGAAAGTGCTAAAAAACATTTTTTTCTCTCTCGCCCTCTCTCTATCATTCTCTCTCTCTCTCTCTCTCTCTCTCTCTCTCTCTCTCTCTCTCTATCTCTCTCACTCTCTCGCACTCTCTTTCTCTCACACTCTCTCCCTCACCCCGCGATGAAGGAAATATTTTATTTCCGAAAAGAGAACTTAAGAGATTGATATCTTTACTGAAACATTGTTTGTATAAATAGAAATAAAAAAACAAAAAAAAAAAAAAAAATAAACGAAGTTCTGGATGCGAATTCCTAATTAAAAGATAGCTATCGGAATGTATAAGCAATAGGGAAATCAAAGGAAAAATCTGCTTGGAAATAATTGAAAGGGGATCGTCTCGGAAAATAAAATTCCAAAAGGGAATAATGGAAAAGAAAAATATTAATTCAAAGGAAATACTAATTGAATTATAAAGAAAAGCGTGGAAAGCCCCAGAGGCCCGCCATTAACGCATTAAACGAGCAGGGAAGACAATAAAGGAAAAACTCCCCGTTGTATTTTCCATCAGGGGAGTCGGCAAGTATTAATGAGATCGTTAAGAAATATATTTAACAAAAGTAGAGGGATAATAGGGTTTCTGGCGCAGTCTTCAAAATTCCCTATTTCCCCGAAAAAACCTGATCGTCGATTTTTGTAGGATTTTTCATTTTTATCTCAAACATCTAATTTTTTTAAAAAATATACATTTTCTAACATATTTCTTTAAAACCTAACAAATAAAAAAAAATACATATTTTTAACATATTTCTTTAAAACGATACAAAAATTGGGATCACCCCCAAAAAGTAAAAATATTATATAATTAATTTAATTATTATTTCCATTTGTTATACACGTTTAATCATCAATATCACTTTCAGATTTCTTAGATTTAGATCTATTTTCATTTTTATTTTCTCGGAAGTCAATAATATGAATTTTCTTCCCATCATTTAATTCTTTTAAACCGTCATAAACGAATAATAGTTTTTGTGAATTTAATTGTTGAATATCTTTTTTATTTAATTTGTCATTAAATCTATCTGGTAGATAAACTTGAAATTTATCTTCCTTATCTTTTAACGTAACAACTATTCGTTTTCCAAACTTTGTAATAATTTCTTTAAATTCTTTAATTGAATAAGATTGACCACATTCCAATTCCGTTAGTTTCTTTATTGGAGTATTTTGACATTGACCAACTCGTTGGATCTTTTTTAATACTTCCATTTATTAGAAATGAAATTTTTAAATCCTGCAAAATATTTCAATTCAATTCTATACTCTTTACATGTTAAAGAAGTAAGATATATTCTTACTTCTTTAACATTTAAAGATATTAATTTATAAGAATCTTATTTAGAATTTTATTTAAATATTTTTATAATGTCCTAATGCTCTAGTATGGATTCCATCTTCTAAAATATAACGTTTATCATCATCTGGTGATAAAGCTTTTTTATTAACTTGAATTGAATATATCTCATGTTTATAACTCCTGATTTGATTCATTGTTCTATAATGAACTCTTTTATTGAATAAACAATCTTTATAATCTTCAAATGATATATTCTTATTTACAACAGATTTCTTTACACCTTTTGATTTCTTACAAATAGATATCTCATTTTTATGAGAATACATTTTAGATCTTAATCCAATAAATTCTGTCATAATAACTCCATTATTTTCATCTTTCATTTTACCTAATACTTTCTTATTTACTCTAGGTATATTGAATCTGTTATCAACAGGAAAATCTGAAGTATCGAACAGATCAATCATTTCTTTCATGTCTTCATAAAAATCGTCTGTTTTAATATTATATATAAGACTGTCTGTGTCCATGTACATTAATTTAAGATCATTTCCATATTTCCGTTTCATAGTATTGTAATGAAAATCGTACATTAAATGTTTCGATAAATCTAGAATACTCATTCCTACATAAATCGGTTTATTAAATTTAACTTTTGTTTTGTTCATATGAATTGCTGATAGATTTTCATCAAATATTGTTCTTCCTTTAAAATTTGGTTTTGATATTAATTTCTCAACTTTCCCATAATTATTACACAATTTCACATCAATTCGTTTTCTTATATTTTCCATAGTTTTTCCAAACACTGAATTATTCATTAATTTATAGAAATCTTTTTCAAAATCATTTACAGCTCTAGTTCTCATTTTTGTATTGAGATCAATATATTTTTGTAACCAATTCGATTGTTTAAATTCTAATACCCTATGAACTTTTTTTAGCTTTAATCCCATATCCAAACATTGTTTTAAATTTCTGTAATGAATCACATATTTTTCTTTATCAAATAATGTCGTTAATAATTTTACATGTTTTGAATTACCTGGTATTCCATTTTCTGGAGCTAGAGGTAAATCAGAATGATCATCATGTAACTCTTTTGGATATTCAAGATCAACTTCTAGTATATAACCTTTCTCTGAATCATCATCTAAATTTTCTATTTCTTCTGGTTTTATCCATTTAAATCCTCCATAAGGTAAATATTGACTCATCGCCCAACCATATAAATTATTTGCATCTAAATACATTAAATAACTAGATGGTAGATTTTTATCATATTTTTTCATATATTTATTATTTGCTTTAGAATATCTATTACAACATTGAGATATTCCACCACGAGTTCCTTTTTCCAACATCAAAATCATATCATAATCATTTAATAATTCCAACTCGATTTCTGTAGTTTTTAACATTGCATCCCAAGATAATCCTGGAGCTGTAAAATACCAAGCTGGATCAAGTTTATAAGTTTTTAAACAGACATCTCTAAAATTTTCAAATATATCAGACAATATTAAAACATCTGATTTAACATATAAATCTGAATACTCTCCTAAATTTCTAATTTCAAATGTTTTCCATACCTTTTTTGCATGTTTATAATCGTTTTCAGAAATATCACAATCATTCAATTTACTATAAAATTCTTCGATTGAAGGTAATTTTGACTCTTCAAATTTTTCTTCTGAATCCATGTAATCATAAGGATACACACCTTTTCTCGTAATCAAATCTAATTTTTCATCTTTATAATATTTACTGGTTTCTCTAAACATAGATTTCAAGAATTTATATTCTTCTAACTTTTTACCTTTCATTTCTTCAGGAATTTTTCTTAAGTTCGTAGATAATGAATCTAAACTCGAAGCCATAAATCTGAATGAATCAACAAATCTAATTTCTAATTTATAAACTTTCTGTGTGAATGAAATATATTTTTCTTCAGTATTTGGAATTACCTCAATATTTTCTTTAAATTTCCCCATCGCTTTAACAAATAGATGTGCATCATATCCAGATAAATTATGAATGAATACTGGAACAAAGGAAGGATTTTTATAATTCAAATTACAAATTTCATGAGCCGGACCTCGATATTTTCCAGTTAAATGATCATGATCTCTTACCTTTTTTCCTAATAACCCAATAGGTTTTTCCCCATATTTCTTATAATTATTCCATGTTATTATATCCTTTTCACATATATGACAAATATCAGTTTCCTGAAAATGTTTTTCTTCTTCAAAAGTCATCTCCAACGGTTTAATTTCTTCATAAATCTTTTGAATATTTTTAACTTCCTCATGAATCATTTCTACAAATTTATCAGTACAATCAGATCCTCTATATACTACAGGTTGTTTGTAATCATAATTGTGATATTTTATATAATAACAAAAACTATTTGGTTCATGTTTTTGATATTTCATAGTATAAGAACCTGATGAATCAGGTTGACAATTATCAATTTTTTTAGTTAAACATTCAAAATCTGCATATATTACGAAAGGAACTCTTAACGATCTGTTATAATTTTTGAAATTTAAATATTCACCTTTTTTCGGCATTTCAATTTTTACCGCCGTTTTAGTTTTACAATCAAGTTCATGATTTTCTAATTTTTCAGCTGAATAGTAATATCTTAAACATCTTTCACATGGATAAATTTTTACTTTCATATTTGTTAGTTGTGTTTTGATCAATCGAGAAAGATCTTTAATCCAACAGTAATGATCATTTTCATTATCTTTAATATAAAATAAATTTACATGTTTATCTAATTTATGTTTTGTAATTCTTAAAGGATGAACAGATTCTTCATACCCATATACATTTATAGATATATCGTTTTGTTTTTCAAATTTACTAATATCTTTAAAGGAAACTGGGAAGTTGATTCCATCAAAATTTAATTCATCTTTATACATTTCATATTTTGTAACTCTTTGAGGATCCTTGTCTACTGGATGTAATGCTGATAGAACTGACCACATAAAACATTTATTATCATTATTTTTTACATTAATAATTGCTTTTTTAGATTTTATTTTTTCTGGTAAATCGATATATGAAGAACCTCTCAATGGATTATATTTATTGATTCGAAGTTCTAAATAATCAATACTTACAAACTCCCATCCTGAACCATTTCTTTCAAAATCATCCATTTCTTTTATCAATTTCTCAATAGCACTATCATAAAATGTATTTAGATCTGAAGATTGTAATATGATTTCATTTTTAGTTTTAAATGAAAATTCTTCCAGAAAATAGTGTGCTCCACCAAACCATTTTACTTCCCCCCTTTTTTTAAAGGTAAGGAAAAATTTAAGATTAACTTTCAAATCCATATTTTTTACATT
This sequence comes from Gonocerus acuteangulatus, assembly GCA_946811695.1. Classification (NCBI taxonomy): domain Eukaryota; kingdom Metazoa; phylum Arthropoda; class Insecta; order Hemiptera; family Coreidae; genus Gonocerus; species Gonocerus acuteangulatus. The sequence continues at coordinate 72,542,033 of OX328129.1, forward strand.
TTCAGTTATCTTATCGATTATTATATTTCTTTTATCTTCCAAGAATTCTCTTGGATGAAAAAATCCTTTCATATTCCTAACTATATAGGTTTTTAATCTTGATTCATAAGCTGTTTCAATTTCCTGAATTTCTTGTTCATCATTAATGTTTACTTTCTTGTGTGCTAAAGATTCAATATGTTTCTCTTTATATGATTTTTTATAATATTTATTACAATCATCACATTTGATTTGTTTTTCCCTAGGAGGTTTAGGTTTTGAAAATAAACTTGGATGGAAATTGAATTCATTTATTGATGTTTTTTTGGATTGATTTATCGATTTTTTAATGGATTCATTTATTAATCTCTTTCGGTTTTTCTTTCTTTTTTCATCATTAGTGATCAACTTAATAAGATCAGATTTATTCTTTAATTTTGAAAATCCTTTAATATTACGTGATCTACAATAATCTTGTAATTGTTTCATCGTCCATAATTCAAAGTTTTTATCAGGTTTTGGTCTAGAAAACAAACTAGAATCAAAATTGAATTCATTTATAAATTTCTTTTTCTCTATTTCATCAATAATATGATTTATAAGTTCATCTTTCTTATTATATTTAAAATATCCTTTAATATTGTGAGATTTACAGTAATCTCGAAGGTTTTTGAGAGTTTGACTTCTCAGTTGGTTCTCCATTTATTAGAAATGAACTTTTTAAATCCTGCAAATTTTTCCATCCTAGAAAATAATTAAAATTATTTAATATTTCTAAATTGATTCAAAATATATTCTCTAAATTCATTTTTCTTTTCAATTATCTCAAATGGTCTCATCTCTAAAAATTCATTCCACAATTCTTCATTTCTTTTAGATTTTCTTATTCGAACATTATGTTTAATTTCTAATAGATCTGCAATTTTTGCAATAAAAAATTTATATGGTAGGGCTTTTCGTTTATAATTTTCATTAAAAACTTCAAACACTTCTTCAATTTTAATTCTATCTTCAGGTTCATCTATTAACTGTAATAAATGTTCATGAAAATATCTCTGTCTATATTTAAAATTATTATGAGGATTTCTTGTTGGTGGATAACAACTATAACAACGATTATCTAATACCGATTGTTTACAACAGATCTGACAAAATTCGAAAGGTTCTAATTCCTCCATTTATTAGGAACGAACTTTTTTAGATCTTACAAAATTTTACATCATCATTTGTTTTAAAATATACTCTCTAATAGATTAATTTATATTCAAAGTTATTCCATATTTTCACCATTCTCTTAGTTTCCTTAATTTCAATATTATTTCCTACTTTTAAATAATCTGCAATCTTTTTACTAAATATTTATAAGGTATATATTTACCTCTATAATTATTAATAAAAGTTTCAAATATTTTTTCAATTTCAACCTTATCATTAACATTTTCTATTAAATTATTCAATTTTTTACGAAATCTATTTATTCTATACGATTTACGATTATATTTACCTATTTTAATGTCTGTTACACAATTATAACAATTATTATTTAATACACTATACCTTCCACATATACTACACATTTCCATTTCTCCATGATCCAAATTTTCATCTATAAAGTTTCCTTCTGTATCCGAATTTTTTAAATCGTCTCCATAAACTGAAGTTAATTCAAATTCGTCTTCGTAATGTGGAGGTAATTTAAATTCTTCCATAGATTCTTTTTCTTCTAATAACTTAATTAAAACAGATTTCTTCATGTTATAATAATTTTTTATTTTATACTGACTTCCCAAACGTCTTAATTCAACTATTTTTTTATCACTTAATTTTTCTTTAGTTTTAGATTTTTCTAATATTAAATCAATTAATGATTGTTTTCTCAGTTTAGAATAACCCTGATATTTATTTTCTTTACATATTTTTTGTAAATCTTTAACTGTCTTATTTTTCAGGTCTTCCATTTATTTAGAAATAATTTTTATCAATATAAAATTTATCATCGAAATATTTTGTTAAATATCTTTTCAAACTCAAATATTCTCATTTTAAACCTCTGATTATTGATTAAATTAAAATTAATTCTACATTCATAAGGTATTTCATAAATAGTTACAAGATCATTAAATCTTACCTTCTTCATTTATAGTTTTAAAAAAGTTAAAGGTGACAGAATCGGTCACGTTAAGAGGTAATGAGAAATCTACTGAAATATATCAAATTCTGAATGTATCAAACCCATTCCTAAATGTCTTTTAATTTTCATTGCATTCGTTGTCAAATATGCCGCAGTTCTTTCTCCTATATCAGCATCACTCGAAATAACTCTTTCCCATGCTTTATTTTCTAAAATTTTGTCTGCGATATGTCTATCTGATACTTCTTTATGATCTCTATAAGATATATCATGTTCTTTTGCAGCTTCATCTAATTTATTAATTGGTTTATCACCTCTTTCCAATCTTTCATTTAATTTAGTACCTGGACCTAAATAGTTATAACCCGGATAATGTAATTCGAATGGTAATCCACTTAATATTTTATTAAACAATCCAGATCCTATAGTTTCATCCTTAATTATTTTATGTGGAAGAGCATTCACTAATCTTATTAAATATTCAGTTCCTTTTCGATCATCAATATGTTTTTCTAAAAGATTTGTTAAAAATCTGATAATACCGACTTTTTCATTATGAAAATTATTATCTCCAGCCAATTCTGAAGCATATATTAAATTCAATCTTGAAATCAATTCATTCAAATTTTGTATATACATAACAGAATGTTCATTATAATTAACTATTCCTCTTCCGGTAACCGGAATTGTCTTTAATTCTTCGTATATAGGTTTTAATAAATTTTTATATTTTTTTGATTGTGGAGCTTTTGGTCTATTTGTTGACGAGTTATTTTTGTTATATAAAACCTCACTATTAATTAAAATTTCTTTATAGGTATTAAATTCTTCTTGTGAATATAATTTTTCACCTTTATTATCAAATAAGTTTTCATAATTTTGTGTTAAGAGAACCCATAATCCTTTTGTTCCAATATATTTTTTTCCATCAATAATTAAATCATTTCCATATATATCAACTTTATTCTTTCCGATTTTAAAAAATAATTTTTTTTCATCGTAAGTAATTCCATAATGTTTATCAGTTAGTTTTGGTAAATATGTTGCTCCAAGAGGACCAATTATTTGACCGATAACAGATGATGAAATATTCAATGGAGTATCTGATTCATTTAAACTGTCTTCACTTAAATCCGACTCGTCTTCTGAAACTTTTTCCATTGGAACAAATGTAACTTTCTTTTTCTCTTTTGAAAAAGGTGTACTTTTTGCAAGTGGTGTATCTTTATCGTATAATTCTCGTTCAAAAGATGTTTCTTCTTCTGAAGGTGGAATTTCCATATCTGCTATGTTTCTTGTAAACGGTACAAGATCTGTAATTAATGTTTTATTTTGTTCTAACACATTTTTTATACTCTTGTCGACTTGAGAAATCTTTTCATTAAAAGTATTATCAAGTTTATTGATTGCACTCGTTATCGGTAAATATTCTTTACCTTTTAAATCTTCTTCAAGTATTCTTTGTTTTCTGGCATATTCAAATTTTTTAATTAATCTATCTCTTATCTTAATAGTTTGTTTTGGATCCATTTATTATATTAAAAAGTTCAGAACGGTTTAACTAGATTTAACTATGTTTAACATTTCGTTAAGTTTATTTGTCATGAATCAGACTTAAATATATAATATTATTAACATTTTCATTATTTAATAATTCATGTCTTTCATTCCTAATAGTTACATTTATTTTTTGAATTTTATGAATATCGTTTCTAATTGGAACATAAACAATTTCTAAGGGTTTTTCTGAAATCTTTGATTCAAAAGGAACATTCGGGAAAAAACTATATACTAAATCAGTTTCTTCATGTATGTGTTCATTAGAAGAATGACTCACTAAACTAGATTCGACTAAATTACAATGAATTTCGATAACATCAAAAGGTCTTAATTTAGGTCTGAATTTTCCAACATGTACCGTGTTACTTGCATAATCTGTTGAAATTTCATTTTTAGTTGGTATTTCGAAACCAAAAATGTTTTTAAGATTAACGTCCAAATCAAATGGATATGGTGAAAATATTTTTACTTTTCCATAATTATTACTTTTTATATAGAACTTTTCGTTTGTAAGTTCTTTCTTTATTAAGTTATCGATTTCTTTTAAACTCCAAAATCCTTTTTCAATTTTAATATGTTTTCTTGATTTATTAATATCGAATGAAATGAATGAATCTTTTTGTATGTTAGGAATGTTATTATCCGAATAAAAACCAACAAGACCTATTTTATAATTTATATTTTCGTCTAGAAATATTGGATGTGCTAATTTCAAAGTCAACTCAGAAGTTTTACCAGTTATTTTTAACAATTTCATCTTATATAAATTACTCTATTTATAATGGAAAAAAAGTATCGTATAAAAATTTACCACGAAGATAAAAATAAGACTAACAATAAACCTTTTCCATTACCATTAAGATGTATAATTATCGGTAGTAGTGGTTCTGGAAAAACAACTTTATTAACAAATTTTATTTATGGAGATTGGTTAGATTATTCTAAATTATATGTATGTAGTAAATCTTTAGATCAAGATATTTATCAAGAAATGATTGAGTTGTTTAGTGATATTGGAAATAAAATAGGAGAGGATGTAGGGTGTTTTTATAATGATATTGAAGAAATGGAAAATGTAGATACTTGTGAACCAAATAGTTTAGTTATCTTTGATGATATTATATTTGAAAATCATGAAAAAATTAATGAATATTTTGTTAGAGGTAGACATAAAAATATTTCTTGTATTTATTTAAGTCAATGTTATAGTAAAGTTGATAGAAAGTTTATTAGAAATAATGTTAATTTTATTTGTTCTTTTAAACAATCTCTTCATTACACTGAAATGATATATAAAGATTTTGCTGGAAGTGATTTTTCATCCTTTGATAGCTTTAAAAAAATTTGTAATGATTGTTGGGAGGATGATTATGGTTTTCTATCGATAAATACATATAATAAATTAAACAATGGAAAGTATATCCATAAACTAGAGAAATTTATCTATTTTAAAGACTAGATTTTATCCTATAATAAATGGTACTTATATATTGTGTAAAGTGTAAAAAACAAACAGAAAGTAAGAATTATCATGAAGAAACTTCTAAAAATGGAAAACTCATGGGTAAAGGAATTTGTGAAATTTGTGGAAGTAAAAAGAATACTTTTTTAGGTCAAAAAATGAAAAAGAAATGAGTGTAAAAGAAGGAATAATTGAAGAAATTCATAAACCGGTTAGAAGAAATTTTGAAAGAACAAAAATTATAACTCGAGGAATAAATGACCTGTGGCAATCTGATTTAGTTGAGATGAATACTGGAAGTTTAAAAGGAATATCAAAAATTAATAAAGGATTTAAATATATTTTAACTGTAATAGATACATTTTCTAAAGTTTCTTGGGCAATTCCTGTTAAAGATAAAACTGGTAAATTAGTGACTGAAGCATTAAAAAGTATATTGAACGATAAAAATAAACCAAAAAATTTACAAACGGATAACGGAAAAGAATTTTATAATAAAGAATTTCAGAATTTAATGAAAGAATATAATATCAATCATTATTCTAGTTATAGTGAAATAAAATCTGCTATAGTAGAAAGATTTAATAGAACTTTAAAAGAAAAAATGTGGAAAGAATTTTCTAAGAGAGGATCATATAAATGGATAGATATTTTAGATGACTTAATTAAAGAATATAATAATTCCTATCATAGAACTATAAAAATGAAACCTATAGGAGTTAATAAGAAAAATGGAGAAGAAGTATTAATGAATATTTATAATGATAACAATGTTAAAAATGAAAAACCGAAATTTAAATTAAACGATTATGTAAGGATAAGTAAATATAAAGGAATATTTGAAAAAGGATATACACCTAACTGGTCTACTGAAGTTTTCAAAATAAATAAAATAATAAATTCCATTCCTATTACTTATAAATTAAAAGATTTGAAGGAAGAAGAAATCGAAGGTAGATTTTATAAAGAAGAATTAATGAAAACCAAATATCCACATGATTATCTTGTTGAAAAGGTTTTAAAAAGAAAAGGGGATAAAGTTTATGTCAAATGGTTAGGTTTTGATAATTCACATAATACTTGGATAAATAAAAAAATGTTGTGAATTAAATTTCTTTTTCACTGTGTAATTCCTCTATTTTTATAATTAGATATTCCTCACTAAATTCTTCATTATTTATTCTAAAATAATTACCATGAAATTCTAAATCATTTTTTAATTTTTCTTTTATTCTAGAATATAAATTAACACTATTTGGATCATAGAATTTTATTATCTCCTCACAATCTTGATGTTCTAAAACTATTTTATCAACAGCTCTTTTTAAATATACTTTTTGACATCTTATAACATAATAACTATATTCACATTCATAGTCGTTTAACTTAAATAATAGGAAAAAATGTCTTAATTTTTCATCTTTAGTTTTAGGTACAACATCAGATTTGATATTTGTTATTTTATTATTTAAATTTTCAATTTTTTCATCTTTCTTTTTTATAATTTTGTCTTTACTGTATAATTCTTCCTTCAATTTATACTCCCCTGTTTTCTAATTGTTTTGATAACATTGTAAACCCATTTTTGAAATTCTTTTGCTTGAGGTAATTTCGATTTCATAATCAAAGAATATAAACCTAATTCGTTAATAAAAATAGTATGTGCTTGCATATTTGAAGAGTGCTCTTCTAAGGAGCACCCTTCTAAAATAAGATTTAGATTTGTTTTATGTTCTTCATCAACAAGATTATATGCTTTGGTTATTTTTTTATACTCTAATAATTCAGCAATATCTCTAGCTTTAAACCAAGGATCGTTATTTTCATCTAAAATCATAAATATTTCTTTATTATTATAGTTAAGTTTGTTGTTCAGAATATTTAGAATCCCCTCCATTTATTAGAAACGAACATTTTTAAATCCTGCAAAAATTTCCAGTAGAAAGAATTTATATTCTTTTTTATTCATTATAAATTAAAGAAAATGAGTGAGTATAAACCTTTTAAAATTTCACTAACGGAAGGTCAAAAATCTAAAATTATTGGTGCTGTAAAAAAGAAAACTGATGTTATAATCGATACAAAAAAAGGAAATAATTCAATTTTGTTAACTCAAAGACAGATCGATAAGATTAACAGAAATGCTAAAGACGGAAAGGGAACTAGAATTAAATTAACATATAAACAATTAAGAGAAAATGAAAAAGATGGTGGAATACTTCCTTTAATTTTTGCAGGATTAGGAGCTTTAGCTGCTTTAGCGAGTGGAGCAAGTTCTATTGCAAACTCGGTTATCGATAAAAGATATAAAGATAAACTAATAGAAGAACAAACAAGACATAATAAAGAAATGGAAAAGAAACAGGGAGGAAAACTTGTAACAGTTAAAAAAAAAAATAACTCCTTTATCTAATTTTGATATCGAGAATATCGTTAAGAAGTTAAACATAAAACATTTTAGAGGAGTTTTTATGAAAGATGAACTTCCGAAACATCCTAGAAATATTGAGTGTGGAATTGTAAACATTGATAATTCTTTCGGAAATGGTACTCACTGGGTTTCTTATTATAAAAATGGAAATAAAAAATATTATTTTAATTCATATGGAAACTTACATCCATCAAAGGAATTAGTTATATATTTGGGAAAAGATAATTTAATATATAATGAAGACAGACTTCAAGAAATTAATGATCCACCTATTTGTGGACATTTATGTTTGTTAGTTCTTAAAATGTTTTCGGATGGAATATCTTTCGATGAAATTTTAAATGTAATAAATAGACAGAAATGGAAACTAATTCAACAGCTATTTTAAAATTTGATGTTTTTGGAAGTCAAATTGTTTTTACAGAATATAATACTGTTGATAAAACGAGATTGAAAAGTGATATTGTAAATGAACTTTCAAATTCTTTTAGAACAGAATTCTCAACATTTCAAACAAAATTAAAAGATGAATTAAATAATAAATTAAAGAATGAATTAAAAGTAAAAGTTGATGAAATTATCGGTTCATTGTTTACATTTACTAAAAGTTATATTGGTTTTAATAAAAAAAGACTTGTCAGTGTTTCAGAAGGAAGAGATAATAATGATGTAGTTATTATGAAACAAGTGAAAACGATGATAGAGAAGGCAATTAATGAAAATAAAAGAGATAAAAGAACAACTGATACAAAAGAATTTGAAGAGATCATCGATGAGAAATTATTTGAATATACAACTAAAGAAGATTTAGATGAAAAGATGAAAAAACTCACTCAGGATTTAATTAGTGATGTTATACCAGTACAAGTTGATAGTGATATAAAGAACAAAATGGAAGAATATTTGACAGAAACAGAGTTAGAAAAACATCTTCAAACATTTTCCGACAATTTATATAATAGTTATTACCCACAAGTAGAACAAATATTGAATAATTTAAACAATAAAATAGAAGAAGTGGAAAAAAAGATAATGAAAAGAAGAAGAGTAAAAATGTCACCGAATGAATGGGAAAAAATTGATACGGAAGAAGAGTCTAAAACATCACTAAATGAAAAAATTGATACGGAAGAAGAGTCTAAAACATCACTAAATGAAAAAATTGATACAGAAGTAGAAATATTAAAAAAGAATTAATTTTTTTTTCTTAATAAATGGAGACAACACAAAATAATGATTGGGATGAAATATCTTCATTTCCTGGTTTAACAACAGAATTTTTAATTGTATTTCAGAATAAATTAAATTGGAAACTTGTTTCACAATACCATCCGTTTAAATTAGAAGAATTAGGAATGTTTTCAAATAAAATAGATTGGAAAATCATTTCGAGATATCAGAAAATTGATGAACAAAAGATCGAGTTTTATTACTCATTATTTGATTGGAACATTATGTCTTTTTATCAAAAGTTTTCTCCAGATACTTTAATAAAATATAAACATTTGGTTAATTGGATAATAATTTTCGAAAGAACTGATATATCAAATGAATTTAAACAAGAACATTATGAAGAATTTTCGAAATATTATAAAAATAGATTTAATGTTGATACTGTACCTTCATTAATAAATTATGTTTTTTAAATTTTCAAACCTCGTCACTGAGACGGGGTCTAATAATTATAAACTAGTTTTTAAATTATAACGATTTTTTATCTTAATAAATGGAGATGTATTCAAAATATAATCCTAATATAGAAAAACAACAATTTAAACATTTTTTCCCATCGAATAATACCGAATTGAATTTTAATAAAGAAAATCAGAGAATAGAATTCTTAATCGATGTTGGTGATAATTTTTTAAGTTCCCATTTTCAGTTTGTTATTTCAGGTTCTTTCAATGCCAAAGATGGTGAACACTATGGTATGAATTCGGGAACTGAATTAATAGATAATTTTATTCCTTTCTTATTTCGAAGTATAGAAGTAAAAAAACATAACAAATTAATTGATAGAATTGAAGATCCAGGTATTATAAGTACTGTAAAACATACGATATCACTGTCTCAAGATGAAACTTTGTCTAAAATGAATGGTGCAGTGAAATGTGATCATAAATACGGAAAATTTAATTATTGTGGAACCTTAAACGATTTAGGATTAGGATATTTTGGAGGTATAAACATACCAATATACAAAGGAGGATTTTTAATAACATTTCTTAGAAACACTGATGATGACGGGATTTTTCTATCACTTCAAGCAGATGGAAAGTCTTATGCACCTACAGGTAAAATTACAATAACTGATTTTTATTTACGTGTTCCTATCATAGAGTATTCAACACCTTCAAAAATTGAATTAATTAATGAGATGGACAAGTTTGGTGGAACACAAGAATTTGTATTTAAAACTTGGGAGTGTATTGAAAAAACTGGTATTATGGGATCAAATTTAAGTTTTGATATAACTAATATTTATAGGAACATTGATAAACCGAAATTCATAATTGTAGGATTCCAAACATCGAGAAGAAATGATCAAAAGAAAGATCCTTCTAAATTTGACCATGTTGATGTTAGAAATATTAGAGTTAAAATTAATGAAACATATTATCCGGAAGAAATGTTAAATTTAGATATTAAAGAGAACAATTATTCATTATTATATGATATGTATAAAGATTATAAAAGGTCTTATATCGGAAATATGAATATGCTTTATGGTCCTGATGATTTCATAAAAAATAGACCTTTATATGTAATAGATGTTAGAAAAGGACCAATTAATATTTCAAATAGTAAAAATAATATTATTCTGAATGTTGATTTTCATAATGTAGTTCCTGGAGGTACAAATATATACGTGGTTATTTTATCTGAGAAAAAAATTAGATACGATTTTCTTAAAAACGATATATTAGAAGTTTAGTATGTTAGCAGTACAGATAATAGACAAAGTATGTTCTCAGAATAGATGATAGAACTTGTTCATTTTTCCTCTACCCTTGAAATAGAAGGAGGATAAAACAACATGATAACAACCGTCAGTAGTTCTCGGGAGTCCGTCGAGTTTAGTGTAGAGCGATCATGAATTATAAAATAGATAAAATTATTAAGGATTCAAATACATTAATAAAAATTCTAGAAGAATCTAAGAAAGACTTCGATGGAGTTAAAAAAAGAGTAGTAGTGTTACTAGTGTAGTAGTGTTAGTGTAGTGTAGTAGTAGTAGTAGTAGTAGTATGTTGTAGTAGTAGTAGTAGTACTTAGTAGTAGTAGTAGTAGTACTTAGTAGTAGTAGTAGTAGTAGTGTAGTAGTAGTAGTAGTAGTGTTACTAGTAGTAGTTAGTAGTGTAGTAGTAGTTAGTAGTAGTAGTAGTGTAGTAGTAGTAAATGCAATGTATGAAAAGAAGAAAGAAATAGAAAGTATGTTCCAGTTATATCCCAATATAAAAAAAGAATGGATGTAAAAAATACAATCATGAGAAATTAATCACAACGAGGAAAAACTGTGCAGTATTGTTTGGAGCCGAGCAATCCAAGGACATTGTTCGAGCTCGAGCAATCCGAGGTCAGGTGACGTATGTACAAGGGAAACTGAAGCCAGATTGCATCTCTACAAATGACCTTTTAAATTATTCCAATGTTTTCCTCATGTTAAGAAATAAATACATTTGTAACAAATGGAAATAATAATTAAATTAATTATATAATATTTTTACTTTTTGGGGGTGATCCCAATTTTGTATCGTTTTAAAGAAATATGTTAAAAATATGTATTTTTTTTTATTTGTTAGGTTTTAAAGAAATATGTTAGAAAATGTATATTTTTTAAAAAAATTAGATGTTTGAGATAAAAATGAAAAATCCTACAAAAATCGACGATCAGGTTTTTTCGGGGAAATAGGGAATTTTGAAGACTGCGCCAGAAACCCTATTATCCCTCTACTAACAAATTAGGGCCAACAAACTGTGGGAGCATTTATCTTTTACAAGAATTCATTTTAAATTAAAATTGGAGTTTAGAATTCTAGAAATGGAAAAAGTACTTCTTAAAGATGTTTCGTTGGCTCCTTCTTACTTAACATACACACATGTATAAATACACACACACACACAACATATATATATATATATAATGTGGTATATATTCATATGCGATAAACAAATTAAAATATATTTTGGAGGCCTGGTGGCCGTAAGTGTTAAGCCGTGAGCACTTAAAACTCCGTGCCAAGGTTCGTGATATGGGGTGGTGGCTATTCTATTGAAAATAAAAATGGTTTTATTCGTTTTCCTAGGCCAAGAAGCCTATAAAACGAGTGCTTACAAGCATATGTACTGAAACACGTAAGCGTTATGATTTTTTTTGCGCGCGAATTTCGCCCCAAACGCCATCTTCCAGTGGACGGATTTTGCTGGTTAACGAACTTGACCTTTCGAATTGGACGACGGATTTTTGTACCAAATTTCATCAAAATCGGATCATTAGGGGGGCCAAAAATCCGCGAACAGACATATATATATATATATATATATATATACAAATTTGAACCACCGTTATTTTCGGTCTCTAGGGGTTCTGAAACGTGAAATTTTCTAGTCGGCACTTCCGGATTGTTTCATGAGATCAACCTTATTAGCGGGGTTCCTCCCTATGGAGGGAGGGAGGAACCGTGCTAAAAGAAAAGGCGTCAGCCCTATCCTGGCTAGAAAAGGGTGGTAACCTGTAGATAACTCGTCCCAAAATTCGCAGTTAATAATAATGGACGTTAAAATTTAAATAAAGAAATAAAATATATAGAACTCACAAAAGGAAACATGGCCCCCAGACAGCACGAGTCCCGCTCATGCAGGATGCCTCGAATTTAAATGGTAAAACTTCTGGAGTGTATAGGGGACCGAAATACTAAGACAAAAAGTTATTTAGAGATTAGCTCGTTTTTGCTTCCTTTTGGAATAAATCGCTAAATAAGATTTAATTTTGTACTTATTTATTTACACTTTTCATTGCAAATTGTTTCAAGAGACCAATTACTAAAATTCTATCTCTCGACATATTTTTGATGAAATAATTGCTGTACTTTTAGCGCGGTTCCTCCCTCCCCCATAGGGAGGAACCCCGCTTATAGGGTTGATACAATGAAACAATCCGGAAGTGCCGACTAGAAAATTTCGCGTTTCAGAACACCTAGAGACCGAAAATAACGGTGGTTAAAATTTGTATATATATATATATATGTATATATTTATATATATATATATATATATATATATATATTTGTCTGTTCGCTCATTTCTGGCTTCCCTGATGGTCCGATTTTGATGAAATTCGGTACAAAAATCCGTCGTCCAATTTGAAAGGTCAAGTTCGTTAACCAGCAGAATCCGCCCACTGGAAGATGGCGTTTGGGGCGAAATTCGCGCAAAAAAAATCGTAACGCTTGCGTTTTTGAGTTCATAAGTACTCGTTTTATAGGCTTCTTGGGCTAGGAAAACGAATGAAACCATTTTCAAGGCGATAGCTTTAACCGTTTTCGAGAAAATTGGAAAAATAGTTTTTGAATACTGCTTTTGGTTTGGGTACTTAGAATCATGGGATTCAGTTGAAACATTTTCTGCATGTTCTACATTCATCAAAACTAGTATGTTGAAATTTTGGTTACGTTTGGAGTTAAGGAAGGGTTAGAATAAAATATTTTATTAACAGACAAAACGTTTTGGTAACTTTGTATATTTTCCTTAATATCTCGAAAAAGGTTGAGAATCTTGGTAAACGGAAGAATACCATTAGAAAGCTTACAAAATGCTCTACAAAAAAGATTCTGATGAAAGTTTTGATTAGACGATGTTAATCGGAGAAATAAGAGCTTAAAACTTTAAAGTAATTGATTTCGCTTATTCGAACTGTTCTTTTTGTCTGTTTTTATTCCTTGTTATTTTTTAATTGCTTATAGTTGGATAATGTATTTGATAATAAATCAGGTTAAGAAAAACAATTTAATCTTAGAGATATGGACTATATGGAGATATAACTTTTCAACTGCCTAGTGGTGTCCTTCCTAGGGCGGGTTGGCCTATCCAGGTAAGATCGTAAATAAGACCTTTCTTGAAAGTAAAGATGGAACTGTCAACTTTGGTCCTCCTCTGCCTCCCGGCACTTTCAATGCTGACGAAGGCTACCAATGAGTAGCTGAAACGTCCTAAATATTGATTTTTTAACAAAAATCGTATTGAGGTTTCTTTAGCCGAATCCCAACCATTCCATCTTTACTTATCACCTTGACGGCTAACTATCTAATCTTCATGTTTTCTAGAAATGTGGACCCAAAATAATAACAGCTTCTATTTTAATCATTTTAAATGAGTCTAGAGATAAGAACGGAACCGCGCTAAGATGATGCAGTTCCTGCGAGTTGGACTTTTTTAAAATTGGTACGGGTATCGTTTAGCGACTTTCCATATAGCTCATTATATCAGAGCTGCTCGAGCCTGGCTGAACATAAATTATTATAAGGATGGATTGGACGTGGAGGAACCCCGATCTGATATGACACCCATGGATTTCTTCGCATGGGGAACCTTAAAAAACAGGAAGTTTGTTTGATCAAATCAAGAGATCAATTAAGAGACCGAATCATAGATGAAGTGCACCAAATATCATCAGAACAGTGTTCAGCTGCAGTTTATCAAGTCAGTGCTAGATGTAATGCTTACGTTTCTGCAAGAGGGTAACATTTTGAGCAAGATTTACAGTATTTATTTAAGAGCATTCGTAACTAAGGCGACTTGCTCGATAAATGAATACATAGTTTAAACTGCTAGAACATGTAAAAAGTCCGACTCGCAGGAACTGCGTCATCTTAGCGCGCTTACGTACATCTTGAAGAAATGGAATAGATTAGCATCACAAATCACAGGAAACTGACAGCCCCTGCCATCATGATTACCACAGCCACTCCAAACTTATTACCAATACCTATCACCGTTTCTTAGCTTATTTTACTACAATAATAATTTTACTGATAAATGCAATTTAAAACTAGAACCAACCTATTAAAAAGTTAGATAAAGAAAGAGAAAAAACATTTCAAAACGAAAAAACAAACACTTTTTATGTTTTAAGCGCTTATATCTATCATTGACGTTGTCCCATCGAATATTGCTTCAGGACATTTTTTGTAGAGAATTTAGTAAGCATTCGAATGGTCACTTTCCACTTACCACGATTTTCCAACCGTTATCGAAATATTTACGAAAAATGTATGGAGATCCGAAAACTTTTCTCGTCTATTAATAAAATATTTTTTTTTCGCATACTTCCTTAACTTCAAATATAACGAAAATTTAATCATCTTAGTTGGGATTAATTTCCAAGATGTAGAAAATATTTCAATTGAATCCCGCGATTCTAAGTACTCACAAAAAAATAATGACTTACAAAAACATTACGTTACGATTTTTTCGCGCGAATTTCGCCCCAAACACTATCTTCTAGTGGGCGGATTCTGCTGGTTAACGAACTTGACCTTTCAAATTAGAAGACAGATTTTTGTGCCAAATTCCATCAAAATCGGACCATTTTTGAGCCGTCAGGAGCGCGAACAGACAAGCATATATATATATATATATATATATATATATATATATATATATATATATATATATATACAAATTTTACCCTCCTCTATTTTCGTGATCTATAGGGTCTGAAACGTGAAAGTTTCTAGTCGGCACTTTCGGATTGCGTCATGAGGTCAACCTCATAAGCGGGTTGTCCCTATGGAGATAGGGAGGAACCGCGCTAAAATGACTATAAATGTAAAAAAAAAGTCCGACTCGCAGGAACTGCAGCATCTTAGCGCGGTTCCGTTCATGTCCCTAGTGCCATTTGATAAGCTTAGAAAAGAAATAAACTTTTTTTTTTTTTTATATATCTCGTGAAAATTGTCAAAATCCTCTCGAATATCTCGAATAAAAGTGATATTAAGGCGTCAGGGACACCGACAGTAACTAACTTTTACACAGATGCGGAAATTACACAATCCGGCTCTCATTCTAAAGCAAAGCTCTATAAATCAATACAAAATATGCCTAATAAAGCCTTTCTAGAGGGTACAGAAGCATGGGCATATATGAGGGGGGGGGG
Source organism: Gonocerus acuteangulatus (assembly GCA_946811695.1). NCBI lineage: Eukaryota > Metazoa > Arthropoda > Insecta > Hemiptera > Coreidae > Gonocerus > Gonocerus acuteangulatus. The sequence continues at coordinate 72,557,751 of OX328129.1, forward strand.
CTGAGGGGGCTGCAGCCCCGTGCCGAAATTTTGAATTAATGATGAAAACTTCTCGTAAAACCCTTAAAAATAAATTAAATAAGATCACTTAGTTCATAAAACATATTTTATTTTACGTGTAATAGCGTTTTAGTTGCCTAAAACTATTCCAAGCTCTAAATATTTAGTATTCCATACCCTGGAAATGGTCTCAGCCCCCCCCCCCCCGAAATTGTTTTTATATACGTCCATGTACAGAACCTTTTTTGTAGAGCATTTAGTAAGCCTTCGAATGGTAATCTTCCGCTTCACAAGATTGTCAACGGTTTTCGAGATACTAACGAAAGTATACAAAGTTACCAAAACTTTTTTTGTCTGTTAATAAAATATTTTATTCTAACTCTTCCTTTACCCTAAACGTAACAAAAATTTCAACATATTAGTGTTGATGAAATTCGAACACGCAGAAAATGTTTCAACTGTATCCCATAATTCTAAGTACCAAAATCAAAGACAAACAACCCTCCCTAGGAAGGACGCTAGGCAGTTGAAAAGCTAAATCTTGGAAATCCATATCTCTAACATTAAATTGATTTCTTATTTTTCTTAACCTGTTTTATTTTCAAATACATTATCCAACTCTAAGCAATTAAAAAATAACAAGGAATAAAAATATAAAATTTTAGGCACTTTCAACACTTGTTCACACTGAGTAAAACAATATAAACAGATCTAAGGTGTTACACGGTAGCTGGTGAAAGAATGAATGAGGTCTCGTATTGCAATTCTCTGTATGCAGGGTCTACTTCCAGGTAGTCATATACTTTTACTGCCCTTTACCGTTACTCAGAAAGCTCTTTGTGTTTACAAACAAAGGACTCGGTATAGACCACCCGTATTAACCCAAAAGTGATTATGTCAAGCTTGATAAACTTCCTGAATTAAATTAAGGAATTTAAGAGTGCTTAAAATAGGTTCTTGATCTAGTCAAAAAATTCAAGGAGAATTACACCACGAATAGAAAATTTCGGCCAAACAGAAGGAAAATAACAATAACAAGGATAGTTAAACTTCGTTTTCAAAGATTGTTAGTTGTAACACAAAAACGGTCACTCATGATTCTAATAAATTAACTGTGAAGGGTGATTACACAAATATTCCTGTTGAGGCTTTAAAGCTTCAACTCAAAAAACATATTAACCCACAGGTAATATCTAGATATTCGTACGGCATCTTCGAATTCTAACAAACAAAATATTGCTTCTAATTATACGTATCCTGTTTACTGACAAATACATTTGACTACTATAAGAAATTACAAAAATGACGAGCAGTGAAAAAAAAAAACTGCGGGAAACACACAAATAGATCCGTTTAAATAAACGAAACTAACTAAGTTTTAAGCACTTATTTCTCCTAATGTGACGACCCCATCAAACATTTCTTCAAAACATTTTTCCACGATTTCCTAACCCTTTTTGAGATATTAATGAAAATATACGAAGAGGGCCTAATAGATATTCATACGGGATCTGAGAATCCCAAGATTCCGCAAAAATAAAATATTCTAATTATAAGTATCCTGTTTTTTTTTTTTTTTTTTTTTTTTTTTTTTTTTTTTTTTTTTTTTTTTTTTTTACGGCGCATCTACTTCTAGGTTATTAGCGCCCGTATCCTGTGTTATTGGCAAATACATTTGACTACTATAAGCAATAGCAAACAATAGGGAATATGCCAAAGAACTCGGATTAGGAGCCTCGACAGTTTCAAGACATTTGAAGGAAATTGGCAAATCCAAAACTGACATTTCATACGGTACAGCCTGATATATTTCTAACAATGAATTGTTTTTCTTATTTTAATTAATCTGTTTTATTGTCAAATACATTATCCAACTATAAGAAATGAAAAAATAGGAATAAAAACAGACCAAAAGAACCGTATGAAATAAACGAAATCAATTACTTCAAAGTTTAAACACTTATTTCATCCGATTGACATCGCTTATTCAAAACTTTCCTCAAAACCTTTTTTGTAGACCATTTAGTAAGCTTTCGAATGGTAACCTTTCGCTTCCCAAGATTTTCAATTGTTTTCAAGATATTAATGGAAGTATACGAAGTTCCCAAAATTTTCATTATTTCTAGCAACAGAAAATTGGTCTCATTTTTCCTATCCTGTTTTACATACAAATACATTTTCCCAACATAAGAAATTACAAAAATAAAAAGCAATAAAAAACCAAGGGAAAGAGACAACAATTACAAAAAGAACGACAAAAACCCGTTCATAAGAAAAAAACAGACGTATTTGAAGATTTAAGCACTTATTTCTCCGATTGACATAACCTAATCAAAAATAGTTTTAGAATCTTTTTTGTAGAAACTTTAGTAAGCTTTCAAATAGTTTCTATCTACTTACCACGATTTCCCAACCGTGTTCGAGATATTAATGAAAGTATACAAAGTTCCCAAAACTTTTCATGTCTGTTAATAAAATATTTTATTCTAACCCTTCCTTAACTCCAAACGTAACAAAACTTTCAACATATTAGTTTTAATGAAAGAAGAACATGCAGATAATGTTTCAACTGAATCCCGTGATTCTAAGTACCCAAACCAAAAACGGTATTCAAAAACTATTTTTCCAATTTTCTCGAAAACGGTTAAAGCTATCGCCTTGAAAATGGTTTCATTCGTTTTCCTAGCCCAAGAAGCATATAAAAAGAGTCCTTACAAGCTTATGAACTCAAAAACGTAAGCGTTACGATTTTTTTTGCGCGAATTTCGTCCCAAACGCCATCTTCCAGTGGGCGGATTTTGCTGGTTAACGAACTTGACCTTTCAAATCGGACGCTAGATTTTTGTACCAAATTTCATCAAAATCGGACCATCAGGGAAGCCAGAAATGAGCGAACAGACAAATATATATATATATATATATATATATAAATAAATATATACATATATATATATATACAAATTTGAACCACCATTATTTTCGGTCTCTAGGGGTTCTGAAACGCGAAATTTTCTTGTCGGCACTTCCGGATTGTTTCATTGTATCAACCTTATAAGCGGGGTTCCTCCCTATGGGGGAGGGAGGAACCGCGCTAAAACAAACGTTGGTAAAAGAGAAAAAAAAATCCAAGAATGACAAATATGAAACAACTTGCAAAATAATCCACTTAATATAAGAAAAATGATTCTGGGAACAAAAAGGAAGAGAATTACTAATAAGAATAATAATAAGTATGAAGAGAGAGAAAATATGTTTAGAATTATATTAAAAAATAAAAAATAATAAAATAGTAACCCTTTCTTATAAAAAAAAAAGTAAATTAATAATACCGAATAATTTTACGAAAGTGAATGGTAAAATACAAGAAATAGGTTGTTATCAGGATTAATTTAGAGAAACTGACATTTACATTAAATAGATTATGACATAAATACAAAAGTGAAAACAAGTTTCTTTTCTCTACGAGGAATCAAAAATGGCCAAACCTCTAAACGATTTTTTGTCTTTGTATTTTGGTCCCCTACACGCTCCTGAAGGGTTTTCTTTTCAAATTCGGGACACCCTGTATACATGCGCGAAAACTTTCCCACACAGAAGCAATAAATTCAAAGTAGGTCTGGCAGCACTCTGGAGAGAATGTGAACAAATAAGTACTTCCATGCAGTCACAAAGCCAAAACGTGGAGAAATGGCCAAAAGGTAAGGATTTGGGATAGAGATGGGTATAACACAAGGGATGTTGTCTATTTTATGATGGAATAATTATAATTTAAATATATTAAACAGTTTTTGAGAAATCGTTTCTTATTCAATTAGAAATATGTCTACTTTAAAAAGTCCGTTACGCAGGAGCTGCATAACTAAGCACTTTCCTCAGAATTGGGTAGTGTCGAGTGCATTCCTGAATAAAATAACCTATTTAGACAAATAAAATAAAAACATAAATAACACCTGTCTCAATTCAATTCAAACATAGTACAAAGTAAATCCCCCCCCCCCTTCCGATAGACCGATTAAGATCTTTTTTACAACACTTCTTCCTTATTAGATACCCAGGACGTATACCGCGTTTCGTTACAATACAGCAGAAATTACGACCAGTATGAGCAAATTAGTAATTTGGCTCCGGAGTAAACCCCTCTTCCTAATGGATGGATGGATTGGGTCTTTAAGGGCAGAAAACATCTAGGTCCTCACCTCCCTGAAGTGTAATGTTAGAGAGTCGTGTATATGTCGTGAAAGGGTTAGTAATTTGTGTTTAGGACAGTGCATGACAATGAACTGTTTTTGTTTTTTTTGATAACTTGTGTTCAATTTTCTTTTTTAACTAATATCATTGCTTACTACTAACTTACTAGGTAATGGAACTATTTGTACTAAAAGTAATACTAATATACACTATAGCACTATCAATACAAATAATATACTACATAACAAATAATAGACTACATAACCATATTAATATTTACATATTTATTTTTCCCCCTCTTGTATAGTTTTTTATTTATTTATTTTTTATATTTTTTATTTATTTTATTTATTTATTTATTTATTTTTATTTTTTATTTATTATTTTTTTTTGTTTATTTTTTCCTTTATGTATAATTTTATTTGTTATATTTTTTAATACATATATATTTTTTTATGTATATATTTTTTTTCCTCTTTTGTAATTTTTTATATATCATTTTTTTTTTTTAGTAAAACACTAACTAACTAATACAAACTAAGTAACTAATAAAAACTAAACATAACTAATACAACTATTTGTACTAAAAATAATGCTAATGTAAGCAATATTAATACTAAAACTATACTACATAACAAAATTTATAATAATGCCAATTCTAAATTAAACTAGCACACGTATATACACATACGCCCACGTTCATACAATCATACCTCTTCCTAATGAACCGATTTAGTTTATTTTTAAAAGACATTTTTTTCTTTAGTTGTCCAGAACGAATACCGAGTTTCGTTGAAATACAACACAAATTATGGCTGGTATTGGCAAATAACACTTTGGCTCTGGAGTAAACCCCATCTCCAGATGGATATACATATATAACAATTTTAACTGGGGTAATTTTTGCTGTCTACTAGGTTGGATCGATAAAGATTCGAAAATTTTTTTCAAAAATTCCGTCATGAGTGCAACCTCAATAGCTACTTTCCTTCGGAGGAAAGTGCTAAAAAAGAGAAAATTGGATATAACTGATTTTTCTTTCGGAACCGGACAATACTTCAAATGTGATTTTTTGTTGGAAATCATGTCTAGAATCACCTCCTAGAGTTTGGCAACTTAGACCTGAATTCTTCTTTCTAAACTTTTAATTTTAGACAAATACTTTTGTGCAGAATCCCTCCGATATTGGCAGGATTTCCTAACTCATTAAACGGAGAAAACACGCTAATTCCCTTTAATTCGACGTCGGCACGTACCAATCTTACCTCTGAACGCCTACCTAAAAGATAGAGAGATTCCGAAATTAAACTAGCAAAAAGTCACCCCGATTAGAACGAAACTAGAGAGAATAGAGAGAGAAACGGTTACCCAGCCTGTAGAATTAGGATATATACATTAGCAAGAACTAATTGAGAACTTGGGAAACTAGAACATTTCTCGGTAAAGTTCGTCCTACTGTTTTTGCACCTTAAGGATATTACAGCAAGAGATGAATTTCTTACTTCAAACAGTTTCTGCATGCAATCCCTTACAATCTCTTAGAATATAGCAATAAATTCTCTCTATGTAAACATAGAATAATAATAAAGGCTTCATAAAACTAGCTAATGCAATTATTACCAAGTTATGACATTTTTATTTTCTACCAGCTGTAACCCAGTGTGCCATGCTACACCTACTTTCTGGCTATGACTCTCCCCGTATCAAGATCTACCTGTATACCCAGTTACGTCAAAATCGGTCAAACGGTGAGAATTTTTATATATCTGTCTAGTAATTCATAAAACAGCCGACAGAGGCCAGCACCACAGCCTGCCAGTAGATAGCTCTTATCAAAGAAAGGCCAGTGCTCCTTTGTTAAACAGTGATTGTTGAAATGAAATTGAAATAAACTGCATTACATGATTATATGATGATATAAAGTCATCAATGAGTTCGAGTTTTTCTAACTGTCAACATCAACAAATAAATTTGAGACATCATTCAAAATGGCCTTCAGAATCTGAATGGTTCAGTGTAACCAATTTTTCTTCAACAAAACTTTTGGCCTTTTGAACAAATTTTGAAATTTGACTATTTTGACCTAGCCTAGGAGATTCCCCGTATCAAGACCTACCTGTGCGCCACATTTGGTCAAACAGACAAACGGACAAACAGACAGACACGTGATTTTTATATATATAGATTGATTTTATTTACCTCCTCGGGTATGAGCAAGTTAAAAAATGTGTTTACCATAAGACACAAAAAAGTCAATGAAAACTACCAGTGAAGTTATAGTGAAATGAGAAAATGTGTAACTTAGTTATTGTTAGCAAAATCATTTTATGAAATGTGTGTGGGTTTTAACACTTTTCAAAGAAATTTAGCTATGGAGGCTGCGCTCAAAGAATTTTTGAAATATTTCTTCAAATCTTCATCGAACCTACCTACAATATATATATATATATATATATATATATATATATATATATATATATATATATATATATATATATATATATATATATATATATATACCTCATGGTATAAGTTAAATGAAAATATTCTAGCAGTGTAGGTTTGTACGAATTTTGGCACTCCATACTAATGTGACACCATTTTTCTTTGCAATCAGATTTGGTACACAGCATTCAAATAGAAAAAAATTATCACTGATTGAGTCGTATATATTCCGATTTTCCAACGCCTATATCTCAAAAACGCTTCAATGTAGAATTATGAAGCTCTCCAATTTTCCTCGGGGGCGAGGTTAGCTCAGTGGTAGAGCACTGGACTAATAAGCTGGAGGCCTGAGTTCAAATCCCGAGCAAGCACTAAAGATTTTTTCTTCTAGTGTCTTCGTTCATTGGTCCCTAGGTCGACCCAGCCTTTAATTAATTTAATAATGGGTACCTTGGGTGCTAATGACTTTAGCAGTCGAAGCAGCCAAGGGGAAAATCAGGCGGCCGGAGCATAGTACTGACCACACTATCTCCCTAGTGTGCCGTATGGTCATGAATCAGATACCTCTATAGTATCTGCCCCTCAGGGCCCTCGTGGCCTGTTACGGGACTGATTTTTTTTTCCCCAATTTTCCTCACACCTAGTAAGTAATATAGGGTAAAAATCGTCTCCAATACTCCGTGTAATATAAAACACCAGAACAAGATATTCCCTGATCATTTTTTAATTAATTTTCAGTTCAATAGGTAATTTGTGTGATATTTGTAAATTGACTATATTTTTTTTCAACAAAATTTTTCTTTCACTTCTCTGCGAAACTAAATGCTGGATGGTTATTGATAGTTCAATAATATTAGAAGGTATTTTATTTTTATTTTAGTTCAAAAATTAGTATGTTTAATATACAATTTACATACATTATAAATAGTTAGCCGCTATTGTCAGTTTTTATTGATTTATAAGATTATTATGACAGAAGCATTTATGTCACTTTTTATGATTATTTTAAAGTTTATTATTATTATTGTAATTTAATGTATTTTATGTTCAATTTTCTGTCCAATCTCTATCTGTATAGCTTTAATCCTGTAGGCAGATTAATTTAAATAAAAAAAAAAAAATATTTCCTGTAATACACACAGTGAGCGTAGGCTGCAATTTGACCTTGCGCCTACATCCATTGTAGCAAACGATATTACAGGATTTAGCAAGGACCTTTAAGAATAAAATTTAAAATCATTGAAGCGATAAAAACTTGAACAAATATGCGAAGCGGAAATGTTTGTTCGTTCAAGATTTAATCCTTTTACTTCAGCCAAGCGGATTTTCCCACCTCTCAATTTTATTTGCATTTTCAATTTATTTATCGGAATTTATTATATTTTGTATATTAGCCAACGGCCATTCCCACGTTTAATACATCGGTTCTGAATTGATAACAGAGATTAAGCAATGTCAGGCGTGGCCTGTACCTGAATGGGTGACCGACCGAGTGCTTTTGGCATTATAAAAGGGTGGAAACCTCTGTTGATCTTGGCGCTAATTGCCTAATTGTTGATACGCCGTAAAAAAAAAATAATATTGGGTCGGGGCAAAATAGTGCCAAGCAACAATCTTAACAAAACTTAACTATAACTGCGATATGTCTGATATTATGTGGGGCTATCAGTATATAATTTAAATGCTACTAAAATATGACTACAAGCTCTGTATGCTCCTTAATCTTGTTGCCTCTAATCATTTCAACTGATAGTCCCACATAATATCCAAAATATAGCACCTAGAGTTAAATTTTGGTACTATTTTGCCCCAACCCCTTCAATGAATTATACACATTAAATGTCATGATTAATATAATAAACAAGGTATGTCACGATTAGGTTATGTATTTCTTATCAAGTGCTTTGATACTAGATTTATTGTATAAGTTTCGTCTGCTAGTTTTAAGCACTAAGTAGAGTTTTTGTGTTTTAATAAACATAATATATTGTCTTTTTACACTTAGATCGTAATTATAAAATTTACTCAGGCGATTCGCCAGCGCTGCACAACTTCTGGAATACAATATCATATTTTATAAACTTAATAATTAATTACTTCATAATTAGGTAATTTTATTTAAAAATATAAAAATATTATATTATTTGTTCAAAGATATAGTAGTCAGAGAACTGGTAAATCACGTTTCATGAAGTGTTTTATGCACCTTGAAATTTTGCTATTGTGCGTTTCTTGAGTAGATACGAAGGTAGGAATGTATTGGCTGTACCTATCTTGGAACACCAGACACTGCGCATAGGGGAAAGGTGCAACAAAATATGTACTCTACAAAAAGTACTTGTCCTTTTGTAATTATTTTCGATTATATTTATTGAAGATGGTTTTAAAATGCAGCTCGAATAAAACACTTCATTTAATAAAAAAACAACTTTGGGTTTTTTTCAGCTTAACCCCCTCGAATGTGTCTGCCACATTTATTATTCGTTGTAATATTGCCTTAATTTTACAGTAAAGATTGCTTCTAAAAATTACCCCTTTTTTTGGGTCAAATGATTTTGCACCTTTCCCCTATGCGCACTACCTGGTGCCACAAGGTAATTCTATCCAACACATAAATGCACTTGAGCTAAATTCCGTGGTGCATAAAACATTTCATGAAATATACATTACCAGCTCTTGGAGTATAGAGTTATTGAACTATTGAACTCGAATATCAGCATCTGGGCAATCTAAAAAGACAATATCAGCATCTAGGCAATCTAAAAAGACAATATCAGCATCTAGGCAATCTAAAAAGACAATATCAGCATCTAGGCAATCTAAAAAGACAATATCAGCATCTAGGCAATCTAAAAAGACCATATCAGCATCTGGGCAATCTAAAAAGACAATATCAGCATCTGGGCAATCTAAATAGACAATATCAGCATCTAGGCAATCTAAAAAGACAATATCAGCATCTAGGCAATCTAAAAAGACAATATCTTTTTTCTCCTAAATGAAATTACTATTCAATAATTTTACGGAAATTCCTTTTGGATAGAAATTATTCTTGAAAATTGATTAGTAAACATAACATATAGAAAATTAATTTAAAATATAAAATGGTTTATAAGTTTGTATAAATCGTTCCCTTGAATCTGCATATTGAGCGAGTGGATCCATCAATCAGAAGACTTGAAAGATATAAATGTTTCCCAAAGTCCAATAAAGGCCTATCCATCCACTTCATACTTATTCCAACCTTTTTTCCCCTATATTCCTCGCCTAATAGTCCAAAGATGAAGAGCACTTCTTAATAAAACAGTGGAAATATATAGTTATATTACATATCAATATATCTATATATCTATCTATCTATATGTATATATATATATATATATATATATATATATATATATATACACACACATATATATATATATATATATATATATATATATATATATATATATATATATATAAATCAGCTGTTTGTTCCTTAAACAACACCCTTCGACCGATTTTGACCAAACTTTGCACACAGGTAGGTCTTGACCCGGAAATTCTATGAGAGGCTAGGTCAAAATCTGCTAGGACTCTCAGTTCATAGGGCATGGGTTCGAAACATTGTAAATTTCTTAAAATGGTTTAAAAAATCTTGATTCAGTGGAAAGTGGTCATTCGGAAACTTGCTAAATTCTCTAATAAAAAGGCTCTAAAGCAAGTTGGGGGAAATAAGTGTTTAAAACCTATTTATTATTTGTTATTTTTGTTCTTGTGAAGGGGTTTTTGTCTCTAATTACCTAAATTTTTAAATGTTTTTTTTTCTTTTTAAATTGCATTTGACTGTAAAATGAATATTATACTAAAACAAGATAATCATTTAAGTTTTTTCCTAGAGTAAACGTAGCGAAGGCGGGTGCAGTCATTTCATATATATCATCAGCATTTCAGTAAAACGCAGTAATAAAAAGAGGAACAACGTTACAGTTTCTTATTGTGGTGCTTAAAATCTTTTATTACTTTTCTTTCAGATTTTATATGATATTTTTCATGAAAAATCAAAACCTACCAATAACTGCTTCTATTCCTTTACTATTGACACTATGGATATGAAAGGATACGCGGAAATTTGCGAGTGAAACTTAAAAAGTGTTTGTTTTGTTGTTTTGAAAGGGTTTTTCTCTTTGTTTATCTCACTTTTTAATTGGTTGTTTTTTTGTTTTAAATTGCATTTTTTAGTAAAATTAGTATTGTAGTAAAATAAGCTAAGAAACGGTGAAAGGTATTGGTAATAAGTTTGGAGTGGCTGTGGTAATCAAGATGGCTCTGGCTAATCATGATGACGTATGCATAGTTTGTTTTGAATTCTCCGGTCTATATAACCTTCCTCATAGCCTATAACCGTAATTATCGTTATTTCTTATTTTATAGAAAGATTTAACCCACGTCAGAATGGAATTTTATTCGCCATGAAGCACATATTTACAGTTGATTATAACAGTAAAACGAATTTGCTAGTAAAACAAGATACTTAAAATTACAACGAATTTTTGGTTGTTAAGAATAGATCCTTCTCAGCAGTAGTCGAAGAGTAAGTACGTTTTCAGTACATAATTGTATTGACTTATACAGGTTAAGAATTATCCGCTTCTGTGTAAGTTGGCTACTGTCAGTTTCCTGTGATTTGTGATGCTAATCTATTCCATTTCTTCGCGATGTACGTAACCGTGCTAAGATGACGCAGTTCCTGCGAGTCGGACTTTTTTAAATTAATGTTTGACCGCTTTAGACAAAGTAATGAGGTATAACTTATTCGACCTGTTTGACTCTACCAATATTTGCGGGTTAGTCTAGCAATGGTTTCCAGCGGATGTAACATCTATAAACGGCATGTTGGGGAATGGAAGCTATCCATTGAGGATAGCCGTCTGACCGGAACGAATCGACGTGGTGACCGAACTGCAATGCGGCTGCAACAGAACTGCATATGGCTGGTTGCACATTATCAACAACCACTAGCTACAGGTGTGTACTACCCTTGTTCTATACGGAGGATTACACCCGGCTGGTTGACCAGAGCAAATACACACCTAGACCAGTGTGTGTGTTTGTGTAATTATGGGGAGTTAGGTCCTCGGTTCCCTGGGCTGAATTCTTTCTGGGTACGGTACCATCCCGTACAATTGTTGTTCTGTCTTATTTGCACTTTCCCCCGTCTCAATAGAACCCATGACGGAATTTTTGAAATAATTTTTTAGATCTTTGTCTATTCTACCTAGTAGACACCGAACATTACTCTCGTTAAAATTTATAAATTAATTGTCTGTTAGCACGAGAGACGCCAGAGTTTTTGTTTTTTCGCCACGAAATTTCATGTATTGTATTCCCCAATACAATGCAAACGATTGAACGAGTTCATTAACCAGGGAAAATTGGTCCATGGGGGGGGGGGGGGAGGACCCAAAGTAGTAATTTCCCAATACCAGCCGTTATTGTCGTTATTCTTCAACGTAACTCGATGTTCGTAGTGGTCAACTAAAGAGAAAAATGTGTAGTAAAACAAACTGAATCAGTTAATGAGGAGGGGGGGGGGGGCAAATTACTAATTTGCTCATACCGATCGTTAGTTGTATCGACACTTGTGCGTTAGAGGGTATCCCTTCCTCTCCTTGGTTTATAAGGGTAGGTCCCCTCTGGTACCTAGGCATAAGGGAAACGTAGGAGAGATCGTTCTCCGAGTCAGTGACCATTCAAGACCAAGATGGACTTAGTCCTAAAATCGGTTGGTGGCCGGGGGCCCTTTAGGTTTCGCCGGTTACAGACGTAGTGGCATGTTTTGGAAACTCTTGGTCAGTTTTCCCAGGTTTCTGGTGACTGACTAACTTGGGATAGAAGCTAGAGAAATAGGTACTCCAGTCCGAGGATGTGTCCGCAAGCTTGCGACATACGAGAGGAGGCTTATGTGCGGTGGCTGTCAGGGACATCAGCATCTTCGTGTCGGCTGGAGGGCTGGACATTGTTGGAAGCTTAAAACGCTGGGCACGTCTCTCATAGTTTCCTACCTCATTCGACGAACACAGTGTGACACTTGTGCAAATTGCAAAACCCCGCGATCTCGTGAGAATGTCCTTATCTTCATGAGGTCAATGGATTGTGGTGATAGGCGGGGGTCTGATTAAAACTTAACAAGTTATGTACGGTCCCTTTCCGCTACTACATTCCGGCACAATTGTGATACTTTTGCAGTCTAGTTTATACAAATATTTGATTTATATAATCATATCTTTGTATTTCTGAAGTTCTATTCTCGTTACCTCCTCTCAACCATTCTTGGGTTCACGGAATTGGGCTGAGAGGAACACCAATACAATTTTTCGACAAGTTCGTCGTAATCTCAATAGGCAAACTTCTTCCAACTTGTTGTGTAATCCATTTTTCATTTATTGTTTTTAACATTCCTTACTTTACTTAGGACCAGTATGTTATCTGTAAGTACGGATGTTAGATAACGCATTACTAGCATGGAAACATGAATAGTAACTAGATACTGTTTCTGCAAACATGTTTCGAATAGCGATACTCTTACCGATATTATGTCTTTTATGTGCAGCCCACTCAGCGGCTATGGGCAACCTAACACGTTAGTAAACGGAACATGAGTAAACATATTTAGATCTGTCTGCTTGTTACATTGAGGCTTCCTGTTTATAGGTCAACAGTGCACATCCATCATATGGTGTGACGACAATTACACGTGTTGTGATACCAGGATTTGCTGTCCTCTCCCTACAAGATGCTGCTTACCAAATGTCAGTTGCTGCTTTCTCGACGGCAGCGCAATGTACGTACGAGAACACATTAATAATAGTAGTATAATAACAAAAAATATATAAGTTTACAGAATAATGTATTTTATGTTTATTTAGTTCCATGCCGTCCCTACATAGGGAAGAAATCATGTCGATACAATGTCCCTTGACCAGATTTTTTTTTTTTTTAAATTTATTTTACGAGTCTCTCAACAACGGCGATTTCCTCTTTTTAAAACACTACAAATATAGATTTTTTACAAAAATACTAACTTATAGAACTAAACACAAAAAAAGGTTTTAGAGAAAATAAAACAAAATTTAATAGATTTGTGAACAAAATTAAAGACTATATATTATTTACTGTATTGCTATTTACACTATAGTTACTATATTTACATAACATAACACTGATCTACTAACATTACTTAATTATTAAAGACTATACATTATTTACAGTATTGCTATTTACACTATAGTTACTATATTTACATAACATATAATATTTATTTATATATATATATATATATATATATATATATACGGTCAAACGGTGTGGATTTTTATGCCTTAGAATGCCCAAAATAATAAATGCCGATTTTCCATCCAACATGTGAATGCGGTTTCCAACATGTTTACAAGAATAACAATTCTATATAAAATCATGTTCGCGCAAAGCTACGATTTTCCATCCAACATGTGAATGCGGTTTCCAACATGTATACAAGAATAACAATTCTATATAAAATCATGTTCGCGCAAGGCTACGATTTTCCATCCAACATGTGAATGCGGTTTCCAACATGTTTACAAGAATAACAATTCTATATAAAATCATATTCGCGCAAAGCTACGATTTTCCATCCAACATGTGAATGCGGTTTCCAACATGTATACAAGAATAACAATTCTATATAAAATCATGTTCGCGCAAGGCTACGATTTTCCATCCAACATGTGAATGCGGTTTCCAACATGTTTACAAGAATAACAATTCTATATAAAATCATATTCGCGCAAAGCTACGATTTTCCATCCAACATGTGAATGCGGTTTCCAACATGTATACAAGAATAACAATTCTATATAAAATCATGTTCGCGCAAGGCTACGATTTTCCATCCAACATGTGAATGCGGTTTCCAACATGTATACAAGAATAACAATTCTATATAAAATCATGTTCGCGCAAGGCTACGATTTTCCATCCAACATGTGAATGCGGTTTCCAACATGTATACAAGAATAACAATTCTATATAAAATCATGTTCGCGCAAGGCTACGATTTTCCATCCAACATGTGAATGCGGTTTCCAACATGTATACAAGAATAACAATTCTATATAAAATCATATTCGCGCAAGGCTACGATTTTTGTTTGTTTTCCGCAGAAAGAGTTTTTTGTTGATTAAATCGTAATGATTTTAGACAAATTATTTGTCTCACAATATCGAGACACTTTTCTTTTTTTCTTTTTTTTTAAATATATGTGTATTTTGGGCTGAGCTTTTTTTTTGGGCTGAACTACAATTGGGTTATAAGGATTTTGAAATTTTTAGACATCACATAATATATTTTTTATCAGATTGACCTTATGAGCAGGTTTCCATGGTAAAATAATAAAGAAAATACGCTAAACTCTCAATTCACAAGCATAATCTACAGCTATAAGTTGACATTCTTCATTATATGGTTTTATCTTTCCAATAACTGACGTATCATACTGATTTATATACTTGTTACTCCTTTTGCGCTTATTATATATATATATATATATATATATATATATATATATATATGCTAATTGAATGTAATGAAATATATATATATATATATATATATGCTAATTGAAATGTAGTTAAATTGTGTTTATTTTTTCACAGGGAATTCGTGGCTGGAGTTCCTACAAAGCGAATTTCAAGAAATACATAATTTATGTAAACAAATATACACAATCAAAAGAACAGAACATGAATTGTAATTGAATCTATATGCATAAAATTACCAAAAACATATTTATTGTAATTATGATTTTAGCTGTAAATATTTTATTTTATTATATAAACAAAACAACAAAACAATTTCATTGGACCAATACAAAACGTATTATACACAAAACAATATTTGTAAGATAAAAATTTAAAGGGTTAAAATGTCTTCATATAGTCTGTGTTTGATTCGCGAGGTTTTTCTTTGTCCAAGTTGATAAAACATGGAACTGCTGGAGGCTGGAAGAGTCTGGTGATATTTTCGCACTAGCTTTTCTATGTGAGTGAAAAATGGATCAACCTCCAATTCTCTATGGATCTGGCTGTTCCTTACGAACCAAGGAGCATTGGACACTATTCGGAGTACTCTGTTTTGAAATGTTTGTAGACGTTTTATGTGCGTGGTTCTGGCGCCAAACCAGACAGGACATGCGTACGTTAGTATGGGTAGTATTGTCGATTTGTATAGTAGTGTACCACAGGTGTGTTTTAGGGGAGTTTTTCTATTTATTAATGGGTAAATTTTTAACAGTCGTGTGTGAGCTTCTTGTAGTTTTTTGTGTAAGTGATGTCGCCAAGTCAGTCTTGTGTCTAGATGTACTACGAGATAGCGTATACTCTGGTATTTTGGAGTCCAGAGAATTGAGTGATGACCAATTTTCAGCTCTGGTAAATCTTCATTTTGGAATTTTCTGAGAGAAAACACTTTACATGAAGATTTCACCGGATTTATTGCTAGTTTCCATTTTCGGAACCAGGATGACACCTCATCTGCAGCTTCTTGCAAGTGAAGAATCGCTTCCTTGACGTCGGTGCTCTTCGTGATGATGAGTGTATCGTCTGCAAAGGTAGCAAGGGCTGAGTTGTCAGGTTCTGGCATATCACTGCAGTACAATATGTAGAGCAATGGGCTTAGTATGGCCCCCTGCGGTACTACAGCTTTGATAGTTCTTTTCGTGCTGAGTGTTGTCTTCACTCTTCCTTGGAATGTCCTGCTACGAAGAAAGGAGGAAATGATGGAGTAGAGATAAGCAGGAGGCTTGGTGTTCCGTAGCTTGTGCAGGAGTCCTTCGTGCCAAACTGAGTCGAAAGCGTTGGCTACGTCGAGAAACAGTCCAGTGGCGTATTCCTTCTTATTAAAACAATCTGTTATCATTTCAGAGACTCTTTGTAATTGTTGGACAGAAGAGTGCTTCGGTTTAAATGCGAACTGATGGTTAGGTATGCTGTCTAAAAGATGTCTTCTTAATCTAACGTCAACGAGCCTTTCGAGAAGTTTCCCCAGAGTATTCAGCAGACTTATTGGCCGATATTTTTTTTTATTATATACAAATTGTATATTTCAAAAAGATAAGCAAAAATTATTTAATTACCTTGAGATTGATAATAAAAATCTATCTTTAATAACTAATAGTTTAATATGTCGTGAGCATGTGCTAAAAAGGTTGTCTCTTTAGGGAAATTTATCTTCAACAAATTATTTATTTTATTTTATTTATCTATCGCACCGCATCTATGGCGAAATGCATTTTTTTTCGATATTTTCAGTAGAGGGTAAAATATTTTTAGTCGAGCATATTCCTAAAGCAGTTAATGTCCTTAAATAATAATAATAACAAATTATTGCCAACGGCCATAGCCACGTTGAATACACCGGTTCCCATAGATCACCGAAGTTAAGCAAGGTCGGGCGTGGTCAGTACCTGAATGGGTGACCGACCACGTGCTGTTGGCATTATAAAAGGGCGGCAACCTATAGATGGCCCGGCGCTAATGGCCAAGATGTAGATGCGCCGTAAA
Source organism: Gonocerus acuteangulatus (assembly GCA_946811695.1). Classification (NCBI taxonomy): domain Eukaryota; kingdom Metazoa; phylum Arthropoda; class Insecta; order Hemiptera; family Coreidae; genus Gonocerus; species Gonocerus acuteangulatus. The sequence goes on from OX328129.1 coordinate 72,574,967, forward strand.
AAAAAAAAAAATAAACAAATAAAAAAAAAAAATAACATATTATTTACAATTAGATTCCATTATAATGGCGAAAGACTAGATTCCTGCGTTGTTCCTAGAGTTTGAAATTTGAGATTTTTGTTTAGAGTTATGGAGACGAATTGTAGGGTAACACTCACACACATACAGGTATATATATATATATATATATATATATATATATATATACATATATAAAAAAATCAGTCCCGTAATAGGCCACGAGGGCCCTGAGGGGCAGATACTATAGAGGTATCTGATTCTTGACCATACGGCTCACTAGGGAGATAGTGTGGTCAATACTATGCTCCGGCCGCCTGATTTTCCCCTTGGCTGCTTTGACTGCTAGAATCATTAGCACCCAAGGTACCCATTATTAATTTAATTAAAGGCTGGGTTGGCCTAGGGACGGTCAGGGAGGCCGAATTCAACCCATGAACGAAGACACTAGAAGAAAAAATCTTTAGTGCTTGCTCGGGATTTGAACTCAGGCCTCCAGCTTATTAGTCCAGTGCTCTACCACTGAGCTAACCTCGCCCCATATATATATCTACTATATATTTGTCAAATACCACTCACTCACTCACTCACTCACTCACTCACTCACTCATCTATCAACGCCCAGCCCAAACCGCTCGACAGAAAATTTTGAAATTTTGCATGGACACTCCCTATATAACGTAGACACTCGCTAAGAAAGGATTTTTTGATATTCGAATTTTTAAGCATTTTTAGGGGGGTTTAAAGTTTGAGTTGGTTAGAGAAGGCAAGCCTAGGTAGCATGTGTTGCTAGGACGATAAAGAACAGCTGTTACCTTACATTATCTATTTCATAGTTTTATTTCTAATTGAGGTTAATTTCAACTATGATGGCAGACCTTGAATTACTAGAAATTAACTGTCCCTCATAGAGTTTTAATTGCGTTTCTTTTCTGCCTGTCCCCGTCAGATAGGCTTGCCATATTTTTGGAGAGTTTGGGGGGGGGGGGAATAAAAAGAGTACAAATTATAAGTAAAATGGTTGGTGAGTTTTAAGCCTAGCAACTAACGGGAAGGGGGAATCCTAAACTTTTAGTCTACCCAAACCTTAAAAATAAGAACGGAACTTTTTTTACTACTTGATTTTCTTAAAAAAATCTCTCAGCCAAATAGTAGTGTCTGGCAGCTGGCAGCGCGCTGTGCAGGTAGTTCCAGCGTTTTACAGTTAGATTACTTCTGATTTCTTTGACACTGTGAGCAGTAGTAAGAATGTTGATTGTAGAAAAGTAACCGATTTAAAAAAGATTCTTATAAACATGAATTCATTACTTTTTACATCTTACAGCCTTTTCCGGGACATTGATAAAACTGGGCGGGACACCGAAACAATTGTAAAATACCGGGACAGTCCCGGTCAAACCGTGATGTATGGCATATCCTTAGGTTTTCTAGGCGAGGTAATAATATCCGGAACCCTTGCACAGCCTTCTCGCCTATAACCTTGGTAATACTCGTAAATATATTGGGTGTTACCATATGACTTCTTGGAAACATAAACTTTAAAATTTTAACGCCCATTGAATAAAATATAGTATGACGGGAACCGTGCTATAAAAAACTGCACAGAATTGTATAGTAACGTAATTTTAATGAAACATTATTTAACGCAATAAAATAACTACTAATCTGCCGTGACGAAGCACGGGTATTCAGCTAGTCTACTATATATTTGTCAAATACCACTCACTCACTCACTCACTCACTCACTCATCTATCAACGCCCAGCCCAAACCACTCGACAGAAAATTTTGAAATTTTGCATGGACACTCCCTATATAACGTAGGCGCTCGCTAAGAAAGGATTTTTTGATATTCGTATTTTTAAGCATTTTTAGGGGGGTTTAAAGTTTGAGTTGGTTAGAGAAGGCAAGCCTAAGCAGCCTGCGTTGCTAGGACGATAAAGAACAGCTGTTTCCTTACATTATCTATCTCATAGTTTTATTTCTAATTGAGGTTAATTTCAACTATGATGGCAGACCTTGAATTACTAGAAATTAACTATCCCTCATAGAGTTTTAATTGCGTTTCATTTCTGCCTGTCCCCGTCAGATAGGCTTGCCATATTTTTGGAGAGTTAAACCGGGACACATTAATATGGCATGGGCATACCAGAGGGGGGGGGGGGGAATAAAAAGAGTACAAATTATAAGCAAAATGGTTGGTGAGTTTTAAGCCTAGCAACTAACGGGAAGGGGGAATCCTAAACTGTTAGTCTACCCAAACCTTAAAAATAAGAACGGAACTTTTTTTGCCACTTGATTTTCTTAAAACAATCTCTCAGCCAAATAGTAGTGTCTGGCAGCTGGCAGCGCTGTGCAGGTAGTTCCAGCGTTTTACAGTTAGATTACTTCTCATATCTTTGACACTGTGAGCAGTAGTAAAAATGTAGATTGTAGAAAAGTAACCGATTTAAAAAAGATTCTTATAAACATGAATTCATTACTTTTTACATCTTACAGCCTTTTCCGGGACATTGATAAAACTGGGCGGGACACCGAAACAATTGCAAAATACCGGGACAGTCCCGGTCAAACCGTGATGTATGGCATATCCTTAGGTTTTCCAGGCGAGGTAATAATATCCGGAACCCTTGCACAGCCTCCTCGCCTATAACCTTGGTAATACTCGTAAATATATTGGGTGTTACCATATGACTTCTTGGAAACATAATCAAAAATCAGTCACGTAACAGGACACGAGGGCCCTGAGGGGCAGATACTATAGAGGTATCTGATTCATGACCATACGGCACACTAGGGAGATAGTGTGGTCAGTACTATGCTCCGGCCGCATGATTTTCCCCTTGGCTGCTTCGACTGCTAGAGTCATTAGCACCAACCAAGGTACCCATTATTAAATTAATTAAAGGCTGGGTTGACCTAGGGACGGTCAGAAAGGCCGAATTCAACCCATGAACAAAGACACTAGAAGAAAAAAATCTTTAGTGCTTGCTCGGGATTTGAACTAAGGCCTCTAGCTTATTAGTCCAGTGCTCTACCACTGAGCTAACCTCGCCCCTTGGAAACATAAACTTTTAAATGTTAACGCCCATTGAATAAAATATAGTATGACGGGAACCGTGCTATAATAAACTGCACAGAATTAAGTAGTAACGTAATTTTAATGAATCATTATTTAACGCAATAAAATAACTACTTATCTGCCGTGACGAAGCACGGGTATTCAGCTAGTCTACTATATATTTGTCAAATACCACTCACTCATCTATCAACGCCCAGCCCAAACCGCTCGACAGAAAATTTTGAAATTTTGCATGGAGACTCCCTATATAACGTAGGTGCTCGCTAAGAAAGGATATTTTGATATTCGTATTTTTAAGCATTTTTAGGGGGGTTTAAAGTTTGAGTTGGTTAGAGCAGGCAAGCCTAGGCAGCCTGCGTTGCTAGGACGATAAAGAACAGCTGTTACCTTACATTATCTATCTCATAGTTTTATTTCTAATTGAGGTTAATTTCAACTATGATGGCAGACCTCAAACTACTAGAAATAAACTGTCACTCATAGAGTTTTAATTGCTTTTCTTTTCCCCATGTTCCCGTCAGATAGGCTTGCCATATTTTTGGAGAGTTAAACCGAGACACATTAATATGGGATGGGCATACCAGGGGGGGAGGGATAAAAAGAGTACAAATTATAAGCAAAATGGTTGGTGAGTTTTAAGCCTAGCAACTAACGGGAAGGGGGAATCCTAAAATGTTAGTCTACCCAAACCTTAAAAATAAGAACGGAACTTTTTTTGCTACTTGATTTTCTTAAAAAAATCTCTCAGCCAAATAGTAGTGTCTGGCAGCTGGCAGCGCTGTGCAGGTAGTTCCAGCGTTTTACAGTTAGATTACTTCTGATTTCTTTGACACTGTGAGCAGTAGTAAAAATGTTGATTGAAGAAAAGTAACCGATTTATAAAAAAATCTTATAAACATGAATTCATTACTTTTTACATCTTACAGCCTTTTCCGGGACATTGATAAAACTGGGCGGGACACCGAAACAATTGCAAAATACCGGGACAGTCCCGGTCAAACCGTGATGTATGGCATATCCGTAGGTTTTCCTGGCGAGGTAATAATATCCGGAACCCTTGCACAGCCTCCTCGCCTATAACCTTGGTAATACTCGTAAATATATTGGGTGTTACCATGTATATGACTTCCTGGAAACATAAACTTTTAAATTTTAACGCCCATTGAATAAAATATAGTATGACGGGAACCGTGCTGTAATAAACTGCACAGAATTGTATAGTAACGTAATTTTAATGAAACATTATTTAACGCAATAAAATAACTACTTGTCTGCCGTGACGAAGCACGGGTATTCAGCTAGTATATATATATATATATATATATATATATATATATATATATATATATATATATATATATGACCAATCAAATTATATTTTCAGAATCTCCAATTTTCAAAAAAAAAAAAAAAAAAAAAAAAATTGCATTGAAATCGGTTAAGATTTAGTGGATGTAGCCGTTTCTGTAGCACGCAAAATATAATGTCTGGGGTGAGTGACGAAAAAAATTTTAATGTCTGGGGGGAGCGATGAGCCACAGGCTGGAACCTGCAAGCCACGTCGCCCGGTCGCTCATGCCTATTGTATCCAGTCCTCCCTCATTCCTACTGCACTCCAACTTAACATTAATGTGAGGGACGTTGCTCTGAAGCTTTTCTTTTATCGCTCGTCGCTCTTCCCTCGCATCTTATCCGAGGCCTAAGGATGGTCCCTTGGGCCTCTTTTTACTAAAGATAGTTCCACATTCAACAATTATCTTCAAACTTGCCAACCATTGAAACACCTTGGGTTCTTATGGGTTTTTTCAACCAACTACAGAGTAATGCCGGATATTTGTGTAACTTGAAATGTTTTCCGATGAAAAAACACTTACACATGCAGCCACTCCAAAGTATATATATATATATATATATATATATATATATATATATATATATATATATATATATATACTTTGGAGTGGCTTAAGTTTTCCTATCCTTCTTCATCCTGCTATTTTTCACTGGAATCTTCTCCAGCTTTGTCAGGTAGGTAATTGTTTCATCTTTGGTGTTAGCCACTATTCATCCCTTGGCTACCACTATTATATATATATATATATAAAAACAATATAAATAAATGACCTTAAGAATTGAACATCTTGAGATGTAATTTTAGAATGTGATTAAATCCCATTATTTATCTCCCGTTCTTCTTTCTTATCACAAGCTAATCTCAGGAATGTTATCCGATTTTCTATGGACCACGGACAATCAAACGGATCTTTCCTGCAAAAAGATGTTTTTCATACTTGTCGCTATAAATATTCTGGTAGCTTCCTCTTCGACAACCAATCATGAATTGAGCCGTAAGTTGTTGATTTTTATCTGTTTCTAAGTATATATATATATATATATATATATATATATATATATATATATTCTATTCCAAGTATTTATAACGATTAATTACGTATATTTATTTATTTTCATATATATGGCGCAGGTAAAAAAAATAGTACTCCTTTTCCTTATGGACTACTGTATTATTGGATTGCCCTACATGTTTCGTGGCCTTCATGCCACCACCTCAGGGGTGGCGAGCTGACCACACATGAGAATTGTATGGCCCCTGAGGAGGTGGCATGAAGGCCACGAAACATGTAGGGCAAGCCAATAATACAGTAGTCCATAAGGAAAAGGAGTACTATTTTTTTTTTTTTACCTGCGCTATATATATATATATATATATATATATATATATATATATATATATATAGATTAAGGTGTGCAGGTACTCTATTTTTAGTTGTTTTAAAATTTACCGTAAAATCAACTTTTCTTTGCTAGCGGAAGGGCACTACAGGAATACCCCTGTATTCATACGGGAAGTTCATTGTTTCAAGAAATATGTCTATTTTTGCCTCATATTGAGTTTTATGATAAAAATTACGAAACTTTTATTCGATAAAGTTTTTGATACAATTTAATTTTAGACCTCCAATTCAGCTTTTAATTCCCTGAGATTGGAAGGGAAGGCTACAATTTTCCCTGGTACAGATCACGTGAACTTTAATACAATATATTCTAGCATAATTACCAATAAAGGTATTATCAAAAATAAAAGAGTAATTTAAAAGCTGAATACCCACATTGATTCAAGTATTTCGTTTTATAATGGCGTTCCACCTTTTAAGGTTTTATTTGCATAGTTCACATAAAAATAAAATAAAAAAAGGATGAAAAATTATAAAAAATAATGTATAAAGATTGTAAATAAATAAAATGAAAATTTTTGTTCTGTATGTTCTATCTAGATTTCATATATCAACTTGGCGGCCCTTAAAATGTCAAAAAGCCGCTCCTCTTGGTTAGTATGGTCACCGAGAATTTGATCTAAAAGGAGGAATCTGATATTTCGTATTGCCGAAATGTGATTCAAGTATTTCCGAATGTATTTTAGTCGCCTATATGATTCGTACACAAAGCGGGAATCCCATCGGGTCTGATTCTATGGTTATTATTAGGGACCGGATTTTTAGGACAAAATAAGCACCCAATTAGGTTTTTGCAACAGGCATAATAGGTCTTTTTAGGTTTTTATTTAAAAATCCATTTTAGGATTTTTTAGGTGATAAAAATGTTTTAATAGGTTTAAAAAAATAGGGCTTTTTAGGTTTTTTTTAATTTAAAAATCCATTTTAGTTTTTTTTAGGTGATAAAATGTTTCGCTAGGTTGTGGGTTCAACCTATTATAATTTATCATTAATTTATAATTGATAAATTATTATGTATATATAGTGACATAAAAATAAACAACAAATAACTTTATTTTATAGAATAGTATATTGAGAAGGAAAAAAAGATGGGCAAATAAAAAAAAAAAATATTCAACAAAATATTTATTTAAAAAATTCAACAAAATATTTATTTGGAGGCCCGGTGGCCGTAAGCGTTAAGGCGTGAGCACTTAACACTACGTGCCAAAGCGTTTTGGGTTCTATCCCACTAGGGGTGGTGGCTTTTGTTTAGGAAAAAGTCCGACTCGCAGGAACTGCATCATTTTAGCGCGGTTCCGTTCATGTCCCTAGTGTCATTTGATAAGCTTAGAAAATAAATAAAGTTATTTTTTTTATACATCTCGTGAAAATTGTCAAAATCCTCTCGAACATCTCGAATAAAAGTGATATTAAGGCGTCAGGGAGACCGTCAGTAGCTAACTTATACACAGAAGCGGAAATTACACAATCCGGCTCTCATTCTAAAGCAAAGCTCTATAAATCAATACAAAATATGCCTAATAAAGCCTTTCTAGTGGATACAGAAGCATGGGCGTATATTAGGGGGGGGGGCTGAGGGGGCTGCAGCCCCTCCCGAAATTTTGAATTGGTGATAAAAACTTGTCGTAAAACCCTTAAAAATAAATTAAATAAGATCACTTAAGTCATAAAACATATTTTATTTTACGTTTAATAGCGTTTTAGTTGCCTAAAACTATTCCAAGCTCTAAATATTTAGTATTCCATACCCTGGGCATGGTCTCAGCCCCCCCCCGAAATTTTCCCAGCCCCACCCGAAATTGTTTTCTATATACGCCCATGTACAGAAGGATCAAGAAGAAGTACAAGAAAGATTGAGAAGAATACACTGCCTAATAAAGCCTATATAGAATAATATGCCCAATAAAGGCTATCTAGTAGATACAGAAGGAGAAATAACAAGTCTTGACGAATAACGAGTCAATATATAGAATAATATATCTAATTAAGTCTATGGAGTAGATAAAAATGGACCAAAAACAAGTCTTGATGAATCTTGTTTTTTTTTTCTACTTAAATACTTTTTATCAATATTTAGTATATAACCTGTGTTGAAAACTATTGATTGCTAATTGATGAATCGGGTTACAACTAAGTAGTCTTTATGAATATTTAGTATATAACCTATGTTTGGATCTGTGTTTTTGGGGTGCTCTCCGCCTAGGCTTTGTATTTGTGTCGGCAGATACCGGGGTATATTTACAGCTCTTGAGGATTAACTCTTAGCAGGTAAGTATCCTGCGGACCTTATGTTTGTACGGGCACTGACCCCACTCCCTATTCCCTCATAGTATCTGACCGTTGTGAAGTTTATTTTTTGGATTTAGGACTTAATATAGATATGTAGACTAAATCATAGCAAGAAGTCAACCTCCGTCGTCGGTTCTTAACTATGTAGACTCGCTAATGTTACCCAATCTTAGACACATCGTAATTAAAATCCACAGCAAAAACACGACATTTCATCAGAATCCCCTGCTAAATAAAACATATATAGAATAATATGCCAAATAAAACCTATCTAGTGGATAAAAATAGAGGAAAAACGCCGTTCGTGGTGGTAGAAAATCTTAAAGGCATTTCGCTCAGAAATCTCCGAAATATTGTTACTAATTTTACGTATCCTGTTTTATAGCCAAATAGATTTATATTCTATAATCAATAAGAAAAAACTACTAACAATAAAAAACTATGGACAACAGATGAAAATAGGGAATACTTAGAACAATTCAACACCAGTACTGTAATCTAGATATTCATACGGCATCTTCGAATTCTAACAAACAAAATATTGATTCTAATTATACGAATCCTGTTTACTGACAAATACATTTGACTGCTATAAGCAAGTACAAAAATAACGAGAAGTGAAAACCAAAACTGCGGGAAACACACAAATAGATCCGTTTAAATAAACGAAACTCCATCAAATATTTCTTCAAAACATTTTTTGTGGAGAATTCAGTAAGCTTTCGAACTGTTATATTTCACTTGCCACGATTTCCTAACCTTTTTCGAGATATTAATGAAAATATACGAAGGGGGCCTAATAAATATTCATACGGCATCTGAGAATCCCAAGATTCCGCAAAACTAAAATATCGTTTCTAATTATACGTATCCAGATTTATTGGCAAATACATTTGACTACTATAAGCAATTGAAAACACTAGGGAATATGCCAAAGAACTCGTAGTAGGAGCCTCGACAGTTTCAAGACATTTGAAGGAAATCGGCAAATCCAAAACTGACATTTCATACGGTACAGCCTGATATATTTTTTTAAAAATGAATTGTTTTTCTTATTTTAATTAATCTGTTTTATTGTCAAATACATTATCCAACTATAAGCAATGAAAAAACAACAAACAATAAAAACAAACAAAAAGAACCGTTCGAATAAACGAAATCAATTACTTCAAAGTTTAAGCACTTATTTCTCCGATTGGCCTAATCAAAACTTTCATCAGAATCATTTTTGTAGAACATTTAGTAAGCTTTCGCATGGTAACTCTCCGTTTGCCAATATTCTCAACCTTTTTCGAAATATTAAGGAAAGTATACAAAGTTACCAAAACTTTTTATGTCTGTTAATAAAATATTTTATTCTAACCCTGCCTAAACTCCAAACGCAACCAAAATTTCAACATATTAGTTTTAATGAAAGTAGAAGATGCAGTAAATGTTTCAACTGAATCCGATGATTCTAAGTACCCAAACCAAAAACGGCATTCAAAAATTATTTTTTCAGTTTTCTCGAAAACGGTTAAAGCTATCGCCTTGAAAATGGTTTCATTCGTTTTCCTAGCCCAAGAAGCCTATAAAACGAGTACTTACAAGCTTATGAACATGCGCGAATTTCGCCCCAAACGCCATCTTCCAGTGGGCGGATTCTGCTGTTTAACGAACCTGACCTTTCAAATTGGACGACGGATTTTTGTACCAAATTTCATCACAATCGGACCATTAGGGAAGCCAGAACTGAGCGAACAGACAAATATATATATATATATATATATATATATATATATATATATACAAATTTGAACCACCGTTATTTTCGGTTTCTGGGGGTTCTGAAACGCGAAATTTTCTAGTCGACACTTCCGGATTGTTTCATTGTATCAACCTTATAAGCGGGGTTCCTCCCTATGGGGGAGGGAGGAACCGCGCTAAAAAGAAAAGGCATCAGCCCTATCCTGGCTAGAAAAGGGTGGTGACCTATAGATAACCCGTCTTAAAATTCTTAGTTAATAATAAACGGATGTTTAAAATTTAATCAAAACAAATATTAATAATTAAAAAACAAAGTGAATGAAATTTATTTAAATAAAATACATTTAGGAATAAAGCAATGTTTAAGAAATAAATAAGAACATAAAAAAAATATTTAAAGGACATTTTTAAGTTTCTCTGCTAAATAGTTCCAACTTCTAAAGTACATCAGGAAGAATTTCACTGCCTATAGAAAGGTACTTAACTATGTTAAAAACAAAATAATTAAATCTTGGAAAAATTTAAAAAAGAAAATATATTTACCCAGGTTATTGACGGTGAAATTCTTCCTATTGTCTTAGAGAACTGTCTCAAAAGCGGAGAAAGATAAAGATGCGCCCGTTTACGTCACAAGACGTCATAGGGGAGAATTTCATCGCATCTTTTAACTCCAGTGTTGACGATTCCAATTTTCCAATGAGATTTGGAAAATCTGAGAAATGTGCTCTTAGGAATGCGAGTTCACCACGAATCTCGTTGGTCTGGGGGAACATCGAAGCCTTAGAAATGGCAGCTGCTTCATTGATATCCAAAGCGTCAACAAATGTTTTTATTTTTTCCCCAGTGTGTGGAAGCGACACTCCTAGTAAAATTTCTCTAAACGTCTGGACCCGGAAAGATGCTTTTAAGAAAATTTGTTTGATTGAGGAAATGAGTTCATTGAATTGTATTTTCCATTTCAAAGATTAGATCTGTCTAGGTCATTCCATCGTTATTTAGGTGATTTTAGGTGATATCATCCTGAATAGGTTTTTTTAGGTTCTTCCAAATTTGCATGAATGATACTACAAGACGCGAATCATATAAAAAACCGATCATTATCATGTTTAGCAGAAAGGAAAAAAATAGGTGAAAACCTAAGAATCCGGTCCCTAGTTATTATATTTATTGTCGAATTTATGGTCGTGATATGGACCAGATGGTGGTAGAGTGATGGACTCTGGCATTTGGAGGTGTAGCCACCATTGGTTGGGTTGGGTGAAAAATTTGTAATAAGGTATTAAAAGATACTCTCAGATGTGTGCGGAGATTATGCCATTTTTCTTTGAAGTCACTAAATCATAAACCATGGCTTCAGGTGTTCCATGTTCTACGGATACTTGGCCCAGAATATGGTGCGCTACTGACTACAGCTGTTGCGGTGTTCTCTGCTGTCCCAAGAACACCGTGTGCTGCGTAAAGGACTATGCGTGTTGCAACGATGTTGACGGAAAGTTGTGAGTATTGTTTCATCTTCTTCAAATATATTTCTTGATACGCGTTCAATGTTTTGATAAGAATTTATTTCCAGAAAGCTGCTGCCGGGAATTCCTGCACGCTGGATTTAGTCTTGATGAACTACTATGTACAAAAAACGAAATAAATAGATACAAACCATCAAGCGTTTACGTTACTTTCTTCCATAACCCTATATACCAAAGAAATGTATGATAATTCTGCCAAATCAATGAAAGAAATGGTCTTTGGTACATTGTACCAGAGATGGGCATAATTTTATTTATAAATAAAAATACGAATTTATTCCTACTTCATATATTTGTGAATACGAATATAAATAAATTCGTACTTCATATAATTGTGAATACGAATATAAATAAATTCGTATTCATAAGTGTGAATACGAATTTATTTTTATTCACATATATTAAATATAAAAGTACAAATAAAATTGTATTCACAAATGTTTCTGCGAATACAAATAAATTCACAGAAAAAAATGTAATTAATCACAAAAAATGTGAATATTTACAAAAAATCAAGTGATTACAAAAAAAATCACATTAAAATATACGAATACAAGTTTATTCACATTATAATTTGTGAATAAAAATTTATTCACAATAAAATTTGCAAATAAATCATGAATTTATTCGTATTAAGGTGATATTACGAAAGTTATTGAAGGTGATTTTTTTTTTTTTTTTTTTTCATAAATTCATAATTTATTTGCGAATTTTATTGTGAATAAATTTCTATTCACAAATTATAATGTAACAATAAGCTTCCGTCCAAATAAAAACGAATAATAAATTAATAAGAAAGCATAATAAAAAGTCTTACACGCTGGAACTGCGTTATCGTAACGGGAAGGGGTGAGAATAAAAATTATTATTTAGGAATCTTGTCTGGATCACTTTCAAAATTCAATTATTAAGCTTTAAGCTAATGAGTCGAGAATTTAATATATTTTCGAATCATGATCAGCTTCACTTACCTATCCATTCCAGTTTCATAATGTTGAAGAAAATATATGAAAAAGTCTATAACCTAAATATGCCTATAAATATATTTTTATTATTACTTACTTTCCACCAAATGAAACAGTAGTATATATATATATATATATATATATATATATATATATATATATATATATATATATATATATATATATATATATACCCCTTACTTCAACCGAGAAGAAGCTTACAAACCTCAACTGTCAACCACTTAGGCTTCCCGTATTTCAAATGTATGTTCGACCCAAAAATTGTTTCACTTCAATTTGTTTTTCTTGGTGCGTTTTTGGACTTGAAAGAAAAGTGACTTGTGTGCTAAATGCGTCAAATTTATTTTTTCTAGTTTATATATTCAAATTTGATTTGTTGCACTTCATAATTTGGGTGGCAGCGAAGGTGTTATTGTAATTTCACCTTCCGCCTCATTATACTTCGTGCATACATTTTTTTACGAGAATCCCTCGCTTCGGAGTTCCCTTGACAGATATTCAAGTTGCTACGACTAATCTCTGATGAGTTGAATGTCCCGTTTAGGATCAAATGCTGATGTGTTCTAGCGTGTGAAAACTTCCACTTTCGTTTTAGACAGAAAATTAGCAGCATTGCATATACCGGATCCATCGTGCGTTCCTTAAAAAGTCTTTTAGCAGCATTGCATATACCGGATCCATCGTGCGTTCCTTAATAAGTCTTTTAGCAGCATTGCATATACCGGATCCATCGTGCGTTCCTTAATAAGTCTTTTAGCAGAATTGCATATACCGGATCCATCGTGCGTACCTTAAAAAGTCTTTTAGCAGCATTGCATATACCGGATCCATCGTGCGTTCCTTAATAAGTCTTTTAGCAGCATTGCATATACCGGATCCATCGTGCGTTCCTTAAAAAGTCTTTTAGCAGCATTGCATATACCGGATCCATCGTGCGTTCCTTAAAAAGTCTTTTAGCAGCATTGCATATACCGGATCCATCGTGCGTTCCTTAATAAGTCTTTTAGCAGCATTGCATATACCGGATCCATCGTGCGTTCCTTAAAAAGTCTTTTAGCAGCATTGCATATACCGGATCCATCGTGCGTTCCTTAAAAAGTCTTTTAACAGCATTGCATATACCGGATCCATCGTGCGTTCCTTAAAAAGTCTTTTAGCAGCATTGCATATACCGGATCCATCGTGCGTTCCTTAAAAAGTCTTTTAGCAGCATTGCATATACCGGATCCATCGTGCGTTCCTTAATAAGTCTTTTAGCAGCATTGCATATACCGGATCCATCGTGCGTTCCTTAATAAGTCTTTTAGCAGCATTGCATATACCGGATCCATCGTGCGTTCCTTAATAAGTCTTTTTTTTTCACCATTTTGGATTATATTTGTCTCCAATATAACCACTTCATCCAATAAAAATCTGGGGACTCTTTAACAGCATTCGATGTTAATCACCTTGAATCTTTATCAGCATATAATTCCATAACTTGGGCTATCCATAGATGTTATCAGCTTGGGATAAAAAGTAAAACAGACCCTGCTTTAGATAAATTCCTTTTATGCTGATTTTGCGCATCAGAATGTTGGCATTATTTCTCATTGTCTTGGGTGTTTATCTTCTTGGTGGGGCATCAGGAGGCACCCAAAGCTTGAATCGTGAGTACATAGAAATGTTAAAAGTTTTTTGTAAACATGTTCTTAAAGTATTCGGCGATAGCTCATCAAATATCAAGTATTGAAATACTACAGCGTCTTGTTTAGAATAGGCCCGCCATTGATTTTATAATGATATTTATTAACTGTTACTATGTAATTTGATACCATCGATACAGAAATAAAAACACATGTTTAAATACTATTTAATTTAGTATTGTTTGTATATTTGCGGCTACGATTTATGAAAAGAAGAGCAACGAATTTAGTATAGTAGAATTTTGGCCTCCAGATGTACTTGGAGGAACTGATTAAAAGTATGATAATGTTTTTGGTTATGTGTAAAAAGTTTTTATTAAATAAATCATATGTTCCTTTAACCAATATTTTTTTATTTATCAATAAGTAACTGTTACTAGATAAAATCACTGGCGGGCCTGTTCTAAACAAGACCCCAAAACCCTAGTTTTCGGAAAGCAATGTTGAAGTTAGGAAGTTGTATTAGCTAGGCTTTGGTTCAGACAAGACTGTCCCAACTGCGTACAACCGGTGCACATCCATACAACAGGCCAAGGTCTAGGACAACCTGATCAACTTGGAACAAAAGATACAAACCAATACAATCCGTCCGAGTTACTAAAACTGTACTAAGTGCCATTTCTGTATAATTAAAGATATCTAACTAGTTTTTTCATTGCAATGTTGTATTATTTTATATATTTTAATGACAGATCTTAAGGAATGGAAGAGCTTATCGGCCATAATGCGTCCTTCCAATAAATAAATATCATACTTTTCTATATTTTATATAATAATTTCCCAACCTATGATTTAAGTGTAAACGCTCATCTATTCATGTAATAGGTTTTTGGTTATAATTGCCGTATGCTTGAGTATCGTAGATTGATTAACAAGTACAGGTAATTATAAAATAGATTCAGAAGTACGAACATAAATTGCTCATAATTATTATTTATTTATTACAATCTTTAACGTCCATTATAATGGAATCAGAATTTTAGGATAGGTTATCTATAGGTCATCACGCTTTCCTAACCAGGATAGGGCTAATGCCTTTTCTTTTTTCCAAAGAAAAGCCACCACCGCAGGTGCGAATTGAACCCACGTTATTACCATAACTATCAATATGAAATTTAAGGGATTGTGTATACATAATCAACAGAGAATTAATCAAAAAATAACAATTGGAACAAGAGAAAAACAATTAACGAATGCATAAACAAAGCTAATAGGTACATTATGAAAGTTACTTGCGGTTCTTTGCCTTAAAACCCCATGCATTTTATAATATTTATTTAATTTCACGCTCCAAAGTATTATGGTCATCCTTCCATGCAGAAACCATTCCCAACTGCATTTTCATCAAGGAAATTTTGCACTTAACGTGGTAAGATAATACGGAAGGAAAGTTTATGATCTATGCAATCTTGTTCATTTTCAAGGTGCTTTTACGCACAGTGTGGGTTCAAATACCTGATCGGAATCTTTATGTTCCGTCGTCGTTTTGTCTGGTCATATTCTTGAACGTACTGTTCTTGTTCGTTTCTTTGGTACTCATGTTCATGATCAGGCTTTTGTTGACCGATTTGGTCATGTTCATGTCCTGTGTTGAGTATATTCTTAGTGTCCCACTAAACTTTCATTCCCTTCTGCAATAACCAACGGAGTAGGTTGCTTTCCTGACTGTTTACACCGTACAGCCAAGCTTAGATATCCCATTTTTTTTTCTTTGAACTAATGAATCGAGAAATACTTTGGCTGGAAAATACCTCGTACAATTACCAATGTAATCATTAACTTTATATTTAGTTTATGATAGATATATCACACATTCTATGCCGACCGCCCATGTGCAGGTACTATGTGCACCACAAATTCCTGGTGTGACCCCCACTATTCCTGTTGCGGTTTGCTGTGCTGTCCACCGACCACCGAGTGTTGTATCGTCAACAAGCGGTGTTGTATTAACACTTCAGATAAACTGTGAGTAATTATCCAGCGATATATGCATTAGAATTTATCTTTTTGTAGGTGCTGATTTAAAATTTATTTTTTGGTTTCAGCAAGTTTTGGCCTGCGATTCCAGTTCATCTTATTTAGAAGACATACACTATTTTATCTTGTTACAATAAAATTATACTCATACTGACTAGGACTATTTTCTATTCCTTAAGGTCTTTATATTTTCTATCCAATAAAAATAATATAAAAAAAAAAAATCAGAAGCGATGGTAAATTCGGAGGTACAAATGACATTTTCGGTAGCTTTATTGACGTCTGGAAGAAGTCATATCAAAAGAACTTTCCTGTATATCCATGAAACCATGGTTTCATTGCTTTAAAGAAACCTTTCTGGTCAAGTATCTTGAAGTGGCAGTTTGAACTAACATTATTTATATTTCCTTATGAGCATCCACAATTACAGCGACTTACTCAGAACAATCATATACAAAGACAATTAAATTATTACATATGTACATCTAAGTATACAAATATTCATATACACTGTATTTATATTGTTCATTTTATTTAATGAACCAACATTCCCTTTTATGTCTCCAACAAAACCCTACATAACGACCTTAATATTCCTTTCGTAAACGATCTTGCCAAATCCCGATTCCTAACCTTTCATTCCAAGTTGTCATCCCATCCAAATCCTAGAGGTAAATCCCTTTCCACCCAGACCCATCCTAAAAACCTTCCCAGGAGGCGTAAGAGACTTTGGCCCCGAGACCAGCTACACTAACAGCGGTTAAAGACACCAAAAATAAAATATTCAGATATAATAGGAATTGTCGATAATGTTTGGCTCCTTCCATATTCTGTTTTACAGTGATATGTATTAATTTAATAACACAATTAATTATTGTACTTTATTGTACAGATTTTAAATAAACATGCATTATGAAAAAAAAAAAAA
This sequence comes from Gonocerus acuteangulatus, assembly GCA_946811695.1. Taxonomy (NCBI): domain Eukaryota; kingdom Metazoa; phylum Arthropoda; class Insecta; order Hemiptera; family Coreidae; genus Gonocerus; species Gonocerus acuteangulatus. The sequence goes on from OX328129.1 coordinate 72,591,959, forward strand.
AAAAAAAAAAAGAACCAACATTAGATTTGATACGAAACTCCTCGTATTTCTAGAAGCCCGAGAACAATTGATAAACCAGACTCTTTTCATTTTACTTATGAAGATTTTGTTTTGCAGAACAAATCATAACCTACAAAAGGTGGTGAATGGCTCCAGCAGTGTAAAACTAATATATTCCACTTCTTTGTATGTATGTGACCTAGATTTTTTAAAAAAAATAGTACATAATTTTCCTTATGTTGTGTTACTTAATTTTATTATCCAACATAATTCAATGTTGCCATATTGAGTTCCTATGTTGTAGAAAAACATATCTATAAAGCACTACCTAACCAGAATTATGAAGCTTTCATTATTGAAAATCTCGGAAAACTCTTCATCTATACTGATGGCTCTAAATCAGATGAAGGTGTGGGAGCTGCAGCTGTAAAAGATGATCAAATTATAACCAAGAAAATTAACGATAACTCTAGTATCTTTACAGCTGAACTCCATGGCATCCTCATCGGTCTGAACAACATACCCGAAACTGACTACAGAGACATAGTACTATTTACTGACTCTTTAAGCGCACTGAAAGCACTTACATACAGATATACAACCCACCCACTACTGAGAGAAATTTTGAATAAGAGACAAACCCTAAACAGAAACACAACAATGGCTACCAGGACATGAAGAACTCGGAAAAAGTCCAATTGCCGATTATTACGCAAAAAATGCTGTCAGACTTATGACTTATGACGTAGCACAAATAACTGCCAGAGACTTAAAACAGCTAAAAAATCTACCATAAAACCTCTTTGGCAATACTTATGGACACAACTAACTGACAATAAACTTCGGACCATAAAAAATACAGTTGAGGAATGGCCATCCAGTCTTCGCGACAATAAACGAGAAGAAGTTGTTCTCGCTCGATTAGGGATTGGACATACTCGACTCACCCACGAATTTCTTATGACAAGACGCCACAAACCAATATGCAACATATGTAACACAGAACTGACGATTAAACATTTACTAACTGACTGCCAGAGAAGAGGCAATTACAACATACCGTATGATATGCATGAACTCCTAGGCAATGATAGCCAGTACATCAACACTATACTGACCTACCTCAAGAATACAGGACTATACAACCTTATTTGATGAACGTCTGCAGTGTTGGCTTATAAGATATTATATTTCCATTGATACTAAGCTCTATTTATAGGTGAACCATAAGTCTAAACCATTACATAACCACACACACTTCCAACACCAATAACCATGCTGATTTCCTAGAATAGATAATTTCAGAGGATACTGTTCTTTGTGTTATCACCATTGGAGCGGGACACAATAAATAAATAAATAACCAGAGTTAGTCATTATTAAATAAATTTCTTATTCAAAAATCATTCAAATTCATTTTTATTGAATAATAATTTATTAATTTTGATTAAGTTATTCATCCACTGATTTTTTTATTATTATATGAATAACAGGTATGAGTTATAATTCCATATTTTTTTTTTATTGAATACAAATTTATTCATTGATTCAGTTATTCATTTATCGTGAATTGTTCATTATTTTTTATTCTTCATTTTTGCCATCTCAAAGGTCACTTCCGGTCAAATTACAGTCCACTATTGGTCCTCTTCCGGTCCTGCTCTAGTCTAATTTCACAAGTTCCGGTCATATCTGGCCATTTCCAGTCCACTGCAGGCCAAATATGGTCTACTTTGACCCACTGCGAGTCCACACAGGTCCACTGTGTTCCAGTTCCGGTCAGCCCTGGGCAACTTTCTGTTCACCTCCAGTAAAACGTAATCACTTCTGGGACTCAAGATTATTTTCTGGGCCACTCTCGGGTGGTCCCGAGAACGTCTGGTTCACTTCCGGCTTACTTCCGGTCCCTCATAATTACTTTAGGATCACTATATTTATGCTCGGATCAATTCCGGGCGAATCTGTGCAACTTCTGGTCAATTTCCGGCTTACTTTCGGTGTCCATTATAATTACTTCTGGATCACTACATCCATACTTGGGCAACATCCTGGTCAATCTGAGTCACTTCCGGCGCACTGTGATTAATATTTGACCTACTCTGCTTTTCTTTCATAACAATTTTCATTCATTATTCAATAATGAATAACAATAAAAAATGTCCGTTGAATTGGCTGAATAATGAATGAAATATTATTCATTATTCAGAATGATTATTGCCCAACAGTGTGCCTAACCAATCTGTTCACCCCTCAGGCGAGATGTGCACACCGGACACTTGGTGCGATAGAAATCTGTCTCGTTGCGGTTTGCTGTCCACCATCTACAGTTTGTTACATCCCCGGCAAATTCTGCTGCAGTGAATCGAAATGCAAGCGGTGGGTATCTTTACAATCCAACATCCTGTTATTGTAGACAACATGCCTTTCACAGCATAATATAATGTTATCTTGTGTGTTTCAGGAAACCGTTACCAGGGATATCAGCCTACAAGACCTAGGAGACTTTAACTCATGCAACTTGTACCAATACAATAAACTATTTCAAGAAATATATATTTCCTATTCCTTAGAATTGAGGCAAAATTTAATTGCTGAGGTCAAGTCGCAATTTTGTTTTCTGTAGTTCTGTTTATAAAATTGATTACATTCGTTAGTTTGCTTATTCACAGTAAAATATTAGCTATAATTAACCTTAGTACCGATTTTTAATACACTAATTTGAATTGTCCTAATAATATATATATATATATATATATAAAATAATTAATTACGTGTAGAGCCTTCTACTCAAATTCAAGAACATAAATATTTTTTTGGTCCACCAGACAAACCTATGTAATGTACCACCGTTTGTTTAGCCATCGCTAAAGCATATATATGCTAAAAAAATAATCAGTCCCGTACCAGGCCATGAGGGCCCCGAGGGGCAGATACAATTGAGGTATCTTATTCTTGACCATACGGCACACTAGGGAGATAGTGTGGTCAGTACTACGCTCTGGCCGCCTGATTTTCCCCTTGGCTGCTTTACCCCTCGACTGCTAGAGTCATTAGAACAAAAGTACCCATTAATAAATCAATTGAAGGCTGGGTTGGACTATGGATGGCCAGCGAGGCCGAATTCAACCCACGAACGAAGACACTAGAAGAAAAAATGTTTAGTGCTTGAACTCAGGTCCTCCAGCATATGAGTCCAGTGCTCTACCACTGCGCTAACCTTGCCCCCATATATATATATATATATATATATATATATATATATATATATATATATATATATAAAATTAGTCCCGTAACAGGCCACGAGGGCCCTAAGGGGCAGATACTATAGAGGTATCTGATTCATGACCATACGGCACACTAGGGAGATAGTATGGTCAGTACTATGCTCCGGCCGCCTGATTTTCCCCTTGCTGCTTCGACTGCTAGAGTCATTAGCACCAAGGTACCCATTAATAAATTAATTAAAGGCTGGGTTGGCCTAGGGACGGTCAGAGAGGCCGAATTCAACCCATGAACGAAGACTCTAGAAGAAAAAATCTTTAGTGCTTGCTCGGGATTTGAACTCAGGTCCTCCAGCATATAAGTCCAGTGCTCTACCACTGAGCTAACCTCGCCCCCATATATATATATATATATATATATATATATATATATATATATATATATATATATATATATATATATATATATATAAATTGCAAGATTATGGGTTCAAATATCAGTCAGGTGTCTTCATTGTGGCAAAAACAATAAAAAAATAATCTGATCTTATGTTTACATAACAATAAATTTGTTAATAAAGACTATAAATTACTTCATTGTAAATGTTTAATTAGAAGATATTTCTTCGAGTTGTTTATATTACTATTCCTAGAACCGATTAGATTCGGCTACTCAAACTACATTAAACAATTTATTTATCAAGAAATTAATTAAGAACGTTTTCAAATATGCTAAATATCGATAACACTTTATAGATATGTATATATATAGATGCAGTAGTGTAGCTAGAAAGATTTCGAGATGGCCAGGCTGACATTACTGTTCACAATCTTTTTTGTCACTTTCCTCAGTTTTGTCTATTCTCAAGAATCCAAACTACAGGGTATGTACTTTCATCTAAACAGTATTATAAATAATCTATTCTAACAGGTGATTGAGCTATATATAAAAAAAAGTGTCTATATAAAATGCTCATATCTGGTGTAATTAGGATATACGTATATATATAACTTGTAACTTGACCTCTTCCACCATATATATATATATATATATATATATATATATATATATATATATATATATATTTATATATATATATATATCTAAATGTATATATACCTGTAAAATTTTTAACGTAAACGACGTAATTCATCAACATGTAAAATATACATAGGTGTTACATACCTCTGAGAGGTCTAGTACTCAAGGCTTACCTGAAAAAAAACAAAAAAAATTGAGTCTTTGACATTATAAAAGTTTATACATATTTTTTTTTTTAAATATTACATTCGTAAATTACAGTTAATTAATATCAAATAGGTAATTGATGAAGCAGATGAGCCAAATATTGAATTAAAATATATATATATATATATATATATATATATATATATATATATATATATATATATATATATATATATATATGTTTATGCTTGGACCTGTGCTATCGCAGACAGATAAATTATTTGTTGGTTTTTACATTCTGTGTCACGCAGGCGCTTTATGTACTTAGGATCTGCAAAAATAACTGACCCAGGAAGAGATTCTGAGCTCACACCTCAGAGGATCAGAGGGTTTGTCAGAGACGCAGGGCTGCTATAAGTGACACAGGAAGAGATTCTGAGCTCACACCTCAGAGGATCAGAGGGTTTGTCAGGGACGCAGGGCTGCTATAAGTGACACAGGAAGAGATTCTGAGCTCACACCTCAGAGGATCAGAGGGTTTGTCAGGGACGCAGGGCTGCTATAAGTGACACAGGAAGAGATTCTGAGCTCACACATCAGAGGATCAGAGGGTTTGTCAGGCACGCAGGGCTGCTATAAGTGACACAGGAAGAGATTCTGAGCTCACACCTCAGAGGATCAGAGGGTTTGTCAGGGACGCAGGGCTGCTATAAGTGACACAGGAAGAGATTCTGAGCTCACACCTCAGAGGATCAGAGGGTTTGTCAGGGACGCAGGGCTGCTATAAGTGACACAGGAAGAAATTCTGAGCTCACACCTCAGAGGATCACAGGGTTTGTCAGGGACGCAGGGCTGCTATAACTGACCCAGGAAGAGATTCTGAGCTCACACCTCAGAGGATCAGAGGGTTTGTCAGGGACGCAGGGCTGCTATAAGTGACACAGGAAGAGATTCTGAGCTCACACCTCAGAGGATCAGAGGGTTTGTCAGGGACGCAGGCCTGCTATAACTGACCCAGGAAGAGATTCTGAGCTCACACCTCAGAGGATCAGAGGGTTTGTCAGGGACGCAGGGCTGCTATAACTGACCCAGGAAGAGATTCTGAGCTCACACCTCAGAGGATACGAGGGTTTGTCAGGGACGCAGGGCTGCTATAAGTGACACAGGAAGAGATTCTGAGCTCACACCTCAGAGGATCAGAGGGTTTGTCAGGGACGCAGGGCTGCTATAAGTCACCCAGGAAGAGATTCTGAGCTCACACCTCAGAAGATCAGAGGGTTTGTCAGGGACGCAGGGCTGCTATAAGTGACCCAGCAGAGTGTCAGGGGCACAATAGATCTTTGAGGTCGAGCTGTTTTCCCCCCTAAGGGGCCCTGATTATATCCATCTATCTATCTATCTACATTCTGTGTATAATTTCCAATAGTAGTATGATTGGAACCAATCTTCTTTCTGCTCCGAGCAGTGGCTGGAGTCGAAGAGAGATCGGTGAGCAACAGACATTGAAGCACTTGAAGGAAGAGAAAGCCATTGCTTTACTTATTACTTGGTCACTGCAGCAGATCTCTGGGCCACTGTCTTCTGAGTCGCCTTGGTGGAGATAGGAAGAGAACTTCATGATTTTGATGAATGGAAAGTTTAGAGTGGAATCGTTGAAATCTGGATAATATAACATCTTTAACGAGTGGGAGATCTTTATGGAGGTTGAGGTTGGAAACGTAGAACGAAACATTGACTATGGTTCTTAGGACATTAGATGGAAATGTTTGGATACGTCTTATGTTCGATGTTTCCGCAGTTCCCTAGAGTTCTGGTCCGTACGTCCAAATCGGTTGCATTAATAATTTGTAAAGGATCAGTTTGTTATCAGTAGGTAGTTAAATGTTATTTGCGGTTCAGTAGTCTATAACGTTGTCCAAATCAGTAGGTAGTTAAATGTTATTTGCGGTTCAGTAGTCTATAACGTTGTCCAAATCAGTAGGTAGTTAAATGTTATTTGCGGTTCAGTAGTCTATAACGTTGTCCAAATCAGTAGGTAGTTAAATGTTATTTGCGGTTCAGTAGTCTATAACGTTGTCCAAATCAGTAGGTAGTTAAATGTTATTTGCGGTTCAGTAGTCTATAACGTTGTCCAAATCAGTAGGTAGTTAAATGTTATTTGCGGTTCAGTAGTCTATAACGTTGTCCAAATCAGTAGGTAGTTAAATGTTATTTGCGGTTCAGTAGTCTATAACGTTGTCCAAATCAGTAGGTAGTTAAATGTTATTTGCGGTTCAGTAGTCTATAACGTTGTCCAAATCGTCTGTCTTTTAGGTTTAGGATTTTAAGAGCTTCGCAACGAAAGTGACTTGCTCTTTTAAAATACAAAAAATACAGTTTAAACGAAAATACAAACTTATGGAACTAAATACAACAAAAGTGTTAAGGGCACATAAAACAAAATTTGGTAGATTTGTGAACAGAATTAAGGCCGATTCACGCTAGAACGTGTCGAGTCCGGACCGGACCACGGCCGGGACACAGTGAAACAATCACACACGCAAGAAACACGGGCTCGGCCCGGTGTTGCGTGAACGAGTCTATTGAAAATGCTGGTGTGATTGTTTCACCGTGTCCCGGTCGGGCCCCAACCCTGGCCCGGCCAGGACCCGCCATGGTCTAGCGTAAATCAGCCTTTAACCCATTAAGTAGCCAATTTTTATTTTTTGGATTTTTTTAATGAAATTTTAACAGAGTGTTTATGTACCTTAGAATAGCATCTGCACAAAATTTAAATCAATTTTAACAATTACTTTCTGAAATATTAGCTGTCCTATATATAGGACGCTGCTCCCTTCGGGATAAGTTACAGCAATATTACTGAAATATAATACATAACAAATATGTTACTTATTTTTACATAAAATAGAATGGCTGAACATAATAATACATATATTCAAATAAAATACATATGTTCGAGGGTTGTAAACATTCTTTTATGATTGAAATTTTGGAAAACATTTTGTGTTATATTGCATTTTGTGCAAAATGTCAAAGGTTTTCCTTTACAATCAGGAACTTGATATCTCTGTTGCTTTTCTCTCTTCCGAATGAGTTGGTCTTTTCCGTCTAGCCTGACAATCTTCAACACTTTGGCTCTGGAACTTCTTGAAGCTGGTGGTCTTACCACACTCTCACCTGCATTTGCTCCGAGCATCAAATGTGTCACCGCACCCATCCTGCATATGTCCATTAGGCTTTTATTTTCTTTGGGCTTTGTCTCCTATTTCACTGAAATTATAGATAACATCATATTTCTTCCGAGATACTTTTCCTTCCAATGTTTTGTTTTGGGGAAATCTTTTAATTTTTTTTATTGAATACCTTTTTTTTTTTTTTTTTTTAGTGGCACGATTATTTAGTCCTATATGTTTCTCTTCTTCTGAGCTTGATGAGCTGGGACTTATATCATCTATGTTACCTTGTGGTTGGTCATCCGGAAGATTTAGTTCAATATTGCCAGGAAAGCCACGAAAATGGTGGTCCCAGTTCTTCATCGTATATTTCCTGTTGGTCCGTGTCTTCTATGACTTCTGGTGGTAAAGCTAATATATCGGATTTTATTTCTTCCGAGAATAAATAGGCCACAGTATCCTCAATTGTATTGAAAACTGAAGGAATAGATGTATTCTACACATAGGAAAAATATACTCATAGTAGCAGCGTCCTATTTATAGGACAGTCGATTCAATTGCAAACAAAAATTAGATTAAAATATATTTTCAATAAACTATAACTTACAATAATATTTTCATCCATTCTAATTCAGAAAATGAAAGAAAAAGTTATTTACCCATTTTTTTGTAGGAATAAGAGACAAAAAAAAAATAAGGAGTTAGGGAGCAGTTGTAAAACACTACTTTATTATCCCACAGCTTGGAGGATACTGAGCTAAACACTTGGAACTCTTAGACTGACATGTCGTAGTTTGATTTGAGGGTAGAGGAAAATTTCCCTGCACCTCCTAATCCTGTCAGGTCATGAACAGTGACTGTCCTATAAATAGGGCGCTCCCACCTAAACATTATATACAGTATTTCTATTTACACTATAGTTACTATATTTACATACATATCACTAAAACTACTAACATTAAATAATGGGTCATGGAAGACCCTTCATTTTTTAGGTTTTACTTTAATGGCAAAGTAAATTTGAATAGTAATAAATTAATTGATATTACGTGTTATAAAAAGAAAAAATCTTAATTGAAATCAGATTATTATTAAACCATCAAAATAATATGTCTAAAGGCTTCCGTCCGACTGTATTTTTTCCTGGAATCAAATTTTTGTTTGTAGGTTGTGTTGTTTTAAAAATGTTAATATATCGTTGATGAAGGGGCTACCCTCTGTCAGTAGTTCCTGTAAGTTGTATAATAATTTTAGTTGTTCTAGTATTCTGCATTCCGTTAGTAAGTGTTTTACTGTCATTGAGACGTTACACTGTCTGCAAATAGGTTGTTCTTTATTTGTCATTAAATAAGAGTGAGTTAGTAAAGTGTGTCCTATGCGTAGTCTACATAGTATAACCTCTTCTCGTCTGTTTCTTCGGCTACTAGAGCTCCATTCGTATATAGTATTTTTAATTTCTCTCAGTTTGTTGTTTTGTATGTTTGTCCAGTATTCTTGCCATGTTTCTTCTATACTATCAACTAGTTCTTTTTTCATGTCTTGTATAGTCACATTTTCAATGTTATGATAACAGTTTTTCTTCAAAATATTAATAATTAAAGGTTCACTTGAACTTTTTGAACAATTAAAATTAAAGTGTTTTTAATGACCACAACGGTTGACACGCCTTAAACTCAACCAAAAAAAAAAAAAAAAAAAAAAAAGTGTGAGTTCAACAACAGCTGTTTTGCCTTTGGTTGTTATAAATAAAAGTTCTTGAGTAACGATGTTATACATTAATTCTCTATTATAATAATTATATTTATATTACATTCCATCAATATATTATATTGATTTCATATTGTTTAAGTTAATTTTTTATTTTAAAAGCAATTCATATATTTAAAGAATTGTATTCTAAAACAATAAATGTTTCGAAACATAATAAATAAATAGAACATTCACTGACATTCCACCTTGGAGGGTAAAGAACTTAAGGATTGACTTAACATTAACAAAATACAAAAAGACTGACCCAACTTCTACTTTGTTTTATACAAATCTATTGAACTTAATGATGCGACGGGATACTGACACGTTGTACACTTGCAGTGACGGTTCCAAGACTAAATTCGGAACAGGAGCAGCTGCAATTGTTGACGACAACAGTTACTTCCAGACGAAACGACTGTATATACAGCTGAACTGCACGGAATACTGTTAGCACTAACAAACGTTCAAGACAGAATAAATCGACACATAACTGTTTGCACTGACTCCTTAAGTTCGTTACTCTCCATCCAAAACATGTACAGTACACATCCAATCATCAATAGCATATTATCACAAATATATAAACTACAAATAAAAAATACACTCATTACGTTGCTATGGTTACCTGGACACGAAGACATCAAACTCAGTACTGCCGTCGACTTACAAGCAAAACTAGCCGCTCAAAGACCAACCTTTGACTTAGATACTGTGACTTCATCGGACTTATACAAAACATTACTGACTCACATTCAGTACGAATGGGAAAGTGAGTGGTTTCAAGCAGAAACAAAATTACGAGAAATTAAAAATACAACGAAAGCCTGGTCAAAGGAACACTTCTCTCGACGAGATGATGTTATTTTAACCAGGCTTCGAATTGGACACACTCTACTTACCCATTCGTACTTACTAGAAAGAAAGGACAGACCAACTTGTAAATACTGCAATGAGACTCTCACACTTGAATATACTTACAAACTGCAGACAACTCATTAACATAAGTATGCCCCATCCATACACTACTCAAACATTTGAAAAACACACAATTATACACCAAGCTGTAAATAGTTCACATCCACTATTTAAAATTTGATGATTGCATCTAATTATTACTTTAGTGTTACTATTTGTTCTGTTTTTATTTTTTTGTTTACTTTATCTTCTTTTTCACGTTTTGTTAACATTTAAGTTCTTAATTTATTCATTTACCTTTTCTTTTTCTTTCTTCGTGACGTAACAAACATAAAATGAGTTTGTCGCCAATGTTGCGATGCTCAACAATCAAATAAAATAAATAAATGTTTCGATTTTTGAAGTTTTTTTTTTGCCTAAAAACGTTTTATGGATAAGTTTCAGAAATTTTTTTTCTAGGGATCTTTTAAGAAAAAAGTTATTTTGATAAAAGTTTTAAAATAATTTTATCATAAAGTTGTCTAATGAAAAAGTTCATGTTAATTAAAAGCCAAAATTACGTTGAAAAAAAATATTAGTTTAACCTAAACGTTTTAAAAATAAAAGTTAACGTTAATTTTTGACCCCTGCATAAAAGCGATGATTCCTGAGGATTTCAAACAGACCTAATATAAAAAGTTTTCCACACAAGTATGTATACATACATATATTTTTATTTATTCTTTCTTAATTTGTATTTATTCAAGAGTGCCATTAGCTGGTTCCAATTCTTTCTATCCAATCGAACCCAATACGTGGTCATCCCCGACAGCAATCTTTCTAGCCCTCTTCCTCTTTCCCGTGGTGTACCCCAGGGCTCCTCGTTATCCCCAACTCTATTTTCTGTTTACATCAATGATCTTCCTCTTTCCATAGTTCATTTCAAGTTCCATCTTTACGCTGACGATACCCAAATCTACCTATCCTTTAAGCCCTCTTTGCTACTAGATGCTGTAGGCAAGCTGCAAGTAGATCTTAATAACATCAATGCTTGGGCAGCAGCTAATAAGCTTTCCCTGAATCCAGACAAATCCAAAGCCATTGTTATAGGCTCCCAATCCCTCATAAGTTCCACTTCCCCTTTTCCAGCCCTTTACCTCAACAGCATCCCTATAAAATATTGTAAATCAGTTAAAAATCTTGGGATCATATTTGATCAGAACCTTTCCAGGAAAAATCATATTTCCCAAATTTCCCGTTGATCCATATTTATCCTGAGACAGCTCAACCTCTCCCGCCATCTCCTGCCAACAAATACCCGTCAACTCTTCGTAACCTCCCTATTATTTCTCCAGTTTGACTATGGTTGTTTGGTGTACGGTGGACTTTCTGGCGATCTCGAGGCAAAACTCAAACGCCTCATGAACTGTTTCATTCGTTTTTTCCTCGGGATCCCCAGAGACTCCCAAATATCACATTTCTACCAGGAGCTAAATTGGCTATTCCCTCTTTATCGTCGACAGTACTTCCTCGGCTCAGTCCTTTACCAAGTAATTCAATCCCGTAGACCTTCTTATATTTTTCAACTTCTTTATATTCCTTCCCACCGAGCAGCAATATTCGAAAAATCATTTGTCACCCGTGCCACCTCGCTATGGAATTCCTTGCCTCTGTTTGTCCGCCATTCTACCAACCTAGAAACCTTTAAATCCCGACTCTTCCACCACCTTCTATCCCTGCAAGTTTTACCCAACCCCTAGTCTATATTGAAGCTGTACATTATGCACTGATAGCATTTATAATTTTTTAAGTTTATATATAAAATTCACAATTATTTTGTAATTTCAAAATTATTCCTATGGGACTTGTGCCCCGGAATAAGAATAAACTTTTCATTTCATTTCAATATTTTTGATTCTAGATACTTACTAATATTCTCCGGATTTCTATGTTCTTTCTAATTTCCAGCGGATATCTGTAGTCCTTGGAGTATCTGCTACGATGGGTTCTACTGTTGTTCGGAGATCACCTGTTGTCCTCTGTATCTAGGCTGCTGTTTTGGAGGGGACTACTGTTGCTATGGCAGCACGTGAGTACCGTATATTGCATATTTCATAGCTATTTTTGTTGCTGTTGTGAAAGTGTAAATTTTAATTTTTATTTTACTTTACTTGCAGGAACATTCCGGTGTTGAATTCCACATTGGTGAACGTTCGATTGTGAACTTCAAAAGAACTAGAATTAATTTATAAGTAATATTATGTGATTCTTTTGATTTTTTTTTTAATGATATCTGTTTATGTTCCTGATATAATATTATTAATTTATGTATATACCTCCTAAATGTTTTTACAAATTATTTTTTCCTTTTCCCAAACAATGTATTGAAGAACAATCTACTTAACACAGTTTAAATTATCTTAATTGAAACGGATTGAAGACTGTAACCACTGCAGCACCGTGAGACCATGTATTCAGGTTCGTCATCGCCTCTCTCAATTCCTTTAATACTCCAATGTCCTGTAACCCAATCAATACGCTAGGCCACTTGCACTGTCTGCTGTCAAATCATCTAGCACATTGGACGTTATGTATAATAGTCACAGAATGGCTGTGCGTGTGGCAAATATTTCCTTATCCGAGGAATTATTGATAAATATAAGACAGGCAGTGATGAGATATTTTTCTAGATTTTTCTGAGGAACTCCAATCTTACAATTCATTATTTATTACTAATCCATAAAAATATCCAGTTCCAAAGTGTATTGCAATATTTGTAGAGATTAGGCAATATAAGATATCAAATAATCTTTTGGAATTTACAATTTTCATATCATTTCAATAAATAAAAAAAGTCATACGTCGCTAGCATAAATTCATCAATGATTTTCGGGATAATAATTCAAGATAATCTAGAATAATTTTACTAATCACTTAATTACACATTAAACTATTTTGGCTTATTACTTATTACAATGTATTTATGCACATAAAGTAGGTATTTCTAGGGACAACATTTACAAAAATAAATGAAATTAGATAGCGAACAGATATTTCAGTAAAATAAAATAAAAAAAAAAAATATTTATATATTGTATTTATTGTTCTAACATATAGTGGTTTAATGTATTTTAATACTAGTATATGTATCAATTTTTGAACCTTATATGCTAATAGCATTTGTCGGATTCTCAAAAGTACTCTTAATTTTAGAATTAATTTAGCATCCTGGAATAATGTAGTCTGGAAGTGCATTTCGCTCTTGAATTGGGTGTGTTTCAGCAAATTTAGTCTGGAGTTATTTTCGCTTCAGGGAAGTTGGTGTGGAGTTTGTTAGGTTTCAACAAATTTGCTTATTTTCATAATACAATTATAACATTGTTGTATGGAGAGTTTAAAACAAACATTATGGTCATTATGAGCATATCAATAATTTGGGTTTAGAGTTATACCACACTCTTTCTTCTGCCGATACAATGGAGTACCCTTGGCCAGGCATTTGTTTCTGTCTCATGGATGGGTGACCGAGATCTTCAGTCGTTCTTGTAGGAAGGTTGGATTTCGTAGTATAGTTTTTTGTGCGCTTGGAGCATGTATTAGAGTATTTGGTCTCCTAGAGAATGCACTAATGCCAAACCTTGTAGTAAACACAGATCTCACTTTATTCCTTTATTTTTTTTACAGATATTTAAATTTAAAGAAATTATTTTATTTGTCATGGTGTATGATACGCCTGCTAAGGGAATGATCTGCAATTCTTACTGCAGATATGCTCCGATACTTGCCAATTCTGAAATCATACAAAATAATTTCAAAAATTTGTTAGATTTTGTGACTAACTGATCCGCTAATGTTTATCTAAATAATAAGTTTTACGACGGACCCAAAATCTAGGCAACAATGATTCAATGTTTCCGAACAACACCTCAAGGTCTTGCCGCAACAAAAATATCCATTGCAACATATCATTCCTGGGGGGCAGAATCCTGTTTTCATGATACACCATTCGTCTGAAACAGCATACAACATGTAAACAACAACATACAAAGCGACGTACAACGCAGCCTATGTTACCTAGCCCAATAAAAGAATGCCAGAGAAATGTACTATAGCTGAAAAAAATCCTGTTTTACCGTAATCGTTGTTTATCACTACAACAAAATGATTGTTCATGATCACTACAACAAAATGATTGTTCATGATCACTACAACAAAATTGTTCTTGGAGACAAAACAATTTCGGAGAGTTCAAGAATTTCTTTATCAGTTATTCTTGCATATTGTGGAAGCAAGTTAAACCGATATTTTCTATCTTTAAGCCTGTTAACATTTACTAATCAATTATTACATAGCAAAAAATAATTTTATGCAATATATATTATAAAACTTCCAACTCGCAGGAACTGCGTCATTTTAGCGCTGTTCCGTTTATATCCCTAGTACCATTAATAAAGTAATAGAAGCATTAATAGGTAGATTTTAATAATTCGTGAAAAATATAGAAATAAAATATCAAAAAGAAGTAATATAAAAACTCCATCCTCTTTCTCTACGTTTGCTCCAGGAAACATTATAACAATGTTTTTTATTTTCTTATCTTGATTAGCTAAAATAATAATTTTACGGTTAAATAAAACTAAAATAAACAAGACCATTTAAAAATGTTATGTAAAAAGATATACAAACCCGTTCAGAAGAGCAAAATTAACAATTTCAATTATCTGAAATAATTTACAGCAATTATTTCTCTGATTGACATCGTCCCATAAAGAATTACATTAGAATCTTTTTTGTAGATCATTTAGTAATCTTTCGAATGGTAACCTTTCACTTACTACGATTTGCAAACCATTGTCGAGAGATTTTAGAAAGTATACGGAAATCCCAAAACTTTTCATGCCTGAAAAATTTTATTTCTAGTGCTTCCTTAACTCCAAACGAAACGAAAAAAAATTTAACGATATAAGATTACATGAATGTCAAACATCTGAAGCAATTTTTAACTGAATCGACCGCTTCTTAATACCCAAACTGAAAATTAGTTTGGAAAATTATTTGTATGAATAATTTCTCGAAAACGGTTACAGATGTCGCTTTAAAAGTGCTCCCATTCGTTTTTATATGTTAAGCAACCTGCAAAACAAGTACCTAGAAGCATATGAACACGTAAACGTTGGTGTTTCGATTTTTCTCGCTCGAATTTTGCTCCAAAAACCATGTTCCGGTAGACGGATTCTGCAGGTTAACGAACTCGACCTATGAAATTAGACGATTCTTGTACCATATACACTACCAAAAATCTTTCGTCTAATTTCCGAACACGGTTTTTAGAGCTAAATTCGCGCGAAAAAAATCGAAACGCTTACGTTTACGAGTTCACAGCAAGTTATTAATATTTTAAAGATTTCACTCTAGCGATTCTATTACAAAAAAAAAAAAAATCAGTCCCGTAACAGGCCACGAGGGCCCTGAGGGGCAGATAATAGTAGAGGTATCTGATTCATGACCATACGGCACACTAGGGAGATAGAGTGGTCAGTACTATGCTCCGGCCGCCTGATTTTCCCCTTGGCTGCTTCGACTGCTGTAGTCTTTAGCACCCAAGGTAGCCATTATTAATTATATTAATTAAAGGCTGGGTTGGCCTAGAGACGGTCAGGGAGGCCGAATTCAACCCATGAACGAAGACACTAGAAGAAAAAATCTTTAGTACAATGCTCGGGATTAGAACTCAGGCCTCCAGCTTATTAGTCCAGTGCTCTACCACTGAGCTAACCTCGCCCCCTAGCTTATTAGTCCAGTGCTCTACCACTGAGCTAACCTCGCCCCCTAGCTTATTAGTCCAGTGCTCTACCACTGAGCTAACCTCGCCCCCTGCGATTCTATTATTTTTACCTTTAAATGTATTCTATTTTGAATTTTTGTAAAATAATTGTTATCCTTATCCCTTTTTTCAAAAGTTATCACATCAAGACTTCGTGACCTATTTTCAAAACTTATTTGGTTCGATGTCTAATTATTATAATACCATAAATATACAAAATATTGATGAATGATATATACATTATAAATAAATTACCTTCTTTTTCGGAAATGATTAAGTGAGGAAATATGAAAAAGAGGCAAGCAAAATAACCTGTTCTCATGAAAAACATGGTTGGCTGGACTGGAAGAATAAAGGTTCTGCTATTTTGAAGAATTTATAATCGGATTCTTATCAAACTAATTAAAGTCTGATATAAATCCAGAATCTGTCAGTGTTTTTCTCAATATGGTTGTCAATTCAAGGAAAACAGAACAATGTGGGAGGAGGTTATTTTCAAGGAAAAGCTCAATAAAATAAAATATGAGGAGCTTCCTTTTTTATTTGTTATTCCATGTATAATATATATAATATATTATATACACATATGTGTCTGACGAACACAAACCCTCTTTCTTCACGGACGATAGGCTGTAAGCGGAAATTTTTTATGTAAAACCAAAAACTTAAATTCTTTTGAAAGATTTTTTTTTAACATTTCAATATCTCTTTTATTGATATTTACAATCTGTACAAATATGTACAATAAGTAAATTTGAACTAACAATGGCAACACACTGGATGAGATGAGGGGAGAAGGCAGACATTACTGCTACTCCCAATAAAATTGGTTGTACAAAATATTTACACAATCTCTTGCAATAAGTTGTCTCGTGGCCAATGGCGGTGGAGGCGGCGAGGAGGATTATCAGGAATAACATTGGAAGAGAGGGATCTGCCAAGAGGATTGGGGTGGGCTGTGAGTTTAGAGAAAAAGGTCAGGAAACGGAATTTGGCTAAATCATGGACAAAGGGTATATCAGTGTCTCGGTGAATGGTTAGGTTTGAAACGTAGAAAGGAGCGTTGAGGATTTTACGGAGGACTTTGGATTGAAAACGTTGGATAATGTTTATATTTGATGGCTTAGCTGATCCCCATAGTTCTATCCTGTATGTCCATATCGGTCTTATTATAGTCTTGTATATTGTAAGTTTGTTTTCTGTTTCAAGTTTTGATTTAGGTCCAATAAGTCGTCAGAGAAGTCCAAAGCTTTTGTTCAGTTCTTGTCTCTTGTGTTTTATGTGTGTTTTCTAGGTAAGTCGCTTGTCGAGGTGGAACCCTAAATATCGAACCTCGTTGGAATGGGGTATTGGGATATTGTGAATTTTTACAGGAGGGCACTCAGCTCGTCGCAGGGTGAAAGTTACTTGCGTACATTTCTCTGGGTTCATTTGAATCCTCCATTTGTTTACCCATTTCTCGACGTCATTGAGGTAGGTTTGCAGTTTTTCAGATGCCAATTTAGGATCGGGAGACGAAATAAGGAAGGCAGTGTCATCGGCAAATGTACACGTTACAATATTTGGGGTTGTTGGGATATCTGAAGTAAATATAGAATAAAGGAGAGGAGCTAGGATACTGCCTTGGGGGACACCTGCTTTAATGGTTCGAGTAGAGGAAATTTAAGAGCCGTATTTAATATGGAATGTACGATTTTCAAGATACGATTTTAGGATAAGATAGAAACGGAAAGGAAGGAATGTTTTGAGTTTGTAAAGACGTCCGGGATGCCACACTCGATCAAAGGCCTGAGCCACGTCAAGAAAGACACCGGAACACAATCCCTTTTGCATTTTGAAAGATGAAGGTAAAATATAATAAAATAGGTACGTAGGGTTTTGAAGAAATATTAATTTTTTTTCAAAAATGGTGAACAATTCTTCATTTTCTATTAAAAAAAATCTGTCGAAAATAGGTCATAAAATAGTTATAATTTAATAAAATGAAAATTAACTACGTACTTCACTAGCAAATGCCATTGGAAAGTTGTAGTTTAAATTTGATTTTGATCGGGTGAAATGTGAAAGTGCTAGCATATCGCCCGATTTCAAAACCATCATTTTCAGAAAATCTACTTTAAAGTTAATGTACTGAAATATTCATTTTTCCTCATAATTTCTTGTAGTAAAGATAAAGAAAAAAAGCTTTTTAATTTTGAAATGTATCGGGACCTTTGTCGGAAAATCGAGTTATTGGCACTTTTAAAATCCGTTCCACCACATAAAAGCTATTGGAAATCATTTTTAATTAGCTAAGTAAGCATTTAAGTCCATATAAAAAAAAATGACAAAAAAAAGTAACCCCTCAAACAAGCAAATAAATAGTCTTACATATAAAGGCTTTTCAAATATTTATATTTATACAACTTATTTAGACATATTACGCTCTCTATTATGTTGTACGTAAAAAACGATTAATATGTTGTACGTAAACAGCGTTTAATACTATGTACATATACAGCGTAAGATTCATTCGTCAATTGTAACACCTCAACGTGACCCGGTCAAAACCAATCCATTCCAAAATCTCAAAAAGTCACGGTAGCATTCTTTAATTCACCAATGCTAGTGCTGATCGCTTGTTGTATCGTTTGTTGTTTAACGACTTGCTGTATTTTAGACCTGTCAACATTTCTAGTTCTGTTCTAGTACTCAAGAACTGATAACGTTATCAAATCCTTTGATATCCAATAACTATCCAAAATGTATTCCTGTTTATTCTGACGCTATATTGACTGACGTCATTGAGGTAAGCTTTTGTAATCTTCTTTTTGCAAATTCGAACCGTCTGAAGATTAGAAGAATACCTCTCCTCCATTCCTCAATTCTTTATCAAGACAATTATATCTCAAGACGATTATAATTCAAACATCCCAAACTATTCTTGGTTTTGCTAACAAGTGGTTTTCTGCTAACTCTTTTGCTAATCCTTCAAACATGTTCCAACTCCTAGGAGTTCTGCTACTAGCGAGTACAGTCATAGGGGAACTTAAACCAGGTAAGTAGCACTTACCAATAATGGCGGGGCTGAGGGGGCTTCGCCCCCCCCCCCTCCGAAATCGGTAAAAATGTGTCTTAAAAACCTTAAACATATATTAAATAAGATCAGATAGTTCAGAAAAAAATATTTTTTTGGGGTGTGATAGCGTGTTAATTGGTTAACCTATCGAATTTCTAGATTGTTAGAATTCCATAACCCCAAATTCTCTCAAACCCCTCTCGAAATTCTCCCAGCTCCTCCCGAAATTATTTTCTATACACCCCTATGAGATAATATCCGAAAACACTAGATCTGGCGTAGCGGGTCCGGGTAAAAATATATAATTCATCATAAGTGCTCAGCGAGGGAAAATGTTGACCTATGTTGTCGACCCGATGATCCACAAGTTCTCAAAAAACATGTCGACGTTACATGTCACAATCATTTTCTCAAAACATTAACTGTTTATATTCCAACGTACTAAAGTACTCTAGGGATTAGCATGTTACTGTAACTGGATCAATAAAACAGGATGACAATACCCGAACAAGACCAATAAGACGGCAGGAAGTTGGTTATCTAGTATGTTAACTTGGTAGATTTTTTTTTTTTTACGGCGCAACGACATAATTCTTAATTCTTGGCCATTAGCGCCGCTTTGTAGAAATTTTTACAAACCATAGCACAAGGTCGCATATGAGGGGGGACTGCAGCCCTCCCCTCGAAATTTGTATTTAATCGGTAAAAATGTGTCAAAAACGTCAAAAGTACATTAAATAATTAGCTTAGAAAAAATAAAAACTTATCACCACAATTTCCTGGATCTCCTCCATCTTGGGGGATATTTCATGCCCCCCCCCCCGGTTGTCCCAATCCCTTCCGAAATTATTTCCTAATGACTCCCCAGCCATACGGAATCCATATATGCCCATTATACGCTACAACAATTTCTTTAGGAAATTGATATCCACGAGTATTCACTAAGATAAATTTCCATGTTGTTGATTAGACTTAATGAATTCACACACACACACAAACACAAAAAGATTTTCTGTGTAAAAAAAATTTTGTAGACAAAAAAATTATTTTGCTGAAAAAGTGGAGCTAACCCATTTTGAAAGTCATCGCCTCATATACAGAAGCATTTTCTATGTTTCAGTTCAACGTTGCAGCAATTTCACGCATTGTGGTGAGGGGTTCCATTGCTGCTCCAGTTATTGGTGCTGTAAAAACTCCAAAACCTGCTGCTACATAATGGGGGTTCTACACTGCTGCGACGCAGAACCGCCACGTAATATGCTATGTTTTATTACTATTCTCTCTCACTCTCACTCTCTCTCTCTCTCTCTCTCTCTCTCTCTCTCTCTCTCTCTCTCTCTCTCTCTCTCTCTCTCTCTCTCTCTCTCTCTCTCTCTCTTTCTCTCTCTCTCTCTGCAGTTGTAGGAAAAATGTGAAATTTCTATAGAGCACCTCGCTCGGAAGAGGTATGGTACCCCATTCTAAGTTATCAGCCGCAGCGTTGTTTATTAACTGTCCTGTCGCTATGGTACGTTGGACCAGATATCAGCATGTTCGCCCGTTCCTGCGGGGACAGCTGACATATTTGAATTATTTAAAATTCCATAAAAGAGCAACAAAAAAAGTAATAAAAGGTTCCATATATTGTCCCTACCATGTCAAACTATCGAAAATAATAAATCTCGTTTTTCAGATTGGAGACTTTGATTGTGGACGATACGGCTTGTCGCAAATTGTCACAACTCTGATCCCTTTAGAATAGCCTTTAATGCCTTGAATTGGACTGGCGGTCAGTGCCAAGTGGTGTCCATTAGTTTAGTATTCCGATTTTATAAATTTCAAATCGTTGACGGGTGCACGCCATCCAATGTTTGAATTTTACTGTTTAAAGATACTCATTAAGATTAAAGCTTCATTTTGGCATCCAGTAAAACTACATGGTCCGATTTATTTATATTTTACACGAAAATATATTGTTTCTTCATTTTCATTCATAAAACTAATTTGTTTTTCAGCATCGAACGGCTTGCAGCATACAGAACAACGCACAGAACACACACATCTACCTATTTCTAGCAGAAGAACGTTGAAGTTTCAGACAAGAAGCTATGTTCAGTAGAACAACATGGAGTTCCAACCAGCTACATATTCACAGCAGAACAATACCGATAGGCCTTCAACGCAACAACATCTAGGAAGACAACATGAACGTCTACCTGAAATGTATATATATATATATATATATATATATATATATATATATATGTGTGTGTGTGTGTGTGTGTAGACAAGTCTTTTGCTTCTTACTTCTTAATCTCCAACAAAAAGTCCATTCTGATGAGTCGTTGAGTCACAGGATCAAATTAAGCTTTTATAAGCGTGTTTTTTGCAAAAAATAAAAAAAATAATCTTGCGTTAATTTTTATTGGATAAATATATATTTATATAATAGCACAGTTATCTCAATCCGTCACAAGATTAACAAATATGTTGAACAAGATACTTTGATGGTGTATAAATTAATCCTTTATTATACTCAATATCCCCAGCTATTCTTAGTTTGCTAACAAGTGGTTTTCTGTTAACATTATTGCTAATCCTTCAAACATGTTACAACTTCTAGGAGTTATGTTACTAGCAAGTATAGTTATAGTAGATTCCGGTAGCAAACTTGGTGCAGGTAAGTAGCACTTTTGGTTCGATAGTTAACATCCTCGGACTACAGATAAATATACAGAATTGCTAATATTTTTCGGATTGCTGTGACGTTCTTCATTTCCAGTGGAGACCTGCTCTTCGGGAAAAATCTGCAACGCTGGTTATTATTGCTGTTCCAGAAACACCTGTTGTCCTCTGTATCTAGGTTGCTGTCATGGCGGAGACTTCTGTTGCACTGACACCATGTGAGTACCATACAGGACCTTGGAATATATCGCCCGATTTGACAATATATATATATATATATATATATATATATATATATATATATATATATTATTTACAGAATATTACAATCTACAATTTCAATTGTATTATGCAATTTTGATACTGTTTACTTGCCGACGCCTCAGGTGTCCCCAGTTGTCAGCCGAATACCTTCCTTGTTAGGAAGGATTCTAGGATGACCTGGAGTTACCTTATGCCATCCAACCACACCCTGCGACTAGCAGGGAGGATTGGGGGCGAATGAGACGTGGCCTGTGATTTCGTGAGGAGTGAAAATATCCATCGATATCACTCCCAATAATATAATTCCTTGGAATAGAAAGGGCGAATCTCGAAATCCGGATGTTGGGAAATCGTAGTCAAAGTTCTAAAAGTACTTCAGGATAGCAAAGGCTAATAATTTTTACTCTACAGAATGCTGACACATACAGGCATACCTAGTATGATTTTTTCATACCTGATGGCGCTATTCACTATAACTTGAAACTGTGAGTAAACTAATAGTGAACCACAGAAACAAGGCTAAGCTTCGTGCTACATACATCTTTCTGACTCAGAAAAAAAAGGAGATTTTTAAGATTCGCCCTTTCTCTTTTAAGACCCAGATATCGTTTCAATTTTACAGCTATAGTTTTGGATAATTGGTTATTTTAATTTATTTTCCTTTAATTGCAGAAAAATTCCGGCATTGAAATCCTCATTGGCGCACGTTCGGTTTTGAACTTCAATGGAACTACAATTTGTTACTGACCCGACAGGCGATCTTGTGTATTAAATATGGTTATTCAATTCGCATTGGTATAATTAATTTTAAAAAAAATACACACACAAAAAAAAAATAGTGTTTATTATTCTTGTGCTCTATGAAACACGACGTTCTTCGTTTTATTTTCAGGCGACATACAACTATCCATGTGAAATAAATTGATTTTCCACATTGATGCCACAAATACTTGCGATTATTGGTGCAACTATCTGGTGATTTATTTGTCCACATTGCAAATGCTATTAGCACTGGAAATTGTAACCGTTTAAAAGTCGAATGGCTTCGCTGATATTGTTCATTAATTTATTCAAGGAAAATTGGATGCCATTACAAATACGTACATCTTGAAGAAATGGAATAGATTAGCATCACAAATCACAGGAAACTGACAGCCACTGCCATCATGATTACCACAGCCACTCCAAACTTATTACCAATACCTTTCACCGTTTCTTAGCTTATTTTACTACAATACTAATTTTACTGATAAATGCAATTTAAAACTCGAAACAACCAATTAAAAAGTGAGATAAAGAAAGAGAAAAACAATTTCAAAACAACAAAACAAACACTTTTTAAGTTTTAAGCGCTTATATCTCTCATTGACGTTGTTCCATCGAAAATTGCTTCAGAACATTTTTTGTAGAGAATTCAGTAAGCATTCGAATGGTCACTTTCCACTTACCACAATTTCCCAACCGTTATCGAGATATTTACGAAAAATGTATGGAGATCCGAAAACTTTTCACGTCTATTAATACATTTTTTTTTTCGCATACTTCCCTAACTTCAAATATAACCAAAATTTAATCATCTTAGTTGGGATTAATTTCCAAGATGTAGAAAATATTTCAATTGAATCCCGCGATTCTAAGTACTCACAAAAAAATAATGACTAACAAAAACATTGATTCCACTTTTCTCAGAAACGGTCACAGATATCGCTTTAAAAATGGTTTCATTCGTTTTCTTATGTTAACAAACCTATAAAACAAGTACCTGCAAGCATATAAACTCAAAAACTTAAGCGTTACGATTTTTTTTGCGCGAATTTCGCCCCAAACACGATCTTACAGTGGGCGGATTCTGCTGCTTAACGAACTTGACCTTTCAAATTAGAAGACAGATTTTTGTGCCGAATTTCACCAAAATCGGACCATTTTGGAGCCGTCAGGAGCGCGAACAGACAAGCATATATATATAAATATATATATATATATATATATATATATATATATATATATATATATATATATACAAATTTTAGCCACCTATATTTTCGTGATCTATAGGTTCTGAAACGTGAAAGTTTCTAGACGGCACTTCCGGATTGCGTCATGAGGTCAACCTCATAAGCGGATTCTCCCTATGGGAGTAACCGCGCTAATACATGGCTGGTTTATATGCCACAAAATAATTACTACCTATTTTCATTTGCAGATTTCGGGCAATTCCGGCAAATTAAGGAATTCCATGGATAGTTTACATCATATTCGTTCGTATTCCATTGATTGGTATGGTATGATTGGTATGGTATGATTGGTATGGTAATTTTCGTAATTTTGAACAATGTTTGAGAGAATTTTCTCCATGAGGTTGTATTTTCGCGCAACTTTCTTAATTCTTTCTTTCATAAGACCTTTCTCTTGACAATAAAAAATACAACAGAAAAGGAATTAGTGAAATTGGTCCAGCTGTCTGTAGATCTACCGAAGTATCAATTTTCTTTTTATGATATTAGTTTATTGTGCTTCAGAAGAGAAGAAATTCTTTATTTAAAATAAATAAAGTATGCTACCCAAATGTTTTGGCGTGCTATAATTCGGCGTACTTATCAATCTTCCGAAAATTCATTTCTGTTATTTTTTATTTATTTTTTTTTTCTACTCCCATTAGCACCGTCCTCATTTTACGAACCTAAATATGCTTTCTTGCTTCGGAATAAAATATTTCTGCTGTTGAAAAAGGTTTTTGAATTAATTTGGAAAATAAATTTTGATGATTAGTTAATAAATTAATATATTTACGACGCATGTATATACTTGCTAAATTTTGGTACGTAATTCTTTCCAAATTAATATAAAATGTAAAAATATCATTTCTATAAATTTATATATTTTATTGGATTACAAATAATTTATGATCTGATTCAAAATAATAGTCTGTCACGCAAGAACTCCAGGGTACAGATCTACTAAATAAAGACAGAAAAATTAAATTTTTGTTGTTTGATCGTATGATTTAGATTTTTTTTTTTTTTTTAGATAAAAATCTGTATTTAAGTTTTAACTTTTTACAGGGAGGCCACTTAATGTGCTTAAAATAACATAACTTTACATTAAAATTATAAAGTATAATACTAGTTTTATAATAATGAAAAATTTATACCTAAATAAAAAGAAAAGAAAAAGAGAGAATATATATATATATATATATATATATATATATATATATACATATATATATATACACACACACATATCTATATATACACACATATATATATATATATATATATATATATATATATATATATAATAAGTAACAAAAAATGATAATAATTCAGTTTTGCACATTCAGTCCTACATTAAAGAAACAGTCTCAAAAAATTAATCGGATCTGATAAAAGCACGGATTCTGAGGGCATATAAAACGTAGGCGCAGAGGTTGTTGAGCTTCTCACGGTCTCTTACATCCAGTAATGCAACAAGGCTGTCTTCAGTGGTGTCCTTTGCTTGGAAATAGCTGCGGATGTAGTGACGTCTAGCTTCCGTGTACATCGGACACCTGAGTAGGAAGTGACCAATATCCTCCTCTTCGTACAGGTTGCATATCCAGCATATCTCTTACATGCAGTAATGCAACAAGGCTGTCTTCAGAGGTGTCCTCTGCTTGGAAATAGCTACGGATGTAGTGGCGTCTAGCTTCCGTGTACATCGGACACCTGAGTAGGAAGTGACCAATATCCTCCTCTTCGTACAGGTTGCATATCCAGCATATCTCTTACATGCAGTAATGCAACAAGGCTGTCTTCAGTGGTGTCCTCTGCTTGGAAATAGCTGCGGATATAGTGGCGTCTAGCTTCCGTGTACATCGGACACCTGAGTAGGAAGTGACCAATATCCTCCTCTTCGTACAGGTTGCATATTGAGCATGTCTCTTACATACAGTAATGCAACAAGGCTGTCTTCAGAGGTGTCCTCTGCTTGGAAATAGCTACGGATGTAGTGGCGTCTAGCTTCCGTGTACATCGGACACCTGAGTAGGAAGTGACCAATATCCTCCTCTTCGTACAGGTTGCATATCCAGCATATCTCTTACATGCAGTAATGCAACACGGCTGTCTTCAGTGGTGTCCTCTGCTTGGAAATAGCTGCGGATATAGTGGCGTCTAGCTTCCGTGTACATCGGACACCTGAGTAGGAAGTGACCAATATCCTCCTCTTCGTACAGGTTGCATATCCAGCATGTCTCTTACATACAGTAATGCAACAAGGCTGTCTTCAGAGGTGTCCTCTGCTTGGAAATAGCTACGGATGTAGTGGCGTCTAGCTTCCGTGTACATCGGACACCTGAGTAGGAAGTGACCAATATCCTCCTCTTCGTACAGGTTGCATATTGAGCATATCTCTTACATGCAGTAATGCAACAAGGCTGTCTTCAGAGGTGTCCTCTGCTTGGAAATAGCTGCGGATGTAGTGGCGTCTAGCTTCCGTGTACATCGGACACCTGAGTAGGAAGTGACCAATATCCTCCTCTTCGTACAGGTTGCATATTGAGCATATCTCTTACATGCAGTAATGCAACAAGGCTGTCTTCAGTGGTGTCCTCTGCTTGGAAATAGCTGCGGATGTAGTGGCGTCTAGCTTCCGTGTACATCGGACACCTGAGTAGGAAGTGACCAATATCCTCCTCTTACATACAGTAATGCAACAAGGCTGTCTTCAGTGGTGTCGTCTGCTTGGAAATAGCTGCAGATGTAGTTGCGTCTAGCTTTCGTGTACATCGGACACCTGAGTAGGAAGTGACCAATATCCTCCTCTTCGTACAGGTTGCATATTGAGCATATCTCTTACATCCAGTAATGCAACAAGCCTGTCTTCAGTGGTGTCCTCTGCTTGGAAATAGCTGCGGATGTAGTGGCGTCTAGCTTCCGTGTACATCGGACACCTGAGTAGGAAGTGACCAATATCCTCCTCTTCGTACAGGTTGCATATTGAGCATATCTCTTACATACAGTAATGCAACAAGGCTGTCTTCAGTGGTGTCCTCTGCTTGGAAATAGCTGCGGATGTAGTGGCGTCTAGCTTCCGTGTACATCGGACACCTGAGTAGGAAGTGACCAATATCCTCCTCTTCGTACAGGTTGCATATCCAGCATATCTCGTCACATTTAATCTTGTACAAGATTCCATCAATAAATATTCTCAGCTCCAACCTTCCGGCTAGTCTCAGCTGAGGTAAAATTCGAGCTTTGTAGAAGGTAGTTCTGAGTTGGAGGTATTTATCTACACCCCAAAGTGTCTTTAGCCTTCGGTAGATTGGACTGAAGGAGGATCCACACATCTTCTCTATATCTGCTTGGACGTGTCTATCAAGATATGCTTTAACCGAACTATTCTATCTCCCGTATAAACAATCTTGTTTTTCCATCATTATAGCACCAAAATTATAGTGTAGTGATCTGTAGGTGCACTATTTTTATGTAATATGTATTTTA
Source organism: Gonocerus acuteangulatus (assembly GCA_946811695.1). Lineage (NCBI taxonomy): Eukaryota > Metazoa > Arthropoda > Insecta > Hemiptera > Coreidae > Gonocerus > Gonocerus acuteangulatus. Next base: position 72,619,484 of record OX328129.1, read on the forward strand.
GTCTGTTAATATTTTTTCAATAAATAAAAAAAAAAATATGCTTTAACCAGATATCCTTTTTTTTCTCTCAGAGCTGCGCTGTCCTGTCTCAGGAATAATTCCTCTTCTCCTACAAGCTGGAACTGCTCTCGTGCCTGACTCACCCAGTTATATTGGCTTGAATTATGGGATGAGCTGTCAAGTTGTAATAGCCTATCATAACACTTTTTTGGTATCCTATTGCTCGGCATTTCTAGTATTTTGATAAGCCATTTCAGTATTAGCCCAAAAACTTTAGCTTTCAACGTTTCTCGCCCACATTCCAATCTTAACAAGTAGCCTGGAGTATTTGTTTGATCGTATGAAAAATGTACACATGTACAAAGAGAACAGCCTATAATAAAACAACGTGGAATTTCGATATAGCTGTTTAGCGCTTCTAGTGGCAGCTTTAACAACCAATGCCCTAATTTGCGCGCCTTAATTCCCGTTGTACTTAACAAGGAATAAAACGCAGCGTCTAATGAATCGATTGTTTATTATTTTTTTTTTTTGTGCAAAATATGTTCCTACTTATTTGGGGATCATATTCAAAAAATTAATCTATCCCAGGTAGGATTAGAACACAAATGAAAGCGTCCTAGCCTCGTATTCAGTGTCATCATCGGCTTTCTCATAACCTGGCATGCTCTAGTGCCCTGTAACCCAATCAAAAGCGGGGTTTTGAAAAATGGAATCCCCCTTTGCAATACAAAAAATCCCATTCCTTTAGAAAAATGTAATTACTATTGCAATTGCTGTAGTGGTAATGGAAATGTCAATTACTTTTTCCTATTACAAGTAATGGTAATAATAAAAAAACCGTGTCCATTACTTGTAATTAAAAAATTTTAAATATCTTTATTTGCAATTATACAATACAATAAGTAGTATTAGCACTTTCCTCCGAAGGAAAGTAGCTATTGAGGTTGGACTCATGACAGAATTTTTGAAAAATTTCTTTAAATCTTTATCGATCCTACCTAGTAGACACCAAAAATGACTCCCGTTAAAATTTATATATATATATATATATATATATATATATATATATATATATATATATATATATACATAAATATATATATATATAAGTATATATATATGCATATATATATATATGCATATATATATATATATATATATATATATATATATATATATATATGTTTGTTAACACGATAGCGGCCAGAGTTTTTGTTTTTTCGTCACGAAACTTGGTATATAGCATTCAATTAGCAAACGATTGAACGAGTTCGTTAACCACCAAAGTCGGTCCACCGGAAGGGGGGGTTTACCCCGAACCCAAAACACTAATTTGACTATGAATGCCGTAATATTTGTTATATTTCAACGAACTTGGTATTCGTAGTGGTATATATAGAGAGAAAAGTGAGATATAAAAATGAACTAAATCGGTTCATTAGAAGGGGGGGTTTACTCCAGACCCACAATACCAATTCGCCACTACCAGCCGTGATTTTTGGTATATTTCGACGAAACTCGGTATTCCTAGTGGTAATCCACAGGTAAATATGTGTTGTAAAAATAAACTAAATAGGTTCATTAGAAGGGTGGGTTTACTCCGGACCCAAATTCCTAATATACTCATACCGGTCGTAATTTCTGCTGTATTGTAACGAAACGCGGTATACGTCGTGGGTAACTCATGAGAAAGAAGTGTTGTAAAAATGAGCTGAATCGGTCAATCGGAAAGGGGGAGTTTACTTTGTAATATATTTCAATAGAAAAGCCTGCCAGACGTAGGTTCACAAAGCCGCCGCAAGGAGCGCTTTCTACCACTAGAGGGACTGTATCCTGTTCCTGCGTTAGATCAAAATACGATAATATGACGTTTTTTGTATTTATTACGTAGTGTAGTAGGTACCATGTGTAAACATAACTCTGGAAGCAAATTAATAATTGATCACTTACTCATTACAAATTTAAAAGAGAACTATTCATGTTTTTATTTTATTCATGTAGGATATTTTAAGCAAATTGTTCTGGAAAGCAGTCTACTCTACCCAAATTCTGAGGAAAGTGCTTAGTTATGCAGCTCCTGCGTGACGGACTTTTTTTTATAATTTTTATATTCAGTATTTGATGACTTGAATGACCGATAGGAAAGAAGCCCATTGGCCAAAACCTATTAACTTGGACTTTTATCTTAGGATACATTTCCTTTTAGGGTGACTATTTACAGTATTTACAATTTTTATATTTACATTATTATACAAGGTTTGTTTGCAATAGGTCTCTAGGCCATTTGCGCTTGAGGCGGCGGTGAGGGTTACCGGGAATGGAGGAATCAGAAAATTTAATTGTATTTTCCATTGCAATAACTTTCGATGTAATATTTAGCATTCCGATGTTTGACAATGTCTGACGGTGTCAGCCCAAGGTGGATTCCCATTACAACAGGAAAGTAATTTGAAAAGTAATCAAAGTCATCATCAAAGTAATCATTTCTATCACACTTTAGGTCCTTTGCGCTGTCTGCTTACTCATAATCCAGCACATTGTGACGTCGTGAGTAAAAGTCAAGCTATGGTTGAACATTTGGTAAATATTTCCGCTTTGAAGGATTTATTGAAAAGTATAAGACAGGCATAGTTGACATATTTTTCTAGAATTTTCTGAGGAACTGCAATTTAACAATTTATTACTAATCCATAAAAATATCCAGTTCCAAGCTACGTCTTGGAATATTTGTAGAGATTACGCAATATACGATATCCAATAACCATTTAAAATTTACGATCGTAATATTATCTTAGAAATATAATAAATAAAAAAAAACTTCATACGTCGCTAGCATAAATACTTTTATGGTTTTCGGGATAATAATTCAAGATAATCTTGAATAATGTTACTAATCTCTTTATTACACATTAAACAATCTTGGATTATTATTGATTAGAATGTATTTATGCACATAAATTAACATCTAAGGACAACATTAAGATAAAGAAAAATCAAGTGGTTTAATAAATTTAATAGTCGGAGAGCTGGTAACGCACTTTTCATGAGATGTTTTATACACCCTGAAATTTTGCTATAATGTACCTCTTAGGTAGATAAGAAGGTAAATATGTGTTTCCTGGACATACCTTGGAACACCAGGTACTGCGCATAGGGGAAAGGTGCAAAACAATATTGCCCAAAAGTAGAGTTTTATTCACAGGCCAACTATTATTAATGAAAAATATTGCACACAAAGGCAAAATTAATAAGAATTAAGGCAGGCACTTTTAAGGGGGATAAAATGTAAATTTTGAAAAAAACCAAAGTACCTAGTCTATATTTTTAATATTAAATGAAGTGCTTTATTCACGCTGCGATTTAAACAGTGTCTTCAATAAACATATTTGAAAATAATTACAAAAGGGCAGACACTTTTGTGGGGTTTAATTATCAGGAAACATAAAAATAAATGTTGCCTATGATAGTCTGCAATACACTGCGCGTAACGTTAAGAATGAATGACAGCAGCGCGCAGTTGTGGTTATTCTCTGCGCTCGCATTGGTTCTTGCTCATATGATCTTGTACAGCTGTTCCGGTTGTAATGGCAGCGTGAATAAAACTCTTATTTAATATTAGAATAAAAACAATTAAGTTTTTTTTTTTTTTTTTTTTTGTTACGTGATATATCCCTTAACAGTGTCTGCCATACTTATTATTCATTGTCAAATTGTCTTAATTTTACATTAAAGATAGTTGGCTTCTGATTAAAACTCTATTTTTGGAAAATATTTTTTTGAACCTTTCCTCTATGCGCAGTACCTGGTGTTCCAAGGTATGTCCAGGAAACACATATTTACCTTCTTATCTACTTAAGAGGTACATTATAGCAAAATCTCAGGGTGCATAAAACATCTCATGAACCGTGCGGTTACTGGCTCTTGGACTATAAGTATATGTATCTATTCTCGAGCCTTATATGCTAATATAATCGCTTGGATTCTCATAAATATTATCTGTGGGGTTTTTCCCAATTCAAGATTTAACTTACCATCCTGTAATATGAAGTCTGGTAGTGTAATATGCTCTGCAGTTGGGTGTGTTTCAGAGAGTTTGTGCGGAGCTGGGTGTTTTAAGCGAGTTTACTCTGAAGTTGGGTGTGATTCAGAAAGTTTAGTCTGGAGGTGGGTTTTATAAGCAATTAGCAGCATTATAAAAAAACAAAACAAAAACAATTTAACCCAATTAAAATTGTCTGCCTTATTTATTATTCATTGTAAAATTGTCTTAATTATACATCAAAGACAAATAAAACAATTTTTTTTTTTTTTTTTTTTTTTTTTGGCTTCTGAATAAAACAATTTTTTGAGGCCATAATTGTTTGTACCTTTCCCCCACTCGCCGCACCTAATGTCCCAAGGTAAGTAAACCAAACACATAATTACCTCCCTACTCAAGAGATGCACTATAGCAAAATTTCAAGGTGCGTAAAACTCTTGATGAAAATTACGTTACCAGCTCTAGGAATATAAGCAACTTTCGTATTATCAGGCTGTACCGTATGAAATGTCAGTTTTGGACTTGCCGATTTCCTTCAAATGTCTTGAAACTGTCGTGGCTCATACTCCGAGTTCTTTGGCATATTCCCTAGTGCTTTTTGAGGGACAAGCTTCAACCCTTTCTTTCAGGTGGTCATTGTCAAGCTTGGTTTCTGGCCTTCCTCGCTTCTCGTTGTCAAGGTCAAAATTTTCACTTCGAAACCTGGAAAACCACTGGTAAACAGTTCGTTCATTCACCGTTCCCTCCCAGAACGCCGTGTTAATGTTCATACACGCCTCAGCAGCCCTATGACCAAGCTTTAAACCTCCCGATAGCCCATCTTCCTACCGACCTATCAGCCTCATCCCATTAATGTCTAAAATATTCGAAAAACTCCTTTATAAAAGAATCCATCCACCTGCCTATTTCAAGCAGAACAACGTTGAAGTTCCAGACAAACCGCGATCCTAACTAGAACAACCTGAAGTTTCAACTATATATTCGCAGCAGAAGAACACGAACATGCCTAGGAACCAACTTCATGCACGAACATCTAGTAGAACAACATGAAGTTTCAACTATACATTCGCAGCAGAACAACACGGACATGCCTAGCAACCAATTTCAAGCACCAACATCTAGTAGAACAACATGAAGATTCAACCAGCTATATATTCGCAGCAGAACAACATGGTCATGCCTAGCAACCAATTTCAAGCACCAACATCTAGTAGAACAACATGAAGTTTTAACCAGCTAAATATTCGCAGCAGAACAACAAGGACATGCCTAGCAACCAACTTCAAGCAGAAACATCTAGTAGAACAACGTGAAGTTTCAAATATATATTCGCAGCAGAACAACAAGGACATGCCTAGCAACCAACTTCAAGCAGAAACATCTAGTAGAACCACATGAAGTTTCAACCAGCTATATATTCGCAGCAGAACAACATGGTCATGCCTAGCAACCAACCTCAAGCAGAAACATCTAGTAGAACAACATGAAGTTTCAACTATATATTCGCAGCAGAACAACACGGACATGTCTACCAACCAACTTCAAGCAGAAACATCTTGTAGAACAACATGAAGTTTCAACCAGCTAAATATTCGCAGCAGAACAACAAGGACATGCCTAGCAACTAACTTCAAGCAGAAACATCTTGTAGAACAACATGAAGTTTCAACTATACATTCGCAGCAGAACAACACGGACATGCTTACCAACCAACTTCAAGCACCAACATCTAGTAGAACAACATGAAGTTTCAACCCGCTATATATTCGCAGTAGAACAACACGGACATGCCTAGCAACCAATTTCAAGCACCAACATCTAGTAGAACAACATGAAGTTTCAACCAGCTAAATATTCGCAGCAGAACAACAAGGACATGCCTAGCAACCAACTTCAAGCAGAAACATCTAGTAGAACAACGTGAAGTTTCAACTATATATTCGCAGCAGAACAACACGGACATGTCCACCAACCAACTTCAAGCACCAAAATCTAGTAGAACAACATGAAGTTTCAACCAGCTACATATTCGCAGCAAAACAACATGGTCATGCCTAGCAACCAACTTCAAGCACCAACATCAAGTAGAACAACATGAAGTTTCAACTATATATTCGCAGCAGAACAACACGGACATGTCTACCAACCAACTTCAAGCAGAAACATCTTGTAGAACAACATGAAGTTTCAACCCGCTATATATTCGCAGTAGAACAACACGGACATGCCTAGCAACCAATTTCAAGCACCAACATCTAGTAGAACAACATGAAGTTTCAACCAGCTAAATATTCGCAGCAGAACAACAAGGACATGCCTAGCAACCAACTTCAAGCAGAAACATCTAGTAGAACAACGTGAAGTTTCAACTATATATTCGCAGCAGAACAACACGGACATGTCCACCAACCAACTTCAAGCACCAAAATCTAGTAGAACAACATGAAGTTTCAACCAGCTACATATTCGCAGCAAAACAACATGGTCATGCCTAGCAACCAACTTCAAGCACCAACATCAAGTAGAACAACATGAAGTTTCAACTATATATTCGCAGCAGAACAACACGGACATGTCTACCAACCAACTTCAAGCAGAAACATCTTGTAGAACAACATGAAGTTTCAACCAGCTAAATATTCGCAGCAGAACAACAAGGACATGCGTAGCAACTAACTTCAAGCAGAAACATCTTGTAGAACAACATGAAGTTTCAACCCGCTATATATTCGCAGTAGAACAACACGGACATGCCTAGCAACCAATTTCAAGCACCAACATCTAGTAGAACAACATGAAGTTTCAACCAGCTAAATATTCGCAGCAGAACAACAAGGACATGCCTAGCAACCAACTTCAAGCAGAAACATCTAGTAGAACAACGTGAAGTTTCAACTATATATTCGCAGCAGAACAACACGGACATGTCCACCAACCAACTTCAAGCACCAAAATCTAGTAGAACAACATGAAGTTTCAACCAGCTACATATTCGCAGCAGAACAACACGGACATGCCTACCAACCAACTTCAAGCACCAACATGAAGTTTCAACCCGCTATATATTCGCAGTAGAACAACACGGACATGCCTAGCAACCAATTTCAAGCACCAACATCTAGTAGAACAACATGAAGTTTCAACCAGCTAAATATTCGCAGCAGAACAACAAGGACATGCCTAGCAACCAACTTCAAGCAGAAACATCTAGTAGAACAACATGAAGTTTCAACCAGCTAAATATTCGCAGCAGAACAACAAGGACATGCCTAGCAACCAACTTCAAGCAGAAACATCTAGTAGAACAACGTGAAGTTTCAACTATATATTCGCAGTAGAACAACACGGACATGCCTAGCAACCAATTTCAAGCACCAACATCTAGTAGAACAACATGAAGTTTCAACCAGCGAAATGTTCGCAGCAGAACAACAAGGACATGCCTAGCAACCAACTTCAAGCAGAAACATCTTGTAGAACAACATGAAGTTTCAACTATACATTCGCATCAGAACAACATGGTCATGCCTAGCAACCAACTTCAAGCAGAAACATCTAGTAGAACAACATGAAGTTTCAACTATACATTCGCATCAGAACAACATGGTCATGCCTAGCAACCAACTTCAAGCACCAACATCTAGTAGAACAACATGAAGTTTCAACCAGCTATATATTCGCAGCAGAACAACATGGTCATGCCTAGCAACCAACTTCAAGCAGAAACATCTAGTAGAACAACATGAAGTTTCAACCAGCTATATATTCCCAGCAGAACAACATGGTCATGCCTCGCAACCAACTTCAAGCAGAAACATCTTGTAGAACAACATGAAGTTTCAACCAGCTATATATTCGCAGCAGAACAACATGGTCATGCCTAGCAACCAACTTCAAGCAGAAACATCTAGTAGAACAACGTGAAGTTTCAACTATATATTCGCAGCAGAACAACATGGTCATGCCTAGCAACCAACTACAAGCAGAAACATCTTGTAGAACAACATGAAGTTTCAACCAGCTATATTTTCGCAGCAGAATAACAAGGACATGCCTAGCAACCAACTTCAAGCAGAAACATCTTGTAGAACAACATGAAGTTTCAACTATATAGTCGCAGCAGAACAACAAGGACATGCCTAGCAACCAACTTCAAGCAGAAACATCTTGTAGAACAACATGAAGTTTCAACTATATATTCGCAGCAGAACAACAAGGACATGCCTAGCAACCAACTTCAAGCAGAAACATCTAGTAGAACAACATGAAGTTTCAACTATATATTCGCAGCAGAACAACCAGGACATGCCTAGCAACCAACTTCAAGCACCAACATCTTGTAGAACAACATGAACATTTTACACATTTGCTTTACAGGCGTAAAATGTATTCTGTATTTTAAAATACATGAACTAAAATTGCGGGTTTCAATATAAATAAAGTAGGAAATGAATGTGTTGTTATTATATTTCAATAAATATTTTCTGAATATTAGAAATTGAATTATCCACTAGCAAGTTAAGAAATGGATTCAAGGTTATAAGAACATTCCTTTTGGACGGATTTCGTTATTTCTTACTAAGCATCGTTTTTATTAGTAAGACACGATGTACCTTTACCAATTTCAGGTGCAATGAGCAGGTGTAAAAAGGGTATGCACAATGTTTCGCCAGATATATGCAAAATTTCGCCCGATATGGGTAAATTTATATTTTAGGGAGGAGCTACTAGCCTCCCCATCCTTCCAAATGGACTGATTTTACTGCTTAACGAACCTTACCTCTATGTTGAGCGAGGTATTAGTGTGGGTTTCCATTTTGGGGTGGAACATCATTAACAGCCTCCATTTAGGTAGTGCTGAGACTATTTTGCGCATTATCTAGCCGATACTAATGAAGACAACGAGCTACAAAGAGATAAACACTTTATTTCCCAAATTACTGGACATAATACAGGCTAACAGGAGGGCTCTTGTCATCAATACATGAATCAGGCAATTAACATAAATAATTCGCATTTTTACTACGAAATAAACTCAGTACTACCTGAACAGTGGCTTAAGCACCACGATCTTTTTTAGCGCGGTTCTTTCCTCCCTCCGTAGGGAGGAACCCCGCTTGTAAGGTTGACCTCCTGACGCAATCCGGAAGTGCCGACTAGAAAATTTTGCGTTTTAGAGCCCCTAGAGAACGAAAATAACGGTGGTTCAAATTTATATATATATATATATATATATATATATATATATATATATATATATTTGTCTGGTCGCGGTCTAGCACAGCGAATAATGGTTCAATTTTGATGAAATTTGGTGCAAAAATCTTTCGTCTAATTTGAAAGGTTCAGTTCGTTAACCAGTCGAATCCGCCCACCGGAACATGGCTTTTGGAGAGAAATTCGCGTGAAACAAATCGTTACGCTTACTTCATATGCTTGAAAGTACTCGTTTTATAGGTTTATTTACCTAGAAAAACGAATGGAGCCATTTTTAAGGCGATAGATTTAACCGTTTTCGAGAAAAGTGGCAAAATAGTTGTTAAATCAAGTTTATGGTTTGGGTACTTATTTACTACGAAACAGACTCAGTACTACCTCAACAGTGGCTTGTGAACTATGGTCTTATATCCAAAGTGGTCGCCTATAATACAAACTCAAATCAATGCTAGTGCCGACGGTCACAACAATAAGTTCTGAAATATTTTTCCTGAAAGTCATATTTACAAGAGGCTATTTCGGCTAGGTTTGAACCTACGGACTAGGAAAGTTTGGAATTGAACAGTCAAGAAGAAAGTAAGCTTTCAGTTAATTTTGCAGACTAAGAATCAGTCATTGTAAACAGAACTACAATGAAATCTCTTACCTTGTCATGAAACATTGAGATATTATGCGTGGAGGGAGGGTAATCGAAATCACCTAAAGCCTTGAATAAACAAACGGCGGCCATCTTGGTACGACATAGATTCTAAAGGTGATTCTTTCTTTGTTCTCAGTTTTTCTTGAATAAGTGCATTAAGTGTAAAGTGTATTTTAGATGAGAATGTTTTCTGTTGAGAATTTAGTAAGCTTTCTAACAGTCACATCCACATACCCCGATTTTCCCTCAGTTTTTGAGATAAATTATTTTAGAAAATATACTTAAATCCGAAAACTTTTCATGTATAATAATACATTTGTTTTTCTAATACTTCCTTAACCCCATACTAGGCCGAAATTGAAGTGAATCAGTCTTCTCTGAATACCCAAACTGAAAACTACATTGAAAAATTAGTTGTATCAATGTTTCTCATAAACAGTTACTGATATCGCTTTAAAACTACGTCAAGGAACCCATAATACGAGTATCTGCAAGCATATTATACTTGAAAACGTAAGTGTTACGATTATTTTCGAACAAATTTCGTTTTCTTTTAATTCTCTCTGTCGGTCTCTTTGTTCCTTATAGAAATCCACACCGTTTGACAAATTTCGACCAAACTTGGCATACACGTAGGTCTTGATACGCCAAGTGTCATAGGCTAGGCCAAAATTGTCTAGAAATCACAGTTCGGAGGTCACGGGTTCGAAACTGTGAACCCGAACAGTTACAGATTTGCGTTATTAGATTTTAATATTACTTATTTCGTTTATATATATTTTTTTCTAGTTATTGAAAGTAGACGTAGCATAGCACGCCGGGTAACAGCTAGTAAATACTACTACTAATAATAATATGCGTCTATATTAGTAAAACAAGATTCCTAGTTCAGTGAATATCCTGAAGAACTGATAACGTTTCCTATTCCTCCGCATCCTAATCACTAGACCCCGGAAGTTAGGCAAAATGCCTTCTTTATCTGAATGGATATATTGGAGAATCAGATAGAAATAAATATGTTTCCGAGCATTTAGGAAGTGTAGAGACAATTTTTATTTTGCCTTTTTTGCCTATTTGGGCTTCCGTTGCCTTTTTTGCTCGTTATGCAATTTTTTTTCTGCGATTTGAACATTTTAATAAGCACTGTTCATCGAAGACAAAAAAGGCTGCACAAATTAAATTTCATATTGCCGTCACAAATATCTATTCGAAAGCTTATTTTCCCAACCCATGGATGGAATTGAAGGGTTAAAAATAACAGAACCTTCCTTAGTACGTAGAAGGAATGCTCGAGCATAATGAACAGCAGCAAAGGGAGAGGATGAGAGAGGTACGTCTCCTTCCTCAAGCCCATTTTGCTGTGACACCCACACCCCTTTAGCTGTGACAATGGCGTAGTTACCTGCTATTCCGGATTTCGAAATGATAAGATAATGCAGAGGAAGTTTTTCCATGATGAAAAACATTTTTTTCTGAGAAGGCCTATGACATTTGATACTTTGAAAAAGCATCTTGTTATTGCTTGTAACAAGGGGAGTAAGTACACTAATTCTGTGATAAATTGATAATAAAGAAATGAATGAATATTTAAATACATATTTTCATTAATAATGAGTGAGATTCCTCTTTCACTCCTAATAAATGCCTATTTTAATTACTGTACTGCCTATTTTCAGTATTTCAAGTGCCTTTTTGCCTGCCTATTTTAACCAAAAATAAATGCCTAACTTCCGGGCTCTACTACTCACCATCCAAAATCGATTTCTGATTTCTTGTTCTGACGCTATATTGAGGTAAGCTTTTATATTCGGTTTTAAGTTTTGCTAATTCTTCACTAATCTAGTTAAAATTCGTTCGATTAATGAATTTGCGTAATATCCGAGATATCTAGATCTGTCTCAAGATTACATGAATGTTTTTCGCAAAAGAATTTGATCTTTCGTCCGTCAATCCTGTATAAAACTCAAGAGGCAAGAAATTAAAATATCCCAAACTATTCTTGGTTTGCTAACAAGTGGTTTTCCGCTAAATCTATTGCTATTCCTTCAAACATGTTTTTACTCCTAGGATTTCTGCTACTGGCGAGTACAATTTTGGCCAATTCAGATGGCGAGATTGGAGCAGGTAAGTAGGACTTTCAGTTCGATAGTTGTCATCTTCGGTTATCGGTGAGAATAGCAGTTATTTTGTATATGGTGCACGGGCAACAATTATTCGTAATAACCGTATGAAAGGTCCCCCCGTGATCTAACGACTTAAATTCACTTGCGGGAGATGGGGGTTCGAGTCACACCTTGCAGCAGGGATTTTACTAATTTCAGGGCCCGTTGACAAAATTTCCGGTACCATGGATGCTGGCACAAATGGCATAGATATCGTTATGGAGTAAAAAAATAAACATGATCGTATAGGAGGGAAAAATTCGGTTATATTGTCGACTAAATTAGGAAGAGCAATATGGGATGTGTTGACTTTTTGTTATCCTATTGGTCATGAAAATAATTCATATAATTTTATAAATGTATATATATTTGTCTATTTTTTCTATTGTCTAAACAATTTTCTTATTTTTTCGAAATTTGACAAGAAAGTACATCTCTAAAAGGAAAGGTCAAGTTTGTTAAGGAAAATATTTTTCGTAAATGTTTCAATGTATATATCTTTATTATGGAAGAAATAAGGTATTATAACAAAATATTTTATCAACCGAAAAGAGAAATTTTGGATGTATATTTGAATATCTTGAAAATTTCTGAGAAATCTTGGTAAGTGGATGATGACCATTCTAAAGCCTAATCACATTTTCTAACAAAGTGGTTCTGGCCACGTAGGAACACCAAAGAAGGTGGATTTCAATTTGTGGCGAAATGGTAAAATTTTCTACGGACAACGAATGCTTTCCAAATACCTCTGAATATAAATGCTACCTATGGATAACAACGCTACCTATGGATAACAATGCTACCTATGGATAACAATGCTACCTATGGATAACAACGCTATCTATGGGTAACAACGCTACCTATGGATAACAACGCTACCTATGGATAACAACGATACCTATGGATAACAATGCTACCTATGGATAACAATGCTACCTATGGATAACAATGCTACCTATGGATAACAACACTACCTATGGATAACAATGCTACCTATGGATAACAACGCTACCTATGGATAACAATGCTACCTATGGATAACAACGCTACCTATGGATAACAACGCTACCTATGGATAACAACGCTACCTATGGATAACAACGCTACCTATGGATAACAACGCTACCTATGGATAACAACGCTACCTATGGATAACAACGTTACCTATGGATAACAACGCTACCTATGGATAACAATGCTACCTATGGATAACAATGCTACCTATGGATAACAATGCTACCTATGGATAACAACGGTACCTATGGATAACAATGCTACCTATGGATAACAATGCTACCTATGGATAACAATGATACCTATGGATAACAACACTACCTATGGATAACAATGCTACCTATGGATAACAACACTACCTATGGATAACAATGCTACCTATGGATAACAACGCTACGTATGGATAACAATGCTACCTATGGATAACAATGCTACCTATGGATAACAACACTACCTATGGATAACAATGCTACCTATGGATAACAACGCTACCTATGGATAACAATGCTACCTATGGATAACAACGCTACGTATGGATAACAATGCTACCTATGGATAACAATGCTACCTATGGATAACAACACTACCTATGGATAACAATGATACCTATGGATAACAAAGCTACCTATGGATAACAATGCTACCTATGGATAACAATGCTACCTATGGATAACAACGCTAACGTTTATTTCCTGAGTTACGCCATTTTTTAATTATATATATTTTTTAGTGCCCCAATCTTCATCAATCCAATGTTTTTCAGGCAGAAGGTCAATAAGAAAGTCAACCCAGTTAATTCATTTTATTTGTCCTTTCTCTACATGTTTCAGGTGTCTTCTGCACCTAACAAACTAAAACTTACAGCCTAAAGGGCTGATTCACGCTAGACCGGGTCGGTTCCGGGCCGGGGCTGGCGTGAAACAATCACGCCAGCATTTTCAATGGACTTGTTCACGCTACACAGGGCCGAGACCGTATTGTGGCCCGGCCCGGACCCGACACGGTCTAGCGTGAATCGAGCTTAATTGTATTAAGGCGAACCTTCCCGTACAATATGAGGTTACTATTACCTAGCGTCAATCATCTGTGTAAAATCGATAGATTCCGAAACACGATCACACAAAAAAAGTTAAGTCCATTATAATAAAATATTTTTAAGATTTTGTCACCAAATAAAAGTTAATTAAATTTTGTTTAGCAAATTAAAAAATATACTATTAGCGCGGTTACTCCCTATCTCCATAGGGAGAACCCGCTTATGAGGTTGACCTCAAGACGCAATCCGAAAGTGCCGACTAGAAACTTTCACGTTTCAGGTCCTATAGATCACGAAAATATAGGTGGCTCAAATTTATATATATATATATGTGTGTGTGTGTGTGTGTGTGTGTGTGTGTGTGTATATATTTATTTATATATATGCTTGTCTGTTAACGCTCTAGCAAGCTCAAAAATGGCCCGATTTTGATGAAATTTGGTGCAAAAATCTGTCTTCTATTTCGAAAGGTCAAGTTCGTTAACCAGCAGAATTCGCCCACGGGACGATAGTGTTTGGGGCCAAGTTCGCCATGAAGCAATATTCGATGGGGCAACGTCAATCAGTGATATAAGCGCTCAAAACTTAAAAAGTGTTTGTTTTGTTGTTTTGAAAGGGTTTTTCTCTTTGTTTATGTCACTTTTTAATTGGTTGTTTCTTGTTTCAAATTGAATTTATCAGTAAAATTAGTATTGTAGTAAAATAAGCTAAGAAACGGTGAAAGGTATTAGTAAGTTTGGAGTGGCTGTGGCAATCAAGATGGCAGTGGCTAATCACGATGACGTAGTTTGTTTTGAATTCTCCTATCTATATAACCTTCCTCATAGCCTCTAACTGAAGTTATCGTTATTTCTTATTTTATAAAAAGATTTAACCCATGACAGAATGTAATTTTATTCGCCATGAAGCACATATTTACAGTTGATTATAACAGTAAAACGAATTTGCTAGTAAAACAAGATACTTAAAATGTTTGGTTATTTAGAATAGAGCCTTCTCAGCAGTTGCCGAAGAGTAAGTACGTTTTCAGTACATAATTGTATTGACTAATACAGATTAAGAATTATCCGCTTCTGTGTATTTTGGCTACTGTCAGTTTCCTGTGATTTGTGATGCTAATCTATTCCATTTCTTCGAGATTTTTGTAACCGCGCTAAGATGACGCAGTTCCTGCGAGTCGGACTTTTTAAATATTTGATATCAGTTTTTTTGTTAACACTTTTTTCCCTGTTTTTTGTGACGTGAATGTTTTCCTTTATTTTTCGCTTCGTCAAGTTTCTTTCCTTTTCTATAATTTATACATTTGCGAAGTCGAATACATGCTTATATTTTATGGATACAATTTCCATAAATTATAAGCATGTTTTCTGCATGATCGATTTTTGGAATCTATCGATTTTACACAGCTGATTGACGCTATAAGGAGGTAATAGCAACCTCATATTGGACGTGGCCATTGTACAGGAAGGTTCGCCTTAATACAATTAGGCTGTAAGTTTTAGTTTATTGAGTTATTTTAGCTCCTGAAGAGGCAACTGAGGTGTGAAACATGTAGAGCAAGTACAAATAAAATCAATTAACCTGATTGATTTTCTTATATTGACCTTCCGGCTGAAAAATATTGGAGTGATTTTTTAAGAAATTAGCGATTTTATTTATCATTGATTGGAATATTATCATAAGAATATACAGAATCCAACAAATTAGGAAGACATGTTTCGTGGTGGATTTGATAATATTTTTGTTAAAATGTTACAAATTTTATCACAAATAAATGTACCTTCATATTCTCATATATAACATCATAGCATCTATTTTTTTTTCATTTCTCATATTTGGAGAAATAAAGTCATTTCATTTCCAAAATCGCCGCATTACTCGTGGTGAAACTTGTAAGAAATGTAAATAATATTCAATATTTATGGATGTTACCCATGAGAAGATTATTTTGAAATGTTTCAGTTCACATTTGCAGCAATTTCAAACAATGCAATGATGGCTTCCACTGTTGTAATCCTTACTGGTGCTGTCCGAACGGGAGAACTTGCTGCTATGTTTATGGGCTAAACTGCTGTAATCCTAACAAACCAAGTAATACTCTTATATTTAATAGACCTTATCATATATATATATATATAGGCCATATAACATTAGGGGAAAAAAATAGTCCCGTAACAGGCCTGGAGCGCCGAGGGGGGCAGATACTGTAGAGTTATCTGAATTTTGACCATACGGCACACTAGGAGATAGTGTGGTCAGCACTATCCTTCGGCCGCCAGATTTCCCCATTAATAAATTATTAAGACGACGGGTGGGCCCAAGGACAGTCTGGGATCCCGAATACAACCCACGAACTAACACACAAGAAGATTGTGCACAAATTTCTTAGTGCTTGGTCGGGATTTGAGCTCAGGTCCTCGGGCATATTAGTCGAGCACTCTATCACTGGGCTAGGTGACATAATGTACCCCGTAAAATATATATGCAGGTTTCTCGGGAATTTTGTAGATCTTTCTAAGAAATGCATTAACGCAGAACCATGATAGGCGTTTACAATGCGGAGCACGGGATCTTGTGGTTAAAGATTGGTGGTTCGGGAGCACCCAGGCATTTGGAGTGTAGGGTAAATTATAAATATTTTAGTGTAAAATGGTGGGTTTTAAGGTCCTCTAGACATCTAGTAGACCAGGCTAAAAGTGGAAACCATTTTTCGATGTTACAGGTTTTTTTTTCATGAAATGTTCTAAAAAAAAAACAAAATTTCGAGGGGCTGTGCCCCACTGAGCCCCCTCCCCTTATATACGCCCATGGTTCGAGAAAAACGACAAACCCCTCAACATACCTTCAAGAATTTCATGTCTAACCAGAAAATATACTTGCTCCAACAAGGTGTATTGTTATTGATTTGCTTGCCATAATATCTATGGACTTATATCGAATCATAAATTTTTATTTGTTCTCTGTTTGGCCTAAAATTTTACACCATATTGAGACATTCATAAACACCATATTTCATGATATTGTTAAAGAAAGAAATATCGTACGGAATGTTTTAATTTTTTGACAGGAATCTAAATCAGCTGGTAAACTTTATTTTTAATTTATTTATTTCTTTTTTGTTCGTTTAACGGCTTATCAACAATTTGGATATTAACGACGGGCTCTCTATAGGTTGCCACCCGTTTATAATGCCAACGGCCGTGGTGGTACTGGCCACGCCCGACGTTGCTTAACTTCGGTGATGATTGGGAACCGGTCCATTCAACGTGGCTATGGCCGTTGGCTAAACTTAATTTTTTCATTTTTAATAAGCTACGTTTTTTCTTCTCTAAATATAAAATAATCTTGTTTCCAGCGGAGATTGGCTCGCTGATATCAGAAAGACTTGGCGTATTCGTCAGCCTGCCCGTTCCTAGTAGAACACGCTTGTGATTCCGTTTTGGGGAAGGTTACATGAACAGCAAGGAAGTTCCGAACAAGATATCCCAACTCTAGCAAAACAACCAGATGGTCTCCGCAGATACACCGATCCCTAGAAAAACGACCAGATGGTCTCCGCAGATACACCGATCCCTAGCAAAACAACCAGATGGTTTTCGCAGGTACACCGATCCCTAGCAAAACGACCAGATTGTCTTCGCAGGTACACCGATCCCTAGCAAAACGACCAGATGGTCTCCGCAGGTACACCGATCCCTAGCAAAACAACCAGATGGTCTCCGCAGATACACCGATCCCTAGCAAAACAACCAGATGGTCTCCGCAGATACACCGATCCCTAGCAAAACAACCAGATTGTCTTCGCAGGTACACCGATCCCTAGCAAAACGACCAGATTGTCTTCGCAGGTACACCGATCCCTAGCAAAACGACCAGATTGTCTCCGCAGGTACACCGATCCCTAGCAAAACGACCAGATTGTCTTCGCAGGCACACCGATCCCTAGCAAAACAACCAGATGGTCTCCGCAGGTACACCGATCCCTAGCAAAACAATCACATGGTCTCCGCAGGTACACCGATCCCTAGCAAAACAACCAGATGGTCTCCGCAGATACACCGATCCCTAGAAAAACGACCAGATGGTCTCCCCAGATACACCGATCCCTAGAAAAACGACCAGATGGTCTCCCCAGATACACGGATCACTGGAAAAACAACCAGAAGGCCTTCACACCGACAGCATTGCAGAATAAATGGGCGTTATTCAGAACCTCACGTCCCACTCCAGAACTCACACATCGCTAAGTCGGAGCCGAAATTATATTTAACATAAAATGAATTCTTTACATTATTGAATAGATGTAAGAATGGTGCTTAATAGAATTTTTGAATTTGTAAATCCCTTTTTTCCAATAAAAATCATTTTGATCCACAGATCAGGATTTCCATTGAACAGATACTGCTCTTGAAAATGCCGGATTTCTCGATACTGTAATATTGGCCAGTCCATAACACCAAAATAAATTTTGATTCTGCAAAAAGGCTGCCTTGTATTCGTGAGGAACGATCTTCTCGTTTCTCTGGATACCAGGGCATAAAGGCATTAAGTGCAAGTATGCATTTTATGTGCATTATTGAACATTTTCTTTTCGTTTAATCTCTTACAGACATGGAAATATATCACAACTAAAATTGTTTAAGGAATGAAATTTGATAACACAGGTATATTGCCTTCCTGACTTCATTGGCCTTTGTGGTGTCTTAATCGTCGCTGGGGCTCTCTTTGGTTTGTATATTCCTTATAACATATTGTTTTCAATAGCAAATGTTGAAGAAAATAAAGACACAGTCAAAATCAGGAGACCATGAAATCGTACTTACTTATTAGCTACACCTCAGGTTAGAGAAGTGGGTCTCTTACAGTGATCTGAATCATCAGCGCATGCGCAGAAGTCAATTGAAGTTGTTCCATTATTTCGACGGAAATACCATTTATTAATATTATCAACGAATTGGAGTGACTAGAGTTTCGATTTAACCTTGAGGGAACGCGTAGGACTTATGTTAATTGCTACGCGTTTCCACGCGCTCAAGGTTATATCGATATTCTAGTCAATTAAACTTGTTGATAATATAGATCATTGTTTTTTCGGTGGAAAATGGGCTGATATGCAATATAACATGGCTTCAAAAGGGCCAAATAAAGTTGCATCTCATGTTAATTGGGACATTTCCTTTGATTCTGTAAAAGCTTGCGTTCCTGCAAAAGTGTAATGACATATATTTCAGTTGTATGCAAATCCAAAAAACGTGTTATCCTAGCAGAAACAAAAACAGCACACAGGACACAAACAACACTAAGAACTTAAACAACAAACGATTGAAATAAATCACGTAAGAAAACACACAAATCTACAACTGAATCGCGTTGAAAACAGAAAGTAAACAAGACGGTTACTACAAACAACGGCCAATAGAATTGCACATAGCAATAGGCCAATAGAAATGTGCTAATGAGTTATGCGCCTGCGTTGATGATACAGATCACTGAACGAGACCCACTTCTCTACCCTGAGGTGTAGCTAATACGTAAGTACCCATAATGTTTTTCGTGACTTGGAGAGTGGAAGTCAACGAGTTAAATAAAATCTAGAGATCCCTTAGGGGGCAACTACATTGGTACCGATCTGATCCGATAGCCACCGACTGTCGGAAGAAAAACAAACGCATTCATCTCACTGGAGGTTGCTACATTGGAATCGAACCGACCCGACCCATGGCCAACGATCCTCGGCCGTTCAAACCTGTTTGTTTCTAGACATATTTCGGACCGACGAAGTAAAATGGCGACAAACCACATATTGTGTTTCAAGAAGGTCTACAGCCTCTAAATCTTAACCGATTTCGATGCAATTTTTTAAAAATAAAAGCTAATAAAATTTAGAACAGCTTTGTTTTTCCCCTCGTTTATTAAATTAAGTGGAAAGAAGTTTATACCATCCAATGTTTATAACCTTCCCATCCTTATAACCTTCTAGCCAATGTTGGGCAAAACTAAAACTAAAATTAAAACTAAATTCACTTTTTGGAATAAACTAAAAATTGCAACCTAAAAAAAACTAAAACTAAAATTTTACTAATTAATGGATTTTATCTAAACTAAAACTAAAACTAAATCTTTGGGAATTGACTAAAAACTAAACTAAAAATTTAGTTTAGTTTAGTTTAGTTTTACTAAAATAACATGAATTAATATAAATCATATGTTATTTCGATAATTAAGTAAATTATTAAAACTAATAGAACTTGCTTAAGAATAAGAAATTGTGGCTTTTTCTCGTAATTTGAAAACATATATTCTTTGATAAACTAAATTAGTTAACTAAAAACTAAAACTAAACTAAAATCACAAATTTAGGTCTCTTTTACTAAACTAAATAATTGCATTACTAAAAACGGAGTCCATATGATTTATAATTATACAAATCTAAAACTAAACTAAAACTAAAACTAAAAATATAACATTAGTTTAGTTTTAGTTAGGGAAAACTAACGTTAGTTTAGTTTACTAACGTTAGTTTTGCCCAACACTGCTTCTAGCTACCTTTCTTATTAATAATTTTAAAATATGAATACTAATACTTCTCTTAGAGTAGTGTAACAGTTAAAAATTAAATGTTGCACTAAGATTTATTTTTTCAGAACTGATATACCTCTAGAAGATTGATTGACCCGTCAACTCCTCCTTCATACGTCCAACGTTCAACCTAATCGAAGGTTTCTATGCTTATTAGGTGATATTTCGTAAATTAATTTCTGACGAGGTCATTACTGACGAGCTATGAGTAGATTTATTGGATCGGATCGGGTCGGGACCAATGTAGGCAATAACGTTGGCCACTGTCGGTCAAACGAAATCGGATCGGATCGGATTGGGAGGGATACGGGTCCAATTTAGGTGGAGCCTAAGACGTGACATGAAGTTGCCAAGAAGATCTGACACAAATTTCTGTTAGCCGGCCCTATCTTATGCTCAACAAGTAACCTTGAATAGAGGAACATTCCTAGTGCTGCAAATCCCAAACCTTTCCATTCTGATGCTATATTTAAGTCTCAGGGTTAAAGTTAATCTTTTATAAGCTTCTTGTTTTCCAATTTTAAATTATTATCTATTTAAAGATTAAAACAATGTTTTGAAGATCAGTCCTTAATGAAGGACTGAGATTATAAAACTGAAGATATTCTTGGTTTGCTAACAAGTGGTTCGTCAACACAGAAACATGTTCCAGTTCTTAGGACTTCTCCTACTAGCGAGTACTGTTTTAGCTAATTCCCGTAACAAACTTGGAGCAGGTAAGTAGCACTTTCAGTTCGATAGTTAACATCTTCAGGCAATGTCTAGTGTCACTAGATTTGGTGTAGCAATAATTCAGTAGCTACAAAAACTGCCCGAAATCTGACTCACAAGAGCGAATTTAGAGTTTTTAGCGTAATATCAGGACCTTAGAAGAGAAAGAGCGAATCTGAAAAATCATTTTTCTTTTCTTTTTTTTTTTTAAATTCATTTTCTGATTCAGAAAGATTTAGATAACACGACATTTCTCTGGTTCGTCTTTAGTTCTCTCACAAATTCAAGTTAAATTGAATAGCCGCGTCATCTATGAAACATTCAGTGTCCGATTTCAAGGGCGAATCCCGGGTCTGAAACTCCCCTCCTACGTTTTCAATAAGGTTTATGAATGAGCATTCCATAGAGTAAACATTCGCCTTTGCTAACCTGAAGCACTTCTAGAACTTTGACTTCGAATTCCCAACATCCGGATTTCGGGATTCCCTGTGACTTCCAAAGTCCTCATATGCTACGCCAAAAAAAAAAAAAAAAAGAAAAAGGAAAATGTAAAAATTTACATGAATGAAATACATAATTTTTGGTTGTAAAACAAGCCAAATTTTCGAAATTTATGTTAATTTAATATTTAAATAAACCACTAGCTATCATAATCGAATTCCGAGATGGTTTGTACAAAAACTACTAAATAGGACCTCTTACAAAAACGCTTGACAACTACCAAAATAATACAGACCTCCAAATGTGAATATATTGCATTCCTCTGTTGCAGTTTATCACTGCAGTTCGACCAATTCTTGTGGGAACGGCTTTCATTGCTGCAACGCCAATTGGTGCTGTCCCAACACCCGGATTTGTTGCGAACACTACGGACCAAACTGCTGTCTACCCGATTCATCAGGTAATCTTCTGTTATATTATTTATTGATTTTTTATAATAATATAATAATTAGAGCCCGGAAGATAGGCATTTATTTTTGGTTAAAATAGGCAGGCAAAAAGGCACTTGAAATACTGAAAATAGGCAGTATTGTAATTAAAATAGGCATTTATTAGGAGTGAAGGCAAAGAGGAATCTCACTCATTATTAATGAAAATATGTATTTTAAATACTCATTAATTTCTTTATTACCAATTGATCACAGAATTAGTGTACTTACTCTTACTTTCCCTTCTTACAAGAAACAACAAGATGCTTTTTCAAAGTATCAACTGTCATAGACCTTCCAAGAAAAAATGTTTTTCATCATGGAAGAACTTCCTCTGCATTATCTTATCATTTCTAAATCCGGAATACCAGGTAATTACGGATTGTCATAGCAAAAGGGATGTGAGGAAGGAGTACTTCTCTCATCCTCTCTCTTTCCTGCTATTCATTATGCCTGTGCATTCCTTCTGCCAAGGAAGGCTCTGTTATTTACAGAGGGTCAATCCAAGGGTTGGGAAAATAAGCTTTCGAATTGATATTTGTGACGGCAAAATGTAATTTAATTTGTGAAACCTTTTTTGTTTTCGACGAACTGAAATTCGAAATTCGTTATGTGCTTTTTAATATGTTTAAAATCACAGAAAAAAGATTGCATAACGAACAAAAAAGGCTTTAAATCTTAAAATAGCCAAAATAGGCAAAAAAGGCAAAATAAAAATTGTCTCTACACTTCATAAATGCACGAAAACATATTTATTTCTATCTGATTCTTCAATATATCCATTCAGATAAAAAAGGCATTTTGCCTAACTTCCGGGCTCTAATAATAATAATATTTTTGTTTGTAGAAAAGCATGCATTGCTGAGATCAGGACGACAAGAAACAATTCCCAGCCTACCAATTCCTATGAGAAAGACATTGTGGTGACATCCTACGCTAGATTATGGGGAGAACAACATCAGGAAACAACAGATCCGTGAACAGTAGATGAACAACGAACAAACCTAGAGGACAGTGTTAACCTAGCCGTTCTTGTCCCTCAGAAACAAGCAAACAACAAATAAGTCTCATCATGCAACATATTCCTCCTAGAAAACTATTGTACGCACCTGTTCTTTGATGAACAAGATTGTTTGATTCCGTTCATAACAACGAAGAAGAACAACATTTAGTTTGCATCTAAGTAACCCATCAATCACAACATGAAATAGTCACCCTTACTCCGGATCCGAAAGTATCCGCAGACTCGGTACAGAACTTCCGTCAGTCACGTTTAACTCAAAGTGTCCTTTAAGAAAAACGTCTGCAATAGATTATTAGAAATTTCAAATATGTAATACCATTCTATTTCAATAAAAGAAACATTTTTCATATTATATCAATATATGATATAACAACCCCCACACTCACCTATGGTCACCTACATGTTATCTTTGTCTTCCTCCCTCCCCTAGGTATTTTTTGGGCCGAAGAAGGCTGCCAAAGTGCAGTCGAAACATCAAATATAGATTTTTGCTTGATGATATGACGTTTTTTTTTCTCCTAGTCGAATCCCAAATATCCCTTGACTTCGAATGTATGATGTAGGTTTCCTAATAAAAATGGTGTCTTATTATAATACATCTTTATTATAATAACGTATTATTGTCATTTTAATAGCTTATTATTGGAATCCTTTTGTACGTTATTTTTCATAGGAGCCATATCTAAATGAGCTTCTGTAAATTACTACTCAACGGCTAGCATAACGTAATTAGAAATCACGGGAGAATATGTTAATGAAAGTAAATGATTGAAGTTCTAGGCATGGAATAATGATCTATTGAGAAAAATAACATCCAATCAAATAATGAGAAAACAAAAATTAATGGAAAATATTAATTTATAAAACTTTACGTTTATTTGGGCGGATTGTGGTGGTAGAAAAGTAAAACCACGGACAATGCTGTTAAAGGAACAAAAGCACGGATAATGCTGTTAAAGGGGCAAAAGCACGGACGGTGCTGGTAGAGGGACCTAAGCAGGGATGGTGCTGCTCCAGGGGTAAAACCACGGATAATGCTGTTAAAGGGGCAAAAGCACGGACGGTGCTGGTAGAGGGACCTAAGCAGGGATGGTCCTGCTCCAGGGGTAAAACCACGGATAATGCTGTTAAAGGGGCAAAAGCACGGACGGTGCTGGTAGAGGGACCTAAATAGGGATGGTGCTGCTCCAGGGGTAAAACCACGGATAATGCTGTTAAAGGGGCAAAAGCACGGACGATGCTGGTAAAGGGACCTAAGCAGGGATGGTGCTGCTCCAGGGGTAAAACCACGGATAATGCTATACGAGGAATAACCATGGGCAGTCCTGGTACAGGAAATATAACGGATAGTACTAGTAGAGGGGCAAAACCAAGGACAGTGTTCGTTCAGGGGCAAAAAACCTCTGTTCTCAGCCACAATAATCTTCAGTGGTGCAGAAAGAGGCTTTCAGAGTCACAGCTGCAGAATCCCTATGGCTAGTAGTTTTATTGTGACAGCTCCAGCGTCCGTGCGTGTGAAATAACGGATTCATCATTCATGAATCTGAAACCACCGTACTTCATATTATGTTTTGCTGTTTGCAAGATATACACACACACGCACACAAATACAGGTGGCCTTTGTCAGGCCAAGGCAACAGTAATATTGTCATATAATATGGCAGTTTAATTCATATACGATATTCCTCAAATATTGTTTCGCATACTGTTTATTCTATTTCAGCATTTATTGGTTAGTTATTATACTTAAATAGAATTTCGTGTTATTATTTATCTGGGAGTTTTGTTTATTCTGTTTTATTCTGCACAACCCAAGCATTTATGTGCATTATTTGTGTAACTGTTTAATTTATTTTTTAATATATAAAATATATAAGAATATATAAATAAAAATTAAAAAAAAAAAACTTGATTTACACAATGTGTCTTAATGAAGACATTAAATAACTAGGCCACGATAATAGCATGGTCTTGTTACATATTATGTTCTCTGGGGCCAAGTGTTTTTGAATCCGTAGTCGTATGTTTGAAGTCGGTCTGGGGTCGTATATTAGATGTGTGTTTCTCCAGTATAATGCTCGCAGGGATATGCATTTGATTCAGACAGTTTCCAGTTAGAAGTTGCTTCAGTGGAATTATTTATAAGTGGAATTTATAGTTTTAAGTGTGATCCTACTTCTGTAGCAATATTTTCTCAGTGATTTATACAGGATATTAAGCTTACTACGTAATATGACTAATCTGTAATAATACTCGCGCATCCTCGACACATGACTCGTCATGAGACAATAACTTCGGCGGGAATAATCTACAAGAACCGCGTAAAAGCTTAATTCTAATGATAAAACCTTTATCAGACCCATAAAACATTAATCCACTTCAAAGATCTGTCATGTACCCAGGACTGGTTCTCCTTCTCGTCGTAGCCACTTTGGTGGGCTGTTCACCGGATCATGCTCAGGGGGCATTAGGAAGTGAGTATGCAAATCTGTGCACTTTTAGCGCGTTTACCTGTACGGAGGAAACACGCTTATGACGTTGAAACATTCCGGAAATGCCGATTAAAAATTGCACTTGTCAATACCAATGGCCTAGAAAATATGTGTTTATATATATATATATATATATATATATATATATATATATATATATATATATATATATATATATAATGGTGTTATATAATCTATTAACGCTCTAAATATTTATAACACACCAGTACAATTGTGCGCGCAATCTCTCTGCTACGTTTCGATTTTCTTTTTGTTCAATCAATAAAGACAGAAGTCATGTCATCCTCACTATAATATCTATATTTTGGATAGATTAATAAAGACAGATGTCATATCATCCACACTATAATATCTATATTTTGAATAGATTAATAAAGACAGAAGTCATATCATCCACACTATAATATCTATATTTTGGATAGATTAATAAAGACAGATGTCATATCATCCCCACTATAATATCTATATTTTGGAGAGATTAATAAAGACAGAAGTCATATCATCCTCACTATAATATCTATATTTTGGATAGATTAATAAAGACAGAAGTCATATCATCCTCACTATAATATCTATATTTTGGATAGATTAATAAAGACAGATGTCATATCATCCACACTATAATATCTATATTTTGAATAGATTAATAAAGACAGAAGTCATATCATCCACACTATAATATCTATATTTTGGATAGATTAATAAAGACAGAAGTCATATCATCCTCACTATAATATCTATATTTTGGATAGATTAATAAAGACAGAAGTCATATCATCCACACTATAATATCTATATTTTGGATAGATTAATAAAGACAGATGTCATATCATCCCCACTATAATATCTATATTTTGGATAGATTAATAAAGACAGAAGTCATATCATCCTCATTATATATCTATATTTTGGATAGATTAATAAACACAGAAGTCATATCATCCACACTATAATATCTATATTTTGAATAGATTAATAAAGACAGAAGTCATATCATCCACACTATAATATCTATATTTTGGATAGATTAATAAAGACAGAAGTCATATCATCCTCACTATAATATCTATATTTTGGATAGATTAATAAAGACAGAAGTCATATCATCCCCACTATAATATCTATATTTTGGATAGATTAATAAAGACAGAAGTCATATCATCCTCACTATAATATCTATATTTTGGATAGATTAATAAAGACAGATGTCATATCATCCACACTATAATATCTATATTTTGAATAGATTAATAAAGACAGAAGTCATATCATCCACACTATAATATCTATATTTTGGATAGATTAATAAAGACAGAAGTCATATCATCCTCACTATAATATCAATATTTTGGATAGATTAATAAAGACAGAAGTCATATCATCCACACTATAATATCTATATTTTGAATAGATTAATAAAGACAGAAGTCATATCATCCACACTATAATATCTATATTTTGGATAGATTAATAAAGACAGAAGTCATATCATCCTCACTATAATATCTATATTTTGGATAGATTAATAAAGACAGAAGTCATATCATCCCCACTATAATATCTATATTTTGGATAGATTAATAAAGACAGAAGTCATATCATCCTCACTATAATATCTATATTTTGGATAGATTAATAAAGACAGATGTCATATCATCCACACTATAATATCTATATTTTGAATAGATTAATAAAGACAGAAGTCATATCATCCACACTATAATATCTATATTTTGGATAGATTAATAAAGACAGAAGTCATATCATCCTCACTATAATATCAATATTTTGGATAGATTAATAAAGACAGAAGTCATATCATCCACACTATAATATCTATATTTTGGAGAGATTAATAAAGACAGATGTCATATCATCCCCACTATAATATCTATATTTTGGATAGATTAATAAAGACAGAAGTCATATCATCCTTACTATAATATCTATATTTTGGATAGATTAATAAAGACAGAAGTCATATCATCCTCACTATAATATCTATATTTTGGATAGATTAATAAAGACAGAAGTCATATCATCCCCACTATAATATCTATATTTTGGATAGATTAATAAAGACAGAAGTCATATCATCCCCACTATAATATCTATATTTTGGATAGATTAATAAAGACAGAAGTCATATCATCCCCACTATAATATCTATATTTTGGATAGATTAATAAAGACAGAAGTCATATCATCCTCACTATAATATCTATATTTTGGATAGATTAATAAAGACAGATGTCATATCATCCACACTATAATATCTATATTTTGAATAGATTAATAAAGACAGAAGTCATATCATCCACACTATAATATCTATATTTTGGATAGATTAATAAAGACAGAAGTCATATCATCCTCACTATAATATCAATATTTTGGATAGATTAATAAAGACAGAAGTCATATCATCCACACTATAATATCTATATTTTGGAGAGATTAATAAAGACAGAAGTCATATCATCCCCACTATAATATCTATATTTTGGATAGATTAATAAAGACAGAAGTCATATCATCCTCACTATAATATCTATATTTTGGATAGATTAATAAAGACAGAAGTCATATCATCCACACTATAATATCTATATTTTGGATAGATTAATAAAGACAGAAGTCATATCATCCAAACTATAATATCTATATTTTGGATAGATTAATAAATAATAAAACATAAATTATTTTGTTTAATTATTTATATGACATTTATGTCCTGATAACTTGCGGGAATTCGCTCAATTCAATATTGATAAACAGGTAGTACATATCATTGAATTAAAGGGGTTAATTTATTCCGGAAAGTATAAAAAGTTATAACAATAATAGTTAGAAGCAGAGCGAAGTAGTAGATAAGTAAATAATATATATATATATATATATATATATATATATATATATATAAATAATTAATTAATTTTAAAGACTGTGACAAATTTTATATAGGAATATTATCGCAATTGCTTAAAAAAATAATCAAGCAATACTATAAAAATTTTGGTGAACATGCTAAACAAATGAAACATATGTTTTACAACGAAAATGTAAAGAGTACCTATAGATACAGAAAGAAATTTCGTAAAACGAATTATTAAAAAGAAATACATATAAGAAAAAATAGAAAATAAGAAACCGAAATAAAATATTTTTAATTTATTGGACAATGAATAAAAATGTCTATAACTATAAAAAATAGGACTTTTTTTTTTGAAGAGCTGAATTTTTCTATGTAAATGATCTTCAGTAATGATATGGCCATACAAGCAGAAGGCTCACTTACGGTTTATTTGGCTGTATTTAGTTTTTAGGCTACTGAAGAGGAATCCCAGGATGCGAAACATGTAGAGTCAATTTGAATAAATGGACGTTTATGTTATTCATTGACTTGCCTATGCAGGAAATAAATAAATAAAAACCGTTATAACAGAACAGAAAAGATTGAACAGTAAGTAAGAAGGTATTTTAAACAGTAACTATTTTATAAAAAAAAAACAAACAAAATCCGTCCCGTAATAGGCCACGAGGGCCCTGATGGGCTGATACTATAGAGGTATCTGATTTATGACCATACAGTACACTAGGGAGATAGTGTGGTCAGTACTATGCTCCGGCCGCCTTCCCCCTTGGCTGCTTGAGTCATTAGCACCAACAAAGGAACCCATTATAAAATTAATTATGGGTATATATATATATATATATATATATATATATATATATATATATATATATATATATATGAATCTATATTTGAACGTCTTGATGTTCGCAGAGGATGTCTGCGGACCGTGGACATACTGCAACCATCCTTTCCATTGCTGTACCATGGAACATTGCTGTCCATATCCAACACAATGCTGCATAAACAGGGACACGGGCGTAACGTGTTGTGACAAGCGTCGTGCGTTCGTGTGAGTAAATGCAGTTTGTAGTCTGAAGTATAAGCAATTCGCGGCGTTAGAAATGTCATATTTCTTTCTTTCTTTTTTTTCAGGAGTCTTCCTGTTTCTGCTGCAATGAAGTTAGTGGGAAATTAACGGAACAACCTACTAGGTTCTGCGAACAGAGAAAATCTATCCACATTGTAAATAATTAACATAAATATATATTTTTGTAACGATTCTGTAACCATGAACAACCCCTCTTATCCTTAACAACAGGAAGCCGGATAAGTAAGTAAAGTCACCCGGAAGTGCGATTGCAAAATGGTCTCCTGACCTGCGTTAAACTTCCGGTCCAGCAGTTTAATAAGATGGGAAGTATTTCCACTGCTAGGAGGTATTTTTATGCTGAGAGGAGTCTCAGCAAGAGGTAAACACTCGTTTTTATGCTGAGAGGAGTCTCAGCAGGAGGTAAACACTCGTTTTTATGCTGAGAGGAGTCTCAGCAGGAGGTAAACACTCGTCTTTATGCTGAGAGGAGTCTCAGCAGGAGGTAAGCACTTGTCTTTATGCTGATCGGAGTTTTTTTCAGCAGATTGAAGGTACTTCAACCGATGGATGGTATTTTATCTGATCAGAAGTCTCTCAGCTGTTATGAGATGTTTAATGGTATAGGAGGTAGTTCATCACTTGACGTCCACTGGTAAATGTTCTCGTTATACTACTGAAACACGTACGTCTGCTTGTAATACATGGAAATCATACAGTGGCATAAAGAGAGGTGAGCTTCCTTCTCAATACATGGAAATCATACAGTGGCATAAAGAGAGGTGAGCTTCCTTCTCAATACATGGAAATCATACAGTGGCATAAAGAGAGGTGAGCTTCCTTCTCAATACACGGAAATCATATAGTGGCATAAAGAGAGGTGAGCTTCCTTCTCAATACCGTCCAAAAATGACGCTGAACGTTGTACGCAAGACATGCGTAAACGCAAAGAACCGCAATCACAGAATCAGCGATTGAAATGATCAATAAAAAGCATTTTCAAATTTAATAATGTTGTAAATGAACACATAAAGCTTGTTCAATTTGTTTCCTTGGATTTTGACAGTTGTCTGAAAGCATACAGGAACGGGTTGTGAACGAAGCGGGATCATGGGCGTATATACAGGAACGGGTTGTGAATGAAGCGGGATCATGGGCGTATATACAGGAACGGGTTGTGAACGAAGCGGGATCATGGGCGTATATACAGGAACGGGTTGTGAACGAAGCGGGATCATGGGCGTATAAACAGGAACGGGTTGTGAACGAAGCGGGATCATGGGCGTATATACAAAATAATTTCGGAGAGGCTGGGAGCATTTCGGGGCATTCTAACAACCTAGAAATTGGAATACTTATTATTAAAATTAACAATTAAAACAATATTACACCCAAAACAAACTATTTTTTTCTGCACTAAGTGGTCACATTTTATCTATTTTTAATGTTTTTATGACAAATGTTTTCCGATTTCTGCCCCCCCCCACTTATTTACGCACATGAGCGGGATCCTAGTGTACTGTTTTAAAGTGTTACGTTTTATTACACATGGACAACCAAAGCGTAGGTTACTACTCGGGTTTGAACCAAGTTATTTCCGTAAACATCTAGACGATCCATAACCCATGCAACACTGTAGCACACCTCGATCAGATTTGTGGGTGTGCTTGGTACTTTGGATGCCCAAGCTTCCTAGAAAGTGGACCGATTTATTTATTCATTTAATGTATGTAAAAATAGATTTGTCTGATACATAATATGAGCTCCACTGAGCAGCAGAGTCTGCTCTACTGAGAACAAACAGATGCTCAATGACGCGAGAAGAAATCGCCTTTATTTAGATTTGATATAATCACTAAGCTAATAAATGGATACCTTAATACAAGATGGCAACGTGGAATTATTATATAACAATTTGCTATCGTCATAAAAGATTTATAGAAGTAAAAATATTTCTGTATTAGCGATACTACCATTAACTAATCCAAAAATTAAATAACGAACAAATTATAAGTTTTTTCTCTGGAAAATGCTTTAGTAATCACTAGTTGCAAGATGTTGATCTTTCTCAGTGTTCTATTCCTGTTTTGCAACATTCTTGTTGAGGGTAACAGCGGATTCAAAGGAAGTAAGTAACATTGCTAATATAATCCGTTTACTATTAGTAACCATAAATCTACCAACTATAACCAAACTTAAACCTAACTTCATAGACCTTTACCATTGCTAACAAAACGTAACCTTCCATAATCCGTCGCAAGATATCGTCGATACAAAAGCAAACTAACGAATATGAAAATCACCACTTTTCAGAGTGGAAAAGTATTTATTCATAACTTTTTTTTGGACAGTCAAATATTCGGCAGATTTGACCTTTTGATAGTGGAATACTTTCCCTTTAATAGAGTGAAGTCAGATTGAAGAATTTGCCGTAAATAAGTCCAGCAGAAATTATTAAAGATGGACAATGAAAGATGCATTTTTCATATTCGTTTGTTTGCTTTTGTGTCGACGATATGTCTCCCTATGTGCTGAAATATATATGCATATTGCTCCCGGTGTATGTATCAGATTATCCCATAAGTAATGTCGGTACTTAATATTCTGTCTCTTCATGTTTATATTACTAATTCCTCCGTTTAAATTGAAATGTTCCTCCGTTTGAAAATGTTCAACATATTTATTGTGCTTGTACAGAGGGACCATGTTTCCGCTGCACGAGTTACAATAGGCCTTATTATTATTATTATTATTATTAAGACGGGTGCCCAGATAGAGGGAGCTGCACCGAGGCCAACAAGGCCTATTGTGCCACCCGACAAGCCAGCCTGTACTATCCCTCACAAAAATAACTTTTCTAAACGAGTTAGCGTACCCTGGTGGAACGGTGACTGCGAAACAGCAGTTAAAAGCAGGAAACGAGCATTAAGACGATTCCGGAAAAATCCCTCTTCTGAGAACCTACAAGCGTACATGGACGCCAGAAAAGGTGCTAGGTACAAAATTAAAATAGCCAAAAGAAACTCCTGGAGAGAATTAATTTCTACAATTAACCACCAAACACCAATCACGGAAGTCTGGGACACAGTACGTAGAATCATGGGTCGCCCGAGAATGAACATTATAAATATAATGAAAACAGGAAACACGTACCTTTCAAACCCTACAGAGATCGCTAATCATATAGGCCATCATTTTCAATCTGTTTCTTCCGACTCCAATTTCTCCCCGGTTTTTCTTCGAAAGAAACATCAAACAGAATCCACACCCATTGTCGTTGAACTCGATCCATTAAACCCACTAAACCTTCCGTTCACCTTCACAGAATTCCAAGCAGGCTTAAAATCACGGAAAGATTCATCTCCCGGCCCAGATAACATTACCATCTCTATGGTCAAAAATTTATCGTACGAAAATCAAAAAATCCTTCTTTCTGCTTTCAATAAAATTTTTCTAACCGGAAAATTCCCTGAGACCTGGTCTAAATCCATAGCCATACCTATATTAAAAACTGGAAAACCACGTCATGAAGCAACCAGTTATCGAATTATCTCTCTGACCTGTAGCCCTTGCAAGTTGGTAGAAAAAATGATTATGAACCGCTTACACTGGCACATGGAGAAGAATAACCTATACGAAATATGGCAAAGCGGGTTCAGGCCTGGAAGAGGTACAACAGAGAATCTGATTCGTCTTGAAACTGATATCAGAGAAGCCTTTAGCCAAAGAGAAAAATTACTGGCCATATTTATAGATATTGAGACAGCATTCGACAAAGTGTGGCGAAGATTTATAATAGAAAGCCTAATCGAACTAGGTATTACAGGCCACATTCTACAGTTTATAATAAATTTTCTTAAAAATAGATCATTCAAAATCCGTAACGGTAGCTGTTTGTCAGACGAATATTCCCAAGAGAACGGCGTTCCTCAAGGATGTGTGTTAAGTGCGTTTCTCTTCTCCGTTGCAATAAATAAACTGCTCAAGTGCATACCTGCTGCAGTGAAAGCGATGCTCTATGCTGACGATCTCGTCATCTATATCTCCAACACCTCAATAGATCCTCTCCAAAACACCATTCAAAATTCTCTGGACATTATTAGCTCTTGGCTAGCAGATCATGGTTTCTCCATTTCATCTAGTAAAACTGTTGGAGTATTATTTCCTTCAAGAAAAATAAACACCACCATTTCTCTTACAATAAATAATCACTCTATAGATATTAGTGAGCAGGCTAAGTATCTGGGAGTTATATTTGACCGATCTTTAACTTGGGCTCAGCACATAAAATCTCTCAAATCAACATGCCAAAGAAAGTTCAACATCCTTAAAACCATGACATCCAACTCTTGGGGAGCTGACCGGAAAACCATGCTCATGCTATACCGCAGTTACATTCGCTCCAGCCTTGACTATGGATGCTCAGTGTACGGCTCAGCATCACCTAGAACTTTAAAAATGCTCGATTCCGTTCACCACTGTGGGATCCGACTATCAACCGGTGCATACCGATCAAGCCCAGTAAACAGCCTTTGTGTTGAAGCAGGAGAGCTTCCACTCCACTTGCGTAGACAACAAATTATTCTATCAAATTTCATAGGAATAAAAGCAGCAATACGTCACCCACTTAATCAATATCTAAATTGCAATATCAATCGCTCATATCCATACAACAGAAAACCCTTCTCCATCAGAACTAATGAGATCATAAATGAATTAAACATTAACACTCGAAATATTATCCACAACATCTCCTTTTCAAAACCTCCTTGGACAATGACAGTTCCGAAAATTAACCTTTCCCTTACCAAATACATTAAAAAGGATACCGACCCTCTAATTTTGCTCACTGAATTTAAAAAACTAAAAAGTGAACTGCCAAAAGGACAAGACGTATTTACTGATGGTTCAAAGGACAATATTGGAGTAGGCTCCGCTATCTATTCAGAAGAAATTGGTTACAAGTTTGCATTAGATCCCAACTCCAGCAACTATACAGCGGAATTATTAGGTATTCTGAAGGCTCTGAATATTATAGCTCCGAAATATGGCAATATTATTATATTCACTGACTCTCTTTCAACACTAATATCTATGAGCAATCCATTCTCCAAACACCCACTGATTATAGAGATATTAGAAGCTATTGAAGAATTGAATCAGCAGACTCAAGCAGTAATATTTGTGTGGATTCCCAGTCATTGCGGGATACCAGGTAATGAAGCAGTAGACCAACTAGCGAAGGAAGCGGTATACGAAGGGATAGAATATTCCAGAATACCTCAGAATGACCTAGTAAGTTATGTCAAATATAAAATTCTAAAAAAATGGCAGAGCACATGGGATACCGTAGCACAGGAGAACAAATTATATCACATAAAAAAGGAAGTAAGACCATGGAAGACATCTATCAGATCATCGAAAAAAGAAGAAAGAGTCTTGACTCGCCTTAGAATCGGACATACTAGAATAACTCATTCATTCCTGATGTCTCGAGACGACCCACCTATCTGCATAAAATGCAATGAAAGAATCACCGTGCACCACCTTCTGGTTGACTGCAGAATTTACGAGAACCAAAGAAGAGAAGCTCAGCTGTCAAATACAATTAGTGAAATTCTGGCGGATCATCCCAACCAAATCCTTAAGCTTTTTGAATTTTTAAGTTCCACAGATTTAATAGATAAAATTTAAAACTAACTAGCACTAAAAACCACAACCAAATCAGCTGTGTTAAAAAAAAAAAAAAAAAAAAAAAAAAAAAAAATAGAAATAAATAAATGAAAAAAAAAAAGAAAAAAAAATGCATGTGTGTAGGGGTATGTGCTTTGTGTGTACGTATAAATGTGTGTATATGTGTGTGTATATGTATATGTGTGTGTGTGAGTGTATACTTATACATATTCTATTTAGTTTCAAAAACAATTAAATAACTCCGAGAAAATCAATAAATAAACAATCACTTCATTACTAAAAAATTGCATCATTATTCGCGAATCTTAAATTTAAAAACTAGTGGATTAATTACTAATACAGCAGTACAGCTCCTAGCTCTTAAAACATGTGTTTAATGACCGCTTGGTGGTTGACAACACATTAAAAAAAAAAAAAAAAAAAGAAAAAAAAAAAAAAGCCAGCCTGTTACACCAACAGCGCCGTATGCGAGATGAACCTTAATAGAGTCCGAAGGTTCAGTTCAGGTAGCCTTCTAGGGTCATCTATGAAGTCTGCACCAAAATGCAGGTATTTCTTTGCTACAAGAGCTGGACATCTGCATATGATGTGGTACGGCGTCTCGTCGTCTTCAAAGCTTAGTCTGCACCATGATGTCCTGGTCAGCCCCATAGAGTAGAGGTGCCGGTGCATTCTACAGTGACCTGTAAGAAGAGCTGTTACTAGTCTTACCTTGGACCTGCACAGATTAAGGAGAGTCTCCGTCCTCTTCTTGTCCACAAAGGAAAGGAACAGCTTCGCCTGTCTCTGGGTGGAGCTGCTGCACCACTTCCTCCTATGCTCAGCTTCCGCCCACCTTCTAATACTTAATCTGGCCACAGCTGGTGCAATCCCACATTGAGGTTCTGGTGATAGGGAGATTGTCGCTGCACCGATATTGGCCAACTCGTCAGCTCTTTCATTACCCTGGATACCAGAGTGGCCTGGGACCCACTCCAGTCTGACCTTGTTACGTCGTCCAAGTAATAGGCATAATAGGCCTTACTAATGTCTTATACAACCTTATCTTGGTTTCTCGTGACAGGAGCGAAGATCGAAACAATTTTAGGTTGGCGTAGTATGCTCGGTTTCCGGCCATGATCCTCTTGCCTATCTTAACATCCATTCTATTTTTACAGTTCACTTCCACCCCCAGGTACGTGAATGTTTTGACAGCCTTAAAAGTGAGACCACATATTTCAATGCTCTGAGGACCGGCCTCATTGTTGGCCCCGACACACATATTTTTTGTCTTGTCTTCATTAATTTCCAGCCCAACATTTTCACTTTCGACTTTCAATGTCGCAAATATTTCTTTTAATGTTCGCAAATTCCTGCTAATAAGGCATATGTCATCAGCATAAGCACATATTTGCTGTTGCATTAAGTATGCAGGGTGAATCGAGTTTTTTCAGAACATTATTAAGTGCAATATTAAATAATGTAGCAGACAAAGCATCCCCTTGCCTTACCCCAGCCGTTACAGGAAAATCATTGCTCACGTTGCCATTAATAATTATCTTTGCATTGCTATTATTCATAGTCATTTGCAGTAAACTTATTAATTTTTGTGGGATTTGGGACTCAGATAAGGCGCTTATTAGTAATTCCTTTCTTTTCACTCTATCCAAAGCTTGCCTGTAATCTATGAACAACATATGCAGGTCAATCTTATATTCCCAGGCTTTTTGCATTAACTGCCGAATTACAAAAACGTGGTCGGTTGTTCCTCTCCCCTTCCTAAAACCACACTGATATTCCTCCAGTATGTTTTCAGCAAATACGCTCAGCCTCACTGAGAGGATGCTTGAAAGTATTTTATAGGCTACAGCCAGCAGGGAAATCCCTCTGTAGTTTTCTCATTGGAGTTTATCTCCTTTTTTATATATCGGGAATATGAGGCTTATATATATATATATATACATATATATATATATATATATATATATATATTTGTCTGTTCGTTCTCTAGGTCGAAGACGAATGGTCCGATTTTGATGACATTTGGTACAAAAATCCCTCGTCCAATTTGAAAGGTCAACTTCGTTAACCAGCAAAATCCGTCCACTGGAAGATGGCGTTTAGGGCGAAAATCGCGCAAAAAAAATCGTAACGCTTACGTTTTTGAGTTCATAAGCTTGTAAGTACTCGTTTTATAGGCTTCTTGGGATAGAAAAACGAATGAAACCATTTTCAATGCGATAGCTTTAACCGTTTTCGAGAAAATTGGAAAAATAGTTTTTGAGTACTTAGAATCATAGGATTCAGTTGAAACATTTTCTGCATGTTCTACTTTCATTAAAACTAATATGTTGACATTTTTTATACGTTTGGAGTTAAGGAAGGGTTAGAATAAAATATTTTATTAGCAGACATAAAAAGTTTTGGTAACTTTGTACACTTTCCTTAATATCTCGAAAAAAGTTGAGAATCATGGAAAACGTAAGATTAGTAAGTAGAAAGCTTACTAAATGCTCTACAAGAATGGTTCTTATAAAAGTTTTGAGTAGGCGATGTTAATCGGAGAAATAAGTGCTTAAAACTTTAATGTAATTGATTTCGCTTATTCGAACTGTTGTTTTTGTCTTTGATTTTGGTACTTAGAATCATGCGATTCAGTTGAAACAGTTTTTGCATGTTAGAATTTCATCAACACTAATATGTTGAAATTTTGGTTACGTTTGGAGTAAAGGAAGGGTTAGAATAAAATATTTTATTAACAGTCATGAAAAGTTTTGGGAACTTCGTATACTTTCCGTAATATCTCGAAAACGGTTGGAAATATTGGTAAACGGAGGGTTACCATGTGAAAGCTTACTAAATGTTCTACAAAAAAGACTCCTACACAATTTTTGATTAGGCTATGTCAATCGGAGTATAAGTGCTTAAACTTTGAAGTAATTGATTTCGTTTATTCGAACAGTTCATTTTGTTTTTTTTTTATTCCTTGTTATTTTTTCATTGCTTATAGTTGGATAATGTATTTGACAATAAAACAGGTTATGTAAAATAACAAAAACAATTTATTGGTAGAAATATAGATTTCCAAGATTCCAAGACCTTGTAACTAGCGGGACCCTTTCTGGTGATGGCCGACCCTTCCAGGTAAGATCATAAATCAAGACCTTTCAAGACTGGTGGAACCAAAATAATAACTGCTTCTATTTTAATCTTTCCAAATTAGACTAGGGATTAGAACGGAACCGCGCTAACATGATGCAGTTCCTGCGAGTCGGACTTTATAAAATTGACCTTCTGCCTCAGACGAATATATTGGAAAAATTAGGTCACTATCTTTTAATATGATTTATTTATTGATAAGGCTTCGTAACTTTGGCGAATCGCCCGTTCGATTGTAACATTTTGTATGATTTTAGCATGTTCTTTTCTTTTCTGAAATAACAAGCACATTTAGTTGTGCTGCTTGTTATTTAATGCTGTTTATTGAGAGCTTGCTTTGATTACAATCGGTAATGCTGTTGTTTTCC
This sequence comes from Gonocerus acuteangulatus, assembly GCA_946811695.1. NCBI lineage: Eukaryota > Metazoa > Arthropoda > Insecta > Hemiptera > Coreidae > Gonocerus > Gonocerus acuteangulatus. The sequence goes on from OX328129.1 coordinate 72,658,495, forward strand.
TACATAGATTAACATGATCCAAGAAGTACTAGCTACAACCTGTCTGTGACGGGTTGTAGCAAGGACCGAAATAAAAATTAAATGTTTCCTAAAAATTATGACAAAAAAATTACTTCATAATTTATATTTTTAAAATTAATGAATAACTGTTATGAAATAATTTTTATTTTTAAGTTTTTTTTTAAAAAATATTATTAGAAATTTAAAAAAAAAAAAAATAAAATATATCAATTATGATGGAATTTTTATTTTTATTTCCCAATAATAAAAATTATAGGTTAAGTGAAACTCATTTATTAAATATCTCTTATCCTCGGAATAAATAAGTAAATACTTGATTTTGAACCTTTTGATTATTAGAAGTTATTTGTTTATGTGAGTGAATCAAAGTTCGTCTAAATCCAATTGATTTGTATGAGTATATATTGTATATTATAGAATTCGTTTTTGTGTATTATTTTTTTTTCTTTTTTTTTTTTTTTTTTTATTAGTCGCTGTGTGCGAGCTCTTAAAATCAATAAATCTATTCATTGTGGCAGAAATATTGTTTTTTTTTTTTTTTTTTTTTTTTTAAATTATGTTTAAATTTAAAATAATAAAAAAATGTTATTAAAAATTTTTATAAACAAAAATTTTAAAATAACATTATTCAAATAATTTTTATTTTTAAGTTTTTGAAATAGAAATTATTAGACAATTTAAAAAAAAAAATAATAAAATATATAATTATTTCCAAAAAATAAAAATTAAAGGTTAATTGAAACTCATTTGAACTGGATTCAGCATTATTCTGATCATTATGATAACAATACTTCAAAAGTACCGTTCCCTGCCGGAGCCAACGTTTTCTTTAACAGGAATCATTTAAATAATATTAAACTGCAGCCCATAACCTTATCAAATCATCCACCATGGTTATAACATCTTCTACACGTTAATATAAGCCTTACAAAATATTTAAAAAAAGAAACCCCGCCTTTAATCTATGAAAATTAATTCTATAAAATTAAAAGTCAAACACTACCTAGTAACTTTGTCTTCACTGATGGATCAAAAACAGTGGAAGGAGTAGGATCAGCTATACTGTCGGAACAAAGAATATACAAATTTTCACTCCCTTCTATTTGTTCAAGCTTTACAGCTGAATTACTAGCTATAAAAAAGGCTATAAATTTTATTATCCCAACCACTCAACAAATCGTAATTTCTACAGATTCTTTATCATCAATTCTAGCAATCTGGAATCTCTACCCAGACTACTCACTGGTCATAGATATACAAAACAAAATAAATGAGTTCAGAATAAATAACATAAAAACTCTGTTTATATGGATTCCTGGGCATTGTGGAATAATTGAAAACTTAAAAGTTGACAAATCAGCAAAAGAAGCAACAAAAGAAGGACAAGTTTGCTGTCAAGTTCCTGTAAACGATGTATTAGCAGCCGTGAAACTACCACTAAAAAATAAATGATCATGATGATTAGATAGTTAGCCGTCGAGGTGATAAGTACAGATGGAATGGTTGGGATTCGGCTAAATAAACCTCAATATGATTTTGTTTTAAAAAAATCTATATTTCGGACGTTTCGGCTACTCATTGGTAGCCTTCGTCAGCTAAAATGACAAAAAAAAGAAATTAATACAGAAACAATCAAGAAAAATTTATAATTGTGATAGGTAACAGAACTATAGATACAGTTTAACTTATAACAGAACATATCGTCTTAAAATTCTTAGAATGAGTAGAATGAAAAAGAAAATAGGTACAGTAATTGATTTTAATAGTAATTAGTAACATTAATTGATTTTACAAAGAAATAAGAGAACTATATACCAATGACAAATATAGTAGCTAATAGTAACATTAATTAGTTTTACAAAGAAATAAGATACTACATACCAATGGAAATGCCGAGCGGCAGAGGAAGACCAAGGTTGGCAATTAAGTAACCATTGTGAAAGTGTCTAAGGAAAAAAGGAATCTGCAAGGGGTATATGTAACTGGAAACAGCAAGAGGTGGGGGAAAACGGGCGGTAGGATCAAACAGATGTTTATGACATTTTATGACAGGAAAGGAGAAAAGGTGTTAATGGAAGGATACCCAAGGGGCAAGGTAAAAATCTAGGTAGGTGGTCGGGCGAGTATTTGGAAAATATTAGCGTACATAGGAGAAATGCCTTGTTGGTCAGTTTTGTAATTTATATTGTTTTTGTTTAAGTTTATGTGTACACATTCCGAGATCTGTAGTCTTTTTTTGTTACGTTGTGTAGAAAGAATTTTCGTGTCGTCGAAGTTAAAAGTGTGTTTTTGTGTAATGGCGTGTTTTGCAAGTGCAGATTTATCTATTTCTTTATTAGTGATGGTTCGTTTATGTTGTGTAAGACGTGAGTGAATGTCATTTATGGTTTCTCCTATGTATACACCATTACAGGAAGGGGTTTGGCAAGGGACTTGGTAAACACATCGGGTTGTATGTTCAAAAGGGATGGGATCTTTGAGTTTGGTGTAGAGGGTTTTGAGTTTGTTGGTAGTTTTCAAACCAAAGTTTAGGGAAGGGTAGGATTTTTTAATTGTCTTTGTAAGTTTATCAGTCAGTCCAGGTGTAAATGGTAGAGATCGGAACATTTGGGAACTGGGAGTTAGGGAAGAATTGGGAGAGATAGTGCTGGAAGGTTGGGATTTTACTTTTTTAACAAGGGATTTTATGAGGTTGGGGGGAAATTGGTTGCGTGCCAATATATCTGAGGCGATATTAATATTTTTATTGTGGAAGGAAGCATGGGATAGGGAGAGGACTCGGCGAAGGAGATTTCTGGCTACATTAATCTTGAGGTGGTAAGGATGGGATGAATTAATTTTCATTCATCCCATCCTTACCACCTCAAGATTAATGTAGCCAGAAATCTCCTTCGCCGAGTCCTCTCCCTATCCCATGCTTCCTTCCACAATAAAAATATTAATATCGCCTCAGATATATTGGCACGCAACCAATTTCCCCCCAACCTCATAAAATCCCTTGTTAAAAAAGTAAAATCCCAACCTTCCAGCACTATCTCTCCCAATTCTTCCCTAACTCCCAGTTCCCAAATGTTCCGATCTCTACCATTTACACCTGGACTGACTGATAAACTTACAAAGACAATTAAAAAATCCTACCCTTCCCTAAACTTTGGTTTGAAAACTACCAACAAACTCAAAACCCTCTACACCAAACTCAAAGATCCCATCCCTTTTGAACATACAACCCGATGTGTTTACCAAGTCCCTTGCCAAACCCCTTCCTGTAATGGTGTATACATAGGAGAAACCATAAATGACATTCACTCACGTCTTACACAACATAAACGAACCATCACTAATAAAGAAATAGATAAATCTGCACTTGCAAAACACGCCATTACACAAAAACACACTTTTAACTTCGACGACACGAAAATTCTTTCTACACAACGTAACAAAAAAAGACTACAGATCTCGGAATGTGTACACATAAACTTAAACAAAAACAATATAAATTACAAAACTGACCAACAAGGCATTTCTCCTATGTACGCTAATATTTTCCAAATACTCGCCCGACCACCTACCTAGATTTTTACCTTGCCCCTTGGGTATCCTTCCATTAACACCTTTTCTCCTTTCCTGTCATAAAATGTCATAAACATCTGTTTGATCCTACCGCCCGTTTTCCCCCACCTCTTGCTGTTTCCAGTTACATATACCCCTTGCAGATTCCTTTTTTCCTTAGACACTTTCACAATGGTTACTTAATTGCCAACCTTGGTCTTCCTCTGCCGCTCGGCATTTCCATTGGTATGTAGTATCTTATTTCTTTGTAAAATTAATTAATGTTACTATTAGCTACTATATTTGTCATTGGTATATAGTTCTCTTATTTCTTTGTAAAATCAATTAATGTTACTAATTACTATTAAAATCAATTACTGTACCTATTTTCTTTTTCATTCTACTCATTCTAAGAATTTTAAGACGATATGTTCTGTTATAAGTTAAACTGTATCTATAGTTCTGTTACCTATCACAATTATAAATTTTTCTTGATTGTTTCTGTATTAATTTCTTTTTTTTGTCATTTTAGCTGACGAAGGCTACCAATGAGTAGCCGAAACGTCCGAAATATAGATTTTTTTAAAACAAAATCATATTGAGGTTTATTTAGCCGAATCCCAACCATTCCATCTGTACTTAAAAAATAAATGGTTCCAAGAATGGAATAGGATGGAGTTAGGGGAAAAGCTCCGTGAAATAAAAGAAGACGTAGATGCATGGAGTAGCAGCATACGCGACAGAAGACGAGGGGAAGTGATATTGACCAGGCTACGAATAGGACACTCAAGACTGACGCATGGCTATCTTATGGCAAAGGAACCACCAACGATATGTCAGTACTGCGGAGTACATCTAACCGTAAAACATATCCTCACCCAATGCAGGGGCTACATAAAAGAAAGAGAACAGTTAGATTTGCCCACTGACCTAAGGGAACTTCTGGGAAACAACTCAAATCACTTGTGTGTATGTATGTATATATATATATATATATATATATATATATATATATATATATATATATGTGTTTCAATCTCCTCCTATCTATCTTCAATCTATATCGATCTTCTCAATCCATCTTCAAGTAGCACTTTTGGTCAATATCACTTTCTTTCCTCAATAAACATATCATATCAACATATATCAATAGTCATATTGAAATTATATGCCAATTGAAATATATAAGATCAAACGAGTCTTCTAACTGAGACATCCATGACCCATGTGGTTGACATATGTCTAAAAACACAAATTAAAAAAAAAAAAAAAAAAAAATCATTTGAAATAAAAATTAATAGTTATTTTCGGTCCCTGGGTTATAGTCATTGTCTTAGCGTCTTAGCTTGTTTGTTTTTGTATGTAAATTTTTTGTGGCCAAATAAATGCTCTTATTCATTCGCATCCTGATCATAATTAATTATGAAAGTTTGAACCTCATTATTATTATATATCTTGTTGAATTTCAGATCAAGAATGCAGCCCAACTACATATTGTGGTGACGGAAACCATTGTTGCAATCCGTACTATTGCTGTCCCGATACAACCACTTGCTGCTTGTCCGACTTCAACCTGCGCTGCTGCAAAATCCCACCGACGCCTCACCTCCAAATAGAGCATTGTGAGTAATCAATTAAAACCTTTCAGACGAATCGAATGAAACATGTTTCAAACAGATATCTATAGTTGGATTAAAATGCAATTCCTAAGATACTTCCACAAATAAGATCACAAAGGAGATCACATTAATATAAACCAAAACATTACAAGTCGTTTTAGGTGATGACGAGCAGACAATCCAAAAAGCGCTCACTTCCATTAGAAAAATCAACATGTACTAATACATAGAACGGTACACGCCCTTATTCACTCCGTACGATAGAAGGAGTATAATTAAAGACATTTTAAGAAGTTTTTAGCACTTTCCTCCGAAGGAAAGTAGCTATTGAGGTTGCAATCATGACGGAATTTTTGAAAAATTTCTTCGAATCTTTATCGATCCTACCTAGTAGCAATGTTGGGCAAAACTAGAAACTAAAACTAAAATTAAAACTAAATTCACTTTTTGGAATAACCTAAAAAAAAACTAAAACTAAAATATTACTAATTAATGGATTTTAACTAAACTAAAACTAAAACTAAATCTTTGGGAATTGACTAAAAACTAAATTAAAGCTTTAGTTTAGTTTAGTTTAGTTTTACTAAAACAACGTGAATTAATATAAATCATATGTTATTTCGATAATTCAGTAAATTATTAAAACTAATAGAACTTGTTTAAGAATAAGCTAGACTTGGCTTTTAGACGGACCTAAGATGTATTATAAACATAAGGGAGTTAATATAATCTATATATTACTAATTCAATCATTGTATATTATTAGGTTCCACCTGTTTAGACTTTGAAATATTTATTTTTCTCTTCCATCTTCTCATTAGTCATTTTTGCTACACTATTTTGATCTTTACAGTTTAGGACATCACGAATTCTTTGTAGAGTAAGAAACATTGGCATTTCCTCGTAATTTGCAAACATATGTTCTTTGATAAACTAAATTAGTAAACTAAAAACTAAAACTAAGCTAAATTCACAAATTTAGGTCTCTTTTACTAAACTAAACTAATTACCTTACTAAAAGCGGAGTCCACATGATTAATAATTATACAAATGTAAAACTAAACTCAAAACTAAAACTAAAAATACAACATTAGTTTGGTTTTCGTTAGAGAAAGCTAACGTTAGTTTAGTTAACTAACGTTAGTTTTGCCCAACACTGCCTAGTAGACACCGAAAATGACCCCCGTTCAAATTTATATATATATATATATATATATATATATATATATATATATATATATATATATAACAAACAACAAAATCGGACCATGTGGAGGGGGGGGGGGGTTTACTCCGGAGCCAAAGTAGTTATTTGCTAATGCCAGCGATAATATTTGTTATATTTTAACGAAACTCGGTATTCGTTGTGGTCAACTGAAGAGAAAAAATTGTTATAAAAATAAACTAAATCGGTTGACTAGAAGGGGGGGGGGGGGGTTTACTCCGGACAGAAATTACTAATTTCCTTATACCGGTCGTAATTTCTGTTGTATTGTAACGAAACTCACCATAAGTCCTGGGTATCTAATAAGAAAGAAGTGATATGAAAATGAACTAAATCGGTCTATCCGGAAGGGAGGGTATTACTTTGTACTATGTTAGAATTGAATTCTCCCGCCAAACGTTGGTTCGTGAAAATCATCAAGATCAATAGATGAAGCTGATCTTGATCAATAGATCATCAATAGATCAAGATCAATGTGGAGCTTTGTGTATTTATTACGAAGTGTAGTACCCCGCATACACAAAACTCTGGAAGGAAATAAATTATAAAATTAATAATTGAAACAGCTGCTCATAAAAAATGCAAAAGAGTAGAACAATTTTATGTTCTTATTTTATTTATCTATATAGGTTATTTTAAGCAAATTATTCAGGAATGCACTCGACACCAATGTTGGGCAAAACTAAAAACTAAAACTAAATTCACTTTTTGGAATAAACTAAAACTAAACTAAAAATTGCAACCTAAAAAAAAAACTAAAACTAAAATTTTACTAATTAATGGATTTTAACTAAACTAAAACTAAAACTAAATCTTTGGGAATTGACTAAAAACTAAATTAAAAATTTAGTTTAGTTTAGTTTAGTTTAGTTTTACTAAAATAACATGAATTAATATAAATCATATGTTATTTCGATAATTAAGTAAATTATTAAAACTAATAGAACTTGCTTAAGAATAAGAAATTGTGGCTTTTTCTCGTAATTTGAAAACATATGTTCTTTGATAAACTAAATTAGTTAACTAAAAACTAAAACTAAACTAAAATCACAAATTTAGGTCTCTTTTACTAAACTAAACTAATTCCATTACTAAAAACGGAGTCCATATGATTAATAATTATACAAATCTAAAACTAAACTAAAACTAAAACTAAAAATATAACATTAGTTTAGTTTTAGTTAGGGAAAACTAACGTTAGTTTAGTTTACTAACGTTAGTTTTGCCCAACACTGCTCGACACTACCCAATTCTGAGGAAAGTGCTTAGTTATGCAGCTCCTGCGTGACGGACTTTCGATATTATTTATTTCTCAAACTATTAATTTTATTTGTTTTAAAAATAAATTTCAGGTGTTAATATGTTCACTAATAAAACTGTTTCATTTTTAGGGAATCATCTCTAAAAATTCGGTCCATTTCTACAAAGAGAAGGGAAACGAATGCTGAAAGTGGACTATTTGAATTCATGAAGATTTTTTCATTTGGTTATTTTTCCCGACACATAGGCATGTAAAACAAATTAATTTGAAATTAATTAATTTGATTAATTAATTTTCTGATCTATTAATTATTATATATTTATTTTTTAATAAACTTTATTTAAAATGTGTACAATTTATATATTACTATAATTAATCTTAAGTAAAGATGGAATGGTTGGGATTCGGCTAAATAAACCTCAATATGATTTTGTTTTAAAAAATCTATATTTCGGACGTTTCGGCTACTCATTGGTAGCCTTCGTCAGCTAAAATGACAAAAAAAAAGAAATTAATGCAGAATATCTAATATCTTCTGTATTAATTTCTTTTTTTTTTGTCATTTTAGCTGACGAAGGCTACCAATGAGTAGCCGAAACGTCCGAAATATAGATTTTTTAAAACAAAATCATATTGAGGTTTATTTAGCCGAATCCCAACCATTCCATCTTTACTTATCACCTCGACGGCTAACTATCTAATCATCATGATATAATTAATTGTGCTTGTCTTAAATACATCTTAGTCAATAGTATATGGAAGGAGGCAATCATTATTGGAACTTACTAATTTTGCTAACATTCATATGTTCACAGTTTGTAGTAGCTGTTTGGGTAGCTCTTAGGTCTTTAAGTCTCTTAGGTCTTTAAGTCTCTTAGGTCTTTAAGTCTCTTAGGTCTTTAAGTCTCTTAGGTCTTTAAGTCTCTTAGGTCTTTAAGTCTCTTAGGTCTTTAAGTCTCTTAGGTCTTTAAGTCTCTTAGGTCTTTAAGTCTCTTAGGTCTTTAAGTCTCTTAGGTCTTTAAGTCTCTTAGGTCTTTAAGTCTCTAAGGTCTTTAAGTCTCTTAGGTCTTTAAGTCTCTTAGGTCTTTAAGTCTCTTAGGTCTTTAAGTCTCTTAGGTCTTTAAGTCTCTTAGGTCTTTAAGTCTCTTAGGTCTTTAAGTCTCTTAGGTCTTTAGGATGGGTCCGAGTGGAAAGGGATTGAACTCTAGGATTTGGGTGGGATGACTATTTGGAATGGAATGTTAGGAAACGGGATTTTGCGAGATCTCTTGCGAGGGGGATATTTAGGTCGTTGTGTAGGGTTTTGTTGGAGACATAAAAGGGAGCATTCACTATTCTACGAAGTAAATTAAGTTGTACAAATTACTTTTTTATTTTTAAAAAGTGGGTAGGGTTAAAAAAAAAGTCTTAAAACACACCAATTTGTACCATTTTTATTCCAAAACCAATAATAATAGGGCAAGCCTAACAATAAACAACCTAGGACAGCACATGCCCCATTAGGAATTAATGCCTGGTGATCGTCATCTACTTCGGTTCCCATGCACCCCCCCCCCCCCGGTTCCGGTTCCAAGAGTTACCCTGATAACTAAAAGAGAGATCCGTAACAATGGCCACAGTTCACTTCTGCGATTCTCCTAATCTCTGGTTCAAAGAGGGGACTTACCATTGAAACCAAGAAAGAGTGATGGTTCCGTATCCATGGTCGAGGACCCGGAGAACGGTCCCTTCTACAGTACCCCTAACCTCTGGTTCCAAGAGGATACTTACCATGGTAACCCAGAGAACGCTATGGTTCCGTATCCATGGTTGCATACACGGAGAACGGTCCCTTATTGGGTTCACCTAATCTCTGGTTCCGAGAGGAGACTTACCATGGTAACCCAGAGAACGCTATGGTTCCGTATCCATGGTTGCAGACACGAAAAACGGTCCCTTCTACGGTTCTCGTAACCTCTGCTTCCGGGAGGAGACTTGCCATGGTAACCCAGAGAACAAGGTTCTCCTATCTCCGAACATAATATTAGATCCACTAACCAGTAAAATCTCCAATCGAAACAGATTCACAATGACGCGAGAAGGCATCGCTTTTCTAAGATTTGATTTAATCACTAAGCTGATAAATGGATATCTTAATACAAGATGGGAACGTGGAATTCTTTTTTTAACAATTTGCTATCGTCATAAGAGCTTTATGAAGTAAGAGTAGTTCTGAATTAGCGCATTTTCTATTAACTAATCCATAATTTAAATCACGAACAAATCATAAATTTATTTTGTTCAAGAAGATTGAAAGAAGACTAGTAGCAATATGCTGATCTTTCTCACCGTTTTCTTACTAGCGAACAACGTTCTTATTGAGGGTTGTGGCGGATGCAGGGACAGTAAGTAACATTTTTAATTTATTCCCTTCACTATCTATAACTCCACCAACCATAACCAATCTGAACCAAACTTAACAATCACTCCATCGACCTTAACCATCCTTAATCAAACGTAACCATCTCTCTATCGACCTTAACCATTCCCATCCAACAGTAACTATCACTCCATCTACCTTAACCATCCTTAATCAAACATAACCATCACTCTATCGGCCTTAAACATTCCCATCCAACAGTAACTATCACTCCATCTACCTTAACCATCCTTAATCAAACATAACCATCACTCTATCAATCCACCTACCTTAATCATCCTTAATCAAACGTAACTATCACTCCATCGACCTAAACCATTCCTAACCATCACTCCATCGACCTTAATTATTCTTAACCAAACGTAACCATCACTCCATCGACGTTAACCAAACGTAACCATCACTCGATCGACCTTAACCAAACGTAACCATCACTCGATCGACCTTAACCAAACGTAACCATCACTCCATCGACCTAAACCATTCTTCATCAAATGTAACCATCACTCCATTGACTTAAACCATTCCTAACCATCACTCCATCGACCTTAATTATTCCTAACCAAACGTAACCATCACTCCATCGACCTTAACCAAACGTAACCATCACTCCATCTACCTTAAGCATTCCAGCCAAACATAACCGTAACTCCATCGACCTTAACCATTCATAACTTAACGTACAAATCCATGATCCACCGAAAGATAAATCTCTCTATGTACGGAGTTATATATGGAGTGTTCAGAGCACAACTAGACCAAGTCCACTTTTGGCATTTTGTGTTGTAATTGGATTGAAGAGTGCTACTAAAACGGCTCTTTTCAGTGCGGCAGGAGACTAAGTCCTAACTTCATTATTTTGCCACTTGTAGCAGTTCTTGCTACACATCTGGAAGTCATTCTTATTTGTTTTCAGAGCACAAGTAAGCCAAGTCCAAGTTGTAACTTTTTTATGAACAAGGTTATATATAAATAATGTCAGTATTTTAAGTTCAAATCGTTTTAAGACTTATACTGGTCAATAGGATTTATACATCGTCTCTGAAATTAAAACGCATAATACTTATTTTCTGAAAACTGTATAACTAGGTCTAGTTGTGCTCTCAACCCTCCATATGTCTATTGATTCCTGTATATGTACCTACAACTAAATAAACATAGCATGCTGCATAAAGACATCATCCCTTAGATTGGGTCCCAAACAGCATCTCCTACGTCCCATCCTTATTATAATTACGACTACACTTTGTTACCGTCTCTACATCACGTATGGTCAAATATATCTTGTTGAATTGCAGTGCACCAATGCAGCATAACTACATATTGTGGCGAAACAAATCATTGCTGTAATCGCTACTATTGCTGCCCGAACGGAACCACTTGCTGTTTCTCCAACCTCACTCTTCGCTGCTGCAAGAACCCGTCAACACCTCAGCTGCAAACACAGCCTTGTGAGTACTCAAACAAAAGTTCTCAGGTGAATTGAATAAAATATGTTTTAAATATATATTTATAGTTGAATTAAAATATAATTCCTAAGAAATAGAAGACAAACACATAATATACCAAAACATACAAGCCAAAATTTTCTCACATTCATCAGGAAAATCAATATGTACAAAGAACCTATCAGGCAGTAGCATAGAGGAGAGGTAAATAAGAGATAAAAATTCCTAAGAACTTTGCACGTGATATTTTTAATTAAATCGCTTAAGAATAATTATAAATTGACGTACATATATACGTATATGCTTGATGTTTATTTTTCGTCGCTGGGATTATATTTTTAGATGGAACGGTATTTTTCTCCAGCGGTGGTACTCCTCCTCACTTCTTACTTGAATATTTCGATGGTTTCATCTCCATCTTCGTCAGCCAGGTACTTGTTTCTTCCTCGGTGGTTGCCAAGGGAATGAATTTTTTCTCGATCTGGGCGCCCTTTCTTACTCTCTAGCCCCAGGGAGATTCGATACTGGTACTCTAGCCCCAGTATCGAAAAATGCCGTTCTATCTAAAATATATATATATATATATATATATATATATATATAAATATATATATATATATATATATATATATATATATATATATATATATATATATATATATAAATATATATATATATATATATATATATATATATATATATATATATATATATATATATTTATTTATTTATTCTTTTAAGGAGCTACGTAACGTAGGCGATTGGCTCCATGAAATGTTTATTTGTTACGGAACACCACAACAGCAAGGTGATATGCTCGCATACTGCGTGAAAATTAATTCAATAAAATTAAGCAAATAGCTAAAAATACATTTTTTTAAAAAATTATAAAGTATAAACACAAAGAGACAAAGTATAGAAAATCATTAGAAAAAAAAAGAAAAAAGAAAGAAAAGGGGATAAAGAAAATAAAAAAAAAAAAAAAATAAAAACATCAAACAAAACAATAACCGAAATATTGTAGGAACAAATAAATAATAAAGTGTCTGATAGTTTGTTACAATATAAAAATCATTATTCTATGTCTTGAGGGATTTAATGTAAGGACATTGTATACAGAAGCCTCTCTTATGCACACACACACACACACACACACACACACACACACACACAAACACTCAAACATACAAAAACATGTATTTACAATCGCTTCATTAAACTATACATACGTTCAGTTGAGTCATATTTTGTCGTACAGTTTCATTTTATGTAGGTTTTGTAGAACAGTAACAATGTGTGGGCTTTTTTCAGAAAATAGTTCGGACATGTCATGTGGAATCGTTAAATAGTCTCGTGTTCTGCATTCTGTTAGTAAGTGTTTAACTGTTAGTTGTCTGTTGCATGTCTGACATATTGGACTGTCTTGTCTTGTCATGAGATGGGAATGAGTTAAATGAGTGTGTCCAATTCTCAGTCTTGTAATTACTACTTCATCACGTCTTGATAGCTGCGGACTAGCTTGCCATTCATGAGTACTGCTTTTTATCTCCCTTAGGAGGTTATCTCTTGTACTGTACCATGAGGCTTGCCATTCAAGACGGATATTTTCAGTAATTTGTAAGTGTAAGTTTTCAGTCGTAAGTAGGTTCAAGTCAAATGATTCTCCTCCGCTTGCTTGTTTTGCTTGCTCGTCTGCTGTTGTTGATTGTCCAATATTTTCATGTCCTGGTACCCACAACATTGTTACCAGTATGTTGTGTGTCTGAAGTCTGATGATGTGTTCTAAAATTTGTATGATGATAGGATTAGTGTTGTAAATGTGTAAGGAGAGTAAACAACTTAATGAGTCCGAGCATAGTGTTATGTTCTGTGTTGTAGTTTGTACGTTAGATAGACCTAAGAGAATACCATGCAGCTCAGCGGTGTAGATGCTTGTGCTTTTCGGTAATGTGACGAGATGTTTTTCTCGATTTATAATAGCAGCTGCACCGACGCCATCATTCATCTTATATATATATATATATATAGCCAGGGAGTGAAATTTCATTATGATAAAGCGATACGTGTTAACAATATGCTAACCGATGCGAATTTCCTGATTCCTTTACTGGACGTTTTTCATTTTATTTATTTTTTAAACTACACGCTTCCTATACTTATTTTAAACATGAATTTATTTTCACTAATAAAACCATTTCATTTTTAGGGAATCATCAATCAGAATTTGGTCCATTTCTACAAGGGAAATAAAAGGATGCTGAAAGCGGACTATACAATACATATTATATAGATTTTGCAATTGTAATAAATAAATTAATTTTGTTTTATTTCTTACGGCTTCTAGGCCATTAGCGCCGTCAGAAATTGTTACATGGTAAATTAATTTGGTTGAAATTGTCGGAAAAATTACTCTTAACATAGTTTTTTCCAGATAAATCATATTGACATTCTCTGGTTTACTAATTAAACACAGTTTTTTTCTTTAATAAGCCTGATATTGTTTTTGCATTATAATCAATATTTTATTGCGGCATTAATGACAAATAAAAAGAGCCTTGTTGACGAAGGTTTGAAATCATTCACATTTCAATCAATCAAAGCAAAAAAAATTTTTTTATTTTCAAAATTGGTTATATTTGTAAAAAGAGAATGCCATGTTCCATTTTTATATTTCGGATATTATGATTGACGTTAACATATGATATTAACTCTAGTTAGTTAATTAATTAAATTGTATTTTTGAAATTAACTGATTCCTGAAGTTTAAAGACTGGAATAAAATTAAAATAATTCCTTGCCACAATAAGACTGTTTCCTATGCATAGATCTTTATTTTTTTTTATCCTGGTATGGATCCGTAACCATGGATACAGACCCATAGAACCTCCTCTCCAAAGATTTTTCCATCCACTGGTTCTGAGAAATACCATGGTAACCGAGAGAGAGGAGATGGATCCGTAGCCATGCTCGAAGACAGTTCCGCAAGAGAACCGTAAGGTGCTGTCCAACGGTTCTTCTATATGAGAGTGAGAGGGATGTATTCTGTAACCGCGGGCTTAGATCCCACAGAACGTCTCCTCTTACGGTTCCCCTGCCCTCTTGTTACGCGAGGGGACTTATAGTAACCGAGAGAAAGAAGGAAGGACCCTTAAATGTGTGTTCATATAGAAATAATAATGTAATAAACTGATGAACCAGATCATTACCTGTCACAACTAAAAGTTGTAAAGTTTCATTTTAACGAATTATTTTACTGTTTTCATTTTTTAGCAATATGCCAAAACTAATTGCGGATCTGAAACCGAAATTTAAGGTAACTTAAATAGAATGAATTAATAATCGCTGCAAAATATTCGCACAATAAATTAATGAAATTTATATTGTAATTTATGATGTCGATAAAGAATTGCTAAATTATACCGATAACTGACGCATTAATGCGCTAACGCTGATGTGTCTTTTTACGAATTTATTCTCTCAATTGAAGGATTATTAATCACTGATAAACTAAATAGATTATTTTATTATAAAATATGAAATATAAGCAGCTTTAGCAGATAATATTTAAAGAAAGATACGTGGAAAAAACACATACAATATTTATTGAATAATTAAGATATATTTTTGAGGTATTACATAAAACCTAGAATTCTACGAGAATTGAAACACTACTTCGAAATGTTGAGGTGTATAGTAGCAATTGCTGGATTATGGTTCGCCTATATCTACGCCAGTGAGAGCTCTATCATTGGATTACAAATGGATACTGCTGGAAACACGCTAGAGACGTTTCAAATGAAAACCCGTAAGTACCTACCTCATTTTTTGTGGTATTTAAACCCAGATTATCGTATAATAAACACTAGGATTCAATTCTACTGGAGCGAATGCTTCAAAGAAAGGGCATTGCGTCATATAAATCCTTTACTAGACGCTATTACTGCTTTGTAAGGCTGAGATTAGTTAAACATGGAAATATTTTTAATGTATTATTCCCATAAATAATAAAGAGTATAGTTTTTATTGTGGGAGACTTTAATGCACTAAGTTCCTTCTGGGGGCTTATAATCTTAGCATTTTATAGCAATAAAATTCTCTCTCTTCAGGTAGTAACGTTTTAACATCTATCTAAAGCATTGGATCCTTTAATAAATGATCGCCTCATCGAATAAAATGGGAGGAGGTAGATTCAAATCTCACCTGACGCGATATTTTTTTTAAATACGCAGATTTTTAAATTAAGGTGTTTATGACGACTTGTCTATTATTCACTGGTTAAATTAATACAGGTAATATTTTATTATACAACACTTGTTTCTATGACGTTCATGAAGTCTGTGTTTCAGCCCGATACTGTGACAAATACAGACCATGCCGGAATGGCTCTCATTGCTGCACCCAGGTTCGGAATTACTGGCATCGATGCTGTCCGGACGACCTAGTCTGCTGCTACTGGATGGAACCAAAGTGTTGCAAACCTAAGAACAACACATTGTAAGTGTACAATGTTGAGTACAAAACAAACTGTTGAGTACAATTAACTAAATTAAATTACGACAAACAGCCACATAACCTGGGAATAGTTTGAACAACTGGGTAGACAATAAAATCGACTCCAACAAACAGTTCTTGAACAATCAAATAACCCTCGACAGCCGTACAACCTTAGAGAACACAAAGTACTTTCTTAGACCACACAACTAAACTACTAAAATTCTACAATGTTGCTGGTATAATATCAATAATATAGCATATTGCTAACTACTAGAGAACATCTATTGGATATATATTAGAATATTATGTTTTGCAGGGGTGAGTCGGAGCTTCACATCTTGTCTGAAGATGAAGTCGAAAGATATTACATAAAATGATACTGTTGGACGATGAATCAAATTTCTCAAAATCATCTCAAATCAATGCTTAATCAAATCCTAGTTTATTTTATGCCCAATTTATACTCTTTTTAAAAATTAATATATTTTTTCAGTATCAATTCATCATCTTCTTATTTCTTAACATCTAATGTAAGGAATACCGTTCGTAAAAATTCTTTTGTATATATATATATATATATATATATATATATATATATATAATTTTAATTCTTTTTGTAACTCAAAAAATGCAGGATTTATTATTATTTATTTGTGTCGTTGAAGCATATACTTTGTAAGTTAATGTATTTTATATTGTATTTTCTTAAAAGAACAAAAACTATGTAAAGAAATATAGTCTAAATCCTTATTACATTTTCCTTTTTTCTACTATCTATCTCCCCCACTAATGTCTCTCTCCCTCTCCCTCTTGCTCTCTATCCATCCTGGATTTCTGATTTCGTGTTAATTTTTTTTTTTTTTTTTTTTTTTTTTTTTTTTTTTTACTTTTTGAATGCTGTTTTAGTAGTGACAGTTCTTTATAAATGGAAGACCTGATCGATTTCATTGCAATTTTCCGACAAATTATTAAAAAGGATGCAAGAAGCTTACACAGGTCTGCTGAGGACAGAGGACCTATGCTTACACCATGAGATACTATTTCAAGCAATTTTTGTAAGCCAATACAAAAAGATTACACAAAAAGATGATCTAGTTTTAACCCCCTCCCCCCAATAAAATCTATCACAACCTACTCCAATCAGAAATACTAATCCTACAGATTATCAGCTGTATATGAACCATCAATCTAACAGCTGACACTAACAACATGTTAAGGATATTTATCGTTCTGGTACTTGTCTCTATTGTACAGGCTGCTCCTGGACTAGGAGGTAAAGTACATGTGTATATATTTATTTTTTACACATTAATTATATATGATAAACGCATTGTTAATACTATGCATAAAAAATGTTCCGATTATAGATTCGCAGTGCGACTCTAGACCATGCAACTTCGGGCACTATTGCTGTAGAGAGGTTGTGTGGTGGTGGCAGCACTGTTGTCCTAATGGCCAGCGATGCTGTGTGCGGTTTGGTCCTGGATGTGGTGCAGAGTGTGATAGCAATTTAGAGGAGTGAGTTACAGCTGGTTTTGACATTTTAGGATATTTTATCATAGTACCTTTTTTTGTGACATCATGAGGTTATTGTAATCACAGTTAGTTTTGGGAGTGGTATAGTGGTCGAGGATTGTTGGTGTGCCGGATTCCTGAGTAGGATAAACGTATTTACGTGCTTCTTGTTGTGAATTTCGAAAATTTTATGCTCAAGCGTTTTTGGTCATAAATTAAAACGTAGGAAATAGATCATCGATTTTCGATGATTTCCTTTATCAATGTGAATCTTTTGTTAGGCTGTATTTATCGGGGGTTTGCAATTTAGACGTACAGTTTCCGCGAGTCTTATGGTTGTGGGACTGATTTATATTAGGGGCGGTTCTTTTAAACAAAAAATGTTTCTAACAATAAAACAATAGTAGCCTGAAGATAAATCATTCTAAAATTCTACGTTGTTTTCAAATCGGCTTAAAAAACGAGTAAATTTAATGTTTAATAGTCTTCTGGATGAGATCGCGTAAAATTAATTATAATAGATGTTTCGCCAAACATTCTGCGGGCTTTCTGAGGGTACCCTGTTAGAATAAAGATTGGTTTCAGTCCTGGTTTTATTTATACTTGGTTGAAATCGTAGGTGACCTTTCCGGATGTCTGGTTGATCGATCCTCCTCACGCTGTTGGATTCTAAGCAGCGTTACAAATTGAGTGTTTTCGCGGAATGACGGGTGGTCATAACATACGCTACCTAAATCTTTGAATCAAGGGATGATCATAAATTTCTGAGCCTATATTCATATTTTCGGGTTTTGCTATTTAACGACTGGCTTGGAAGTACCTTTAAGGGTACGTTCAAAAAACACAATTCTAACCATTGATTATGTAATCGGGGTAAGGACGTTCAAAAATGCATTTTCCAGCGTTTCACAAATTTTGAAATAATTGGAACATATTAGGTGACGAACAAAGGAGAACGAGAACGTATAAGCCTTTGATCACTCGAGAATGTATAAGCCTTTGATCAGTTGAGAACACATAAGCCTTTGATCACCCGAGAACGTATCGGCCTTTGATCGCCAGAGAACGTATAAGCCTTTGGTCGCCCGAGCACGTATAAGCCTTTGATCACTCGAGAATGTATAAGCCTTTGATCGCTTGAGAACATATAAGCCTTTGATCACTCGAGAACGTATAAGCCTTCGTACGCTCGAGAAAACATAAGCCTTTGATCTCCAGAGAACGTATAACCCTTCGATCGCCCAAGAACGTATAAGCCTTTGATCGCCCGAGAACGTATACGGCTTTGATCACTCGAGAATGTATAAGCCTTTGATCGCTTGAGAACATATAAGCCTTTGATCGCCCGAAATCGAATACGCCTGTGATCGCCTGATAACGTAAAAGCCTGGGATCACTCGAGAACGTATAAGCCTTTGATCGCCCGAGAACGTATAAGCATGTGATACACGAGAACGTATAAGCCTTTGATCGCCCGAGAACGTATAAGCCTTTGATCACTCCATAACGTATAAGCCATTTATCGCCCAAGAACGTACATGCCTGTGATCACTCGAGAACGTATAAGCTTTCGAACGTTCGAGAACGCATAAGCCTTTGATCGCTCGAAAACGTAAAAGCTTTCGAATGCTCGCGAACGGATAAGGCGTCGAACGCTCGAGAGAATGAAACACAGTGAGTTCTAAGAGGAGATTTAGACATAGAAAATGTCAAGGTACTTAATATTTAACGTTTCTTTTAGACAGATATCTATGAAGGGTTAGCTACATATAACCACCCTATTCTATGCAAGAAATGGCTGATGCCTTTAAAATCCCAACGAATAGACTTTCGCCCTAACGCTCCAATATAATAATGTATAGCTCTTCCTCGTTCAATACTACCAGGAAAGATGTATTCGGAAACCGGAGAATTCGTAGTAAACAGGAGATGAAAATGTTTTCAGAAAGGAAAAGACCTAATACCTAAATCAATGAGAAATATTATCCAACAAGGAAATAACTGATACAAATTATTATTATTATTGTATTATTATACAAATATATCCATGAGAGTGCTCTTTGTGCACCTTCTTAAATCGCATACATCTTGCCACTCTAAATTCGTATTTTATAAATTTATATATATATATATATATATATATATATATATATATATATATATATATATATATATATATATATATATAGGCTTTTTGTATATATATATATATATATATATATATATATATATATAGGCTTTTTGATTATACTATATATTATATATACATATATATATATATATATATATATATATATATATATATATATATACATATTATACATATCTATATATAATATATATATATATATATATATGCTTTACCGTGGTAACTATTTTTCAATTTTTATATGTTAATAATTTCTATCTAGTCGCTATAGTTTCTTCTACAATCCTCATGTTTTTGTGATAAATTAACTATTTTTTTCAGAACTCCTCCAAGGAAAGAATATCTCACGGGTCATTGGTTCTCAGCAAGAGTAAAACAACAAAAATTGTCATCTTTAAAATAAATTATTATTAAATTATGTTATTATTGTAGACATATTCTTATATAATTTACTTTTTTGTTTTGTTTTGTGTGTGTATCAACATATAACACTGTAATTTCTTGTACAACAATAAAAAAAAATCGACCTATTACAATTCTTTTAGGTATGTATATGTTATACCATCTCAACCACTAACTATCCTTTGCCAAATGCGGCTGGGGTTCAACGGATCAGATACTTCAATCCCTAGCCATAATTTCACCCCTGACCATCCCTAATCTAAAAGGTATGACGCTCGACAGATGACATCACTCCACCCCTGACCATCCCTAATCTAAAAGGTATGACGCTCGACAGATGACATCACTCCACCCCTGACCATCCCTAATCTAAAAGGTATGACGCTCGACAGATGACATCACTCCACCCCTGACCATCCCTAATCTAAAAGGTATGACGCTCGACAGATGACATCACTCCACCCCAGACCATCCCTAATCTAAAAGGTATGACGCTCGACAGATGACATCACTCCACCCCTGACCATCCCTAATCTAAAATGTATGACGCTCGACAGATGACATCACTCCACCCCTGACCATCCCTAATCTAAAAGGTATGACGCTCGACAGATGACATCACTCCACCCCTGACCATCCCTAATCTAAAAGGTATGACGCTCGATAGATGACATCACTCCACCCCTGACCATCCCTAATCTAAAAGGTATGACGCTCGACAGATGACATCACTCCACCCCTGACCATCCCTAATCTAAAAGGGTTGAGGCTCGACGGATGATGTATATAAAACCCTTACAATCCCTAATCAAAAATATTGAGGTTCGACGGATCAGATGCTTTAATCCCAAAACATACCCCCACCCCTGACCATCCCTAATCTAAAACGTTTGGGGTTTGAGAAATGACATACCTCAACCCCTAAAAATTCATAATCTAAAAGGCTTGGGATACAACGGATCACATACCTCCACCCATAACAATCCCGAATCAAAATATGCTTGGAGTTCGAGGGATGACTTACCTCAACCCCTAACAATCCCTAATTTTAATGATTTGGGTTCAACGGCTGTTATATCTCAGGCTCTAACTATCCCTAAGCTTAACTCTTTGGGTTCGACAGATGACTAGCCATTATCCCTAAACATCCCTAATCTAAGAGGCATGGGATTAGAGTGATCTCACGCCTTAATCGCTAATCAAAAATCATTAGGTTTCGACGGATCTCAAACCTCGAGTCCCTAATCCCTAGTCCCGAAGTCCTTAGGTTTTCACTGATGACTACCTCAATCACTAACCATCCCTAATCTTAATGCCTTGGGTTTCAATGGATGACAAGCCTCAATCCCTAATTTAAGAGGCTTCAGGTTCGAATGATGACAAGCCTTAATCACTAACCATCCCTAAACTTAAATCCTGGGGTTTCGACACATGACAAGCCTCCATCCCTAACAATCCCTAATTTAAGAGACTTGAGGTTCGACGAATGAAAATCCATAAACTCTAACAATCCCTAAGCTTAACTCTTTGGGTTCGACGGATGACTAACCATTATCCCTAAACGCCCCTAATATGAGAGGCCTGGGATTCGAGGGTTCACACACTTTAATCGCTAATTTAAAATCATTAGGTTTCGACGGATTTCAAGCCTCAAACAATACTCATCCCTAATCTAAAGTCCTTAGGTTTGCACTGCTGACTACCTGAATCACTAACCATCCCTAATCTTAAAACCTCGGGTTTCGATGGATGACAAGCCTCAATCCCTAATTTGAGATGCTTCAGGCTCGGATGATGACAAGTCTTAATCCCTAAACTTAAATCCTGGGGTTTCGACGGATGACAAGCCTCCATCCCTAACAATCCCTAATTTAAGAGGCTTCAAGTTCGGATGATGATGACAAGCCTCAATCCCTAATTTGAGATGCTTCAGGTTCGGATGATGACAAGCCTCAATCCCTAACAATCCCTAATTTAAGAGGCTTCAAGTTCGGATGATGATGACAAGCCTCCATCCCTAACAATCCCTAATTTAAGAGACTTGAGGTTCGACGAATGAAAATCCATAAACTCTAACAATCCCTAAGCTTAACTCTTTGGGTTAGACGGATGACTAACCATTATCCCTAAACGCCCCTAATATGAGAGGCCTGGGATTCGAGGGTTCACACACTTTAATCGCTAATTTAAAATCATTAGGTTTCGACGGATTTCAAGCCTCAAACAATACTCATCCCTAATCTAAAGTCCTTAGGTTTTCACTGATGACTACCTGAATCACTAACCATCCCTAATCTTAAAACCTCGGGTTTCGATGGATGACAAGCCTCAATCCCTAATTTGAGATGCTTCAGGTTCGGATGATGATAAGCCTTAATCCCTAAACTTAAATCCTGGGGTTTCGACGGATGACAAGCCTCCATCCCTAACAATCCCTAATTTAAGAGGCTTCAAGTGCGGATGATGATGACAAGCCTCAATCCCTAATTTGAGATGCTTCAGGTTCGGATGATGACAAGCCTCAATCCCGAACAATCCCTAATTTAAGAGGCTTCAAGTTCGGATGATGATGACAAGCCTCCATCCCTAACAATCCCTAATTTAAGAAGCTCCAAGTTCGGATGATGATGACAAGCCTCAATCCCTAATTTGAGATGCTTCAGGTTCGGATGATGACAAGCCTTAATCCCTAAACTTAAATCCTGGGGTTTCGACGGATGACAAGCCTCCATCCCTAACAATCCCTGATTTAAGAGGCTTGACGTTCGACGAATGAAAATCCGTTTTATAGTATTTAAGATGGCAGGGTGTATGCTGCGTGTCATTTTATAACACGAAATCCTCTTAAATTCGTAGCTCATTGACTGCCAACCATATTTGTCTATAATTTGTAGGCTTAACATGACAATTTAGATTAAATGCATTCCGGACTGCTAGTACTCAGACCATTAATTCTCTCAACACTGGAATCCTGAAAAGCACTTGGACAATAGCTTTCCGCTCAACAGTAATCGTTCTAGGCCAACATACGACGAGCCTCGACAGGGAAAAATAACGGATCACAAGTCTGTGTACGTTAGTGCAGACATCGGCTTAGATTGATACGGCGTTGACCTAAGTCATTTCAGAGCAGTAAAGCTGGGTGCCTCCATCTCTGCATGTTTAGAAATTCCCATCTCGACCTCATCCTCTCTTTATACGTTTCTCCAGAAAATTCTAAAGAA
Organism: Gonocerus acuteangulatus; assembly: GCA_946811695.1. NCBI lineage: Eukaryota > Metazoa > Arthropoda > Insecta > Hemiptera > Coreidae > Gonocerus > Gonocerus acuteangulatus. The sequence continues at coordinate 72,681,821 of OX328129.1, forward strand.
ATGATAGTTTCCATATTTAATTCTAACTAAATGATTTGCCACATTTTTAAGGCATCCTCGTTGGGTCCAGTGTATATTTCTACTTGAAACCATGTAATCCGCCATCTTCCTATTGATGGATCGAAGGCCTATCAGTTGAGATTAACCTCCCCACAAACTATAAACAGGATAAGCGGTTCCTTAATCTTGAAGGATTAACCAGTGTCACGTAGATATAGAAGCGTTGATTACAGCTCACCAGCTATTGCTAAATCTCACGTAGCTAAACAACATCTCACAAGAGGGATGAGATTTTCAATTTCATCCCAAAATATCAAAGAATTTATTTCATAATTTTTATATAAACAAAGAACAATTCAACTGAACCGCCAAATGTTTATGAAATTAATTTTTCGTTGTATTAAGCAAAATAAGGCCGGGATATGCAAGTTGGTAATACTGTTTGTTTGGACCATAAGTAAACCACTGGCACAGATAGACCGATATTCTTGGTTTGTCAGGTATTGTAGATTTAACACGTTGGCTTCGGCACAAAAATTCAGTTCGTCGTAGGCTCGGTATGGGACACATGTGTCCCGTAAGGATTCCGTTGCTGAGCGGTTCGGGAAAAATGTGTCCCTTAAACATCTGAACATATATATACCTCTCACAAAAACAAAAACAAAAAAAAAATCTGAAGGTTATTGCTTAATATTTTTTGTTACTAAAGCTTATATGATAGCTACTTTAAAAAAGGATTTTAATTAGATAACAAATAAATGAGTACTAAATATTGCAACATAAGACTCTGCGTTATATTCTCAAACTTTACTAATATTCCATACAGAAATCGAAAGAATCAAGTTAAATATAAAAAAAAAAAAAAAATGGTTTGAACAAGTTTCAGCTTTTACAAGTTTATAAATTATAATTTCCCATCACACTCGAACAAAATGTATACACGTTTTGAACTTTTTTGTCAGGCTGGGTACGGGACACTGGTGTCCCGTATGCCACTTTTCGTTCATTAGTGTACGTTACGGGACCTATCTGTCCCATACTTCTAACTATTTGTTTAATTTCTGTACATCATATGGACTATGAGATTTGTCTTGGGGACCCCGGAAGATAGACCGTTGTTTCTGGTTGTTCCAGACATGGGGGCTTCAAGTAAACCGCCAAGGCAGATAGATTTGTCTATTCTTATTGACTTTCACAAAAGATAGACTGTTTTTCCTGGTTCGTCTGGACTTGATGACTTAAAGTAAACTACCGCAGAAGATAGACCGTTTTTTTCTAGTTGTCCCGGACTTCGGGGCTTCAAGTAAACTACCAAGGCAGATAGACCGTTTTTCCTGGTCCGTCGGACTTGGGGACTTCAAGTAAACAATCACGAAAGATAGACCGTTTTCCCGGTTTGTCTGAACTTGGGGACTTCAAGTAAATTACCGCAGAAGATAGACCGTTTTTTTTTCTGGTTGATCCGGACTTCGGTGCTTCAAGTAAAGCACAAAGACAGGTATACCGATTTATACTGGGTTCTCCGGTCTTGGGGACTTCGAGTAAACCACCACAGAAGATAGACCGTTTTTCCTGGGTTTTTTTTCTGGACTTGAGGACTTAAAGTAAAGTACCGCAGAAGATAGAACGTTTTTTTCGGGCTGTTCCGGACTTGGGCCTTCAACTAAACCACCAAGTTGGACAGATTGTCATGTTTGGTCCGGGCTTGGGGACTTCATGTACACCATCACGGAAGATAGACTAGTTTTGCTGGGTTTTCTCGACTCTGTTTCACCCAGAGAATCACCGCAACATAAACACCCGAACGTAGCAATGTGATTCCATTGACTTCACTACTATGGATATAAATTCTTCCACTATGTATATAGATTCTTCCACTATGTATATAGATTCTTCCACTATGTATATAGATTATTCCACTATGTATATAGATTATTCCACTATGTATATAGATTCTTGCCCATTCGAAAGTATTCTTGAGATCCTCTATCCCCATAATATCTGTTTCTTTACATTCCTTAATAGGTATTTCTCATATCAACCCGGATCATTTGACGGTATTAAACAATATAACAATTTATCCTTTGTTCATTGGATTAAAAGTTTAATGTGTATTAATGTAATATTCAAAAACGTCATCATTACTTAATACTGGATAATTGTATAAATAATAAACACAATGTCTTTAATTTATTATGAGCAAAATAAGTGTTTCGATATATTTTCTAAAGTTTCGTCAAAATGTGTAGAGAAAATGCGAAGATTTGTTTTGTGGTGGTTCTTCTTTGCTCCGCCATGGCTGCTCCTGGTCCTAGCGGTAAGTAGGGATGTATAAAGAATCGATTATATATCGAAATGTGAGGCTGTCGATAATATAACACACCTATCGATAAGGCGAAACATTTACGTGTATTCTTATTAATGTATAAAAAAAAAAAAAGGTGACCATTTTGATAAAGTCGCAATTTTCAACGTGGTGGAACATGGAACCACAATTTGAAATATATTCTCAATGATGAACCTTTCAGTATGCCGTGCATGTTTCACGTGATTAAGGCAAATCTTCAAAGGGACATCGACTCGGACATTACAGCCTTAATCTAAGGCAAGGCAACGTTTAGTCTGGGAGAAAGGTGTCATATAAACACCTTTTAATGACGCAAGCAGAAAGTGCCGACGGAAAATCTCGGCTTTTTATAAGTACCGAACTAACCAGTTATTCAAATTCAATCTTTCCACAGATAAAAAGTTCAATTTTGACGAAATGATTCTCACATATAGTTTGATAGAAAAAACTTTTGTTTTCTACAAGAATTTATATATATATATATATACATATATATATATATATATATATATATATATATATATATATATATATATATATATATATATATTCCTTTGGAATGATGTTTCTTGTGGCCTTTCTTTCAGGAAAACACGGAACTCGCTAAAATGGAAAAGCAAAAATGTTGTGTAATGCTTCATGAAATAATAAAAATAATAGTGAATTATTTATACAAAATGTAACAATGTCAAACGCTTTAATATTTTCCAGGAAGAATAAAGAAATGCGTGGAAGGAACGAGGCTTTGTGGAGATGTATGCTGTCCACTTTTGAAAATGTGCTGCCTTTGGAGAGGATGCTGTAACGTGGATTACATCTTGTGAGTTTAAATTTTATATATATATATATATATATATATATATATATATATATATATATATTCATGCACTTACAACTACTTGTACCATTAGTTGGAGTTCTATGAGACATGGTTTCCCAAATAAACAACTCCAAGGGTCGAAGTATGTTTTACAGTCAGGTAAACTGTTTCCTTGAGTAGGTAGTATTGACACCAATAAATAGAATCAGTAACCTCGATAGTTGCTTTAGAATGGCTTTCTGTGGTCGCTTGCCAACAGAACCCCCAAAAATTTTCAGTGACGACGGTCTCTAAATGAGATATAAGCTTCTTAACACTCCAATGGTGTCGTGAGATCTCTCAGGTACACAGCATCTTACGCAGACTGTGTACGAGGCGCAAATGCTCGGGTCTAGCTATACCCTTTACTATTCCTAGAGCAGGTAGTGGCTGATAGGTCAGTTCTGACCTGATGCTCCTCCAAGCAGTAACTAGCCACTAAAACTATTTTGCATCTCATAGATACCACGCGACCGTATTTGTACTTTTAGAAAATAAGGCACAATGGTGTCATACGTACCACAAAATAAAAACAACAACAAAATAAACGTACTTATGATATCAAGTATGAATATGGATGCAGCGATTGATGAAGAAACAGGGGTAAAAAAAAATAGCACTGTAGCCGAGAGAACCAAAACTAGAAAGCGATGCCAAATGTTTTAGGCAAACAAGACTACAAGGCTCACTCAGTATAAATGCAAGGGGTGCGGCCAATATTTATGTCCCTATCATTGTATTACATTATACATTATATTGTCCAGATGGATGTAAAGTGGATGATGATATAGAAAACTTTTTTTGAAGTTATATATTTCTAAAAAAATATTATTAATATTTGCCCAAATTTTTCCTAACTACTTGTTATTTGTAATATACTCGTCTGCGGCAGAAGGTCAATTTTATAAAAACACTTACTTTCTTCTGTACTCTTTTATTAGGCTCTACATGTTTCACGTCGCTGTGACGCCTCTTCAGGAGCACTTAATCTAAATAAAATAAAATATGGTTACAGCCTATCCATTAGAGAACCTTCCGCAGGTAGGGCCACGTCTGGACTGATAAGATCAATCATGTCTACTGGGTATCAGCTGTTTAAAATCGATAGCTTTAGGGTAAATGTCGATTTTCCAAAGGAAGTTTTTGTCATTTTATAAAATAATTCATTTTAAATCGTCTTGTTTATTAAATTAAAAAATATTTTATTCAGGTATTTAATATCTGTTTTCTTGTTAACGGCCTTTTTCCTATTTTTAATTATGTGTATATTTTCCTTAATTTTTCGTTTTATGGGGTTTTTCTCTTTATCTAATACCTTTACCGTCAATATTAAATGTGTGGCTATATTGTATCGCATGATCCACCAATGCAGTCTTTTTGTCAGTCTCGTCAAGGTTTTAGACGTGTTGTTTACTTCTCTTTTAGCACTTTCCTCCGAAGGAAAGTAACTATTGAGGTTGCACTCATGACGGAATTTTTGAAAAATTTCTTCCAATCTTTATCGATCCTACCTAGTAGACACCGAAAATGACCCCCGTTAAAATTTATATATATGTCTGTTAACACGACAGCGGCCAGAGTTTTTCTTGTTTCGTCACGAAACTTGGTATATAGCATTCAATTAGCAAACGATTGAACGAGTTCGTTAACCACCAAAATCGGTCCACCGGAAGGGGGGGTTTAGCCCGAACCCAAAACACTAATTTGACCAAGTCAGCCTTAATATTTGTTATATTTCAACGAAACTTGGTATTCGTAGTGGTAATATAGAGACAAAAGTGAGATATAAAAATGAACTAAATCAGTTCATAAGGAGGGGGGGTTTACTCAGGACCCACAATACCAATTCGCCACTACCAGCCGTGATTTTTGGTATATTTCGACGAAACTCGGCAGTCTTAGTGGTAATATACAGGTAAATATGTGTTGTACAAAAAAAATTAAATCGGTTCATTAGGAGGGGGGGTTTACTCCGGACCCAAATTATTAATATACTCATACCGGTCGTAATTTCTGCTGTATTGTAACGAAACGCGGTATACGTCGTGGGTAACTCATGAGAAAGAAGTGTTGTAAAAATGAGCTGAATCGGTCAATCGGAAAGGGGGGTTACCGTTGTAATATATTTCAATAGAAAAGCCCGCCAGACGTAGGCTCACAAAGCCGCCGCAAGGAGCGCTTTCTGCCACTAAAGGGACTGTATCCTGTTCCTGCGTTAGATCAAAATACGATAATATGAGGTTTTTTGTATTTATTACGTAGAGTAATAGGTACCATGTATAAACATAACTCTGGAAGCAAATTAATAATTGATCAGTTACTCATTACAAAATTAAAAGAGAACTATTCATGTTTTTATTTTATTTATGTAGGATATTTTAAGCAAATTGTTCTGGAAAGCAGTCTACACTACCCAAATTCTGGGGAAACTGCTTAGTTATGCAGCTCCTGCGAGACGGACTTTTTTTAAAATTGTCCCGATTCTCCTACATACACCTCATCACACATTCCACAATCAATTTGATATTCGTTATATTTGGTTTCCCTTTCTTTTAAATCATCTTTAATTCGGCTGTAGCTTTTAGCGCGGTTCCTCCCTCCCCCATAGGGAGGAACCCCGCTTATAAGGTTGATACAATGAAACGATCCGGAAGTGCCGACTAGAAAATTTTGCGTTTCAGAACCCCTAGAAACCGAAAATAACGGTGGTTCAAATTTGTATATATATATATATATATATATGTATATATTTATTTATATATATATATATATATATATATATTTGTCTGTTCGCTCTCTAAATAGAAGACGAATGGTCCGATTTTGATGAAATTTGGTACAAAAATCTGTCGTCCAATTTGAAAGGTCAAGTTCGTTAACCAGCAAAATCCGCCCACTGGAAGATGGCGTTTGGGGCGAAATTCGCGCAGAAAAAATCGTAACGCTTACGTTTTTGAGTTCATAAGCTTGTAAGTACTCGTTTTATAGGCTTCTTGGGCTAGGAAAACGAATGAAACCATTTTCAAGGCGATAGCTTTAACCGTTGTTGAGAAAATTGGAAAAATAGTTTTTGAATACCGTTTTTGGTTTGGGTACTTAGAATAACGGGATTCAGTTGAAACATTATCTGCATGTTCTACTTTCATTAAAACTAGTATGTTGAAAGTTATGTTACGTTTGGAGTTAAGGAAGGGTTAGAATAAAATATTTTATGAACAGACATGAAAAGTTTTGGAAACTTCGTATACTTTCATTAATATCTCGAACACGGTTGGGAAATCGTGGTAAGTGGATTGAAACTATTTGAAAGCTTACTAAATTCTCTACAAAAATGATTCTAAAACTATTTTTGATTAGGTTATGTCAATCGGAGAAATAAGTGCTTAAAACTTCAAATACGTCTGTTTTGTTCTTATGAACGGGTTTTTGTCGTTCTTTTTGTCTCTTTCCCTTGGTTTTTTATTGCTTTTTATTTTTGTAATTTCTTATGTTGTATTTGTAAGGAAAATGTATGTGTGTGTAAAACAGGATAGGTAAAATGAGACCAATTTTCTGTTGTCAGAAATAATAAAAAGTTTTGGGAACTTCGTATAATTTCTTAATATCTCGAAAACGGTTGAAAATCTTGGGAAGCGAAAGGTTACCATTCGAAAGCTTACTAAATGGTCTACAAGAAAGGTTTTAAAGAAAGTTTTGAATAAGCGATGTCAATCGGAGAAATAAGTGCTTAAAACTTTTAAGTAATTGATTTCGCTACTTCGAACTATTCTTTTTGTCTGTTTTATTCCTTGTTATTTTTAAATTGCTTATAGTCAGATAATGTATTTGACAATAAAACAGATTAAGTAAAATAAGAAGATCAATTTATTGTTAGAAATGTTGCGTTTAAAGAGAGAGATCCCAAGGCTTTCCAAATGCCTCTGAGCGGAGGCCTTTCTGCCCGACTTATGGTATAGCTGACCCATACAGGTATGATTGTAAATCAACAAAGACCTTTCAAGACTGGTTTGTTTGAGATTTCATTTGGATAGCTGTTTCGCTATTGATCTAAACAAAGTAATAACTTTTTCTATTCTATGCCTTCATAAACACTAGAGATAAGAACGGAACCGCGCTAAGATGACGCAGTTCCTGCGAATCGGACTTTTTATGATTTTGTCTTGATATATCCAGGAGATTCATCCTAGATCTTAGACCTTTAAAATAGGGTCACTATCTTATAATATTATTATTATTTGTATATTTCAACTATATATTTGTTTGCATATAATAAATAAATAAGATATAATACAATGGAAGGTGAGGAATAACCCTTCAAAGTTCAACATATACATTTATTATATAATACAAGTCTATGTTGAACTTTGAAGGGTTATTCCTCACCTTGGATTGTATTATTAATTAATACCCTTCCCCTTTTCATCAACATATTTAAATAAATAACTTTTTCTTGGTAAATTTACTAATTTTTTATATATTAATGTCCTGTTAAGAGTTTCTGTTCATTTTTTAATACAATAGATAAAGTTATTTACTCAGGCGTATCTCTCAGATACAAGGCGACCCACCAATGGTAGTTTCAATGGCGCGACCATTGGGGTGTTAAGAAATATATGACCTGAAATTACGCTGAAAGGCCACCCAAAGTTTAGTTAAAATACAAAAAGTCTCTATATCTTTGTCCTTAAAACATTTGTCTAACAAACTGTGCTTCAAAAGTCATAAAGACATATTTATGGTCGTTTTTTTTTTGTCATCATCATCATATGTGGCACGACGTCCCGTCACCGAGACTGGGCCTCCTCTAAGAGCCTCCGCCAGTCGGCTCTGTCTTCTGCTGCAGCTCTCCAGTTCCTAACGCCAAGCAGAGTTCTGGCATCGTTGGATACGCTGTCCAGCCATCTGATCCTCGGCCTTCCTACTCGTCTTGTGGAGTGCAGGTCCTCGGTCATAACTTTTTTAGGTATTTCCGTGTCATCCATGCTGGCTACATGCCCTGCCCACCTTAGCCTTCCAAGCTTGATGAAGGTTCCCTATTTTTCCTTCTTCTCCACACTTCACCTATCTTTACTGGGCCATAGATCCTCTTGAGTACTCCTCGCTCAAACACACTTAGCATCCTCTCATCACTTTTGGTATGCAACTTTTTTGTAAGTTGCATATTTCTTGTTTATTTCCCAGGTTAAATCTATTGTTGACAACATTTTCTATAGATAGAACAAATTACAGATTATTACAGATCTGTAATATCATTGATTACATTGTTACAGCGGAATTCCTATGGTATCCTTCGATGACAGAACGTCCTAAAATACTCCACCAGGAGCACTTGACAGAAGAAGATTTTGAAATATCGCAGAAAACCAACGAAAAATATTAGAAAACCATCACAAATATCATTCAAATCTAAGGCCTAAGAACGTAGCATTAAAATATATACATATACAACTTGATTAATTTTTTTGTACATATCTTAAGTGGAAAATCATCAAAACCTCAATAAAAAATATCCAAATGAAACATGAATGGCTTATTTCTCACTATCCTTACACCACGAGTAACCACTAACCTTCTCGATGTGGCGCCCAGTGCGGCGTTCTAATGCCGCTTAAGAATTGGCCATTCCCGACTGACACACTCTTATCTCATGACAAGACAGGACAGACCGACATGTACACAGTGTAACACACCGCTGACTATAAAGCACATACTGACTGAATGTTTACAGCGACAAAACTATGACTTACCTTACAATATGACTGAATTACTCGGCGATGGAAGCAAATATATCGATGAGATATTGAACTACCTAAACAAGACAAACTTACTAACCAGATTATAGCATACATTTAGAAAGGAAGAAGAGTGAAAACAACCCATAGAGATTTGTTTATATATACCATTATTATTTATATAAACAATATACCATTGTTAATTTATATGTTATATGTGTGTGTGTATGCAGGTGTGTACATGTGTGCATTTTTTTTTTTTTTTTTTTTTTTTTTTTTTTTTTTTTTTTTATTAATGTATTTATTCTATTATATCTTTATTAACGCTCTATTATATTATATCTTTATTTATCTTTCTCTATTATATATTTATTAAGGTTCTATGATAGTATATCTTTATTAAGTTATTTATTCTATTATATCTTAATCTGAATAGTATTATCCTATGTCTAGAAGCAGAATAAACTATATAAACATAGTGTAATGTATATTTGCATAATTTGATGTACATATATAATAATGATGATGTATATATATAATAATGTGTTTGTATGCACATATGTAATAACCAAATTATATCTATGTATATATGCATGTATGTGTGTATGTATGTATATATGTGTAATGTTTGTTCTGAGCAAGTCGCTATAGTTGCGAAAAGCTCATAAAATAAATATAAAAAAAAAATAATGGAGTAAGTGGGCAAAAGTCGTTCTTGACGGATATTTAAAGAGTAAACTAAGTTGGTAACTAAAAAACACAAATATTTTAAGGGCCTTGAATAAAAACTAAGTTTTTTTTTTTAAATTGAAATTATATTATAAAAATTTATTTGAAGTGGTTTATCGACCATCCAAATTTAATCAAAGAAAAAAAAATTATTATACAAAAAAATTATAAATACTTATACAAAAAAGGTGCAAAGAATTAAAATGAATTATTCGCTGTCCGAAAAACTATCTTCGGATGGCGATAAGTTGTCCAGGTCAACTTGAAGAGAGTTTAAATTCGTGTTGTCGCGGTCATTAAGCTTAGAATTTGAATGGTTTATTTTCCCGCTTAAAGAAATTAAAGGGTCCGCAGATATTAAAAGACGATTTAAAAGGTCAGCATTGGAATTGATCCTATTGTTCCCAAAATGTCAACATTTTTTGGGTTTATGTTTTATAAAAGAGAAAAATAAACACAGAATCATTCAAAGCAGTTAAAAGCAAGAAAAATTAGTATATACATGAAGTATAACTGTTATTAAAGCAAAATAATTCAGAAACTCAGGATGTTTTTAATCGAAATTGAAAAAAGTGTATCTGAAGTTATTTTAAAAATGTTATTTAAAAACATTTACGAAAAAGGTTAAAAACAAAGACAATGGACATTTTCTTACCTTCTTCGATGCCTTCTGTACTAAAAATTCGAGAAGACTTTTATATGGAAATTGTTTCGTTTAGAAACTGCCATTTGTTCAAACATGGTTTGAATCCTTTGTGTTAATAATATTCGAATAAAAGCTCCCATTCCATGTCACTGAGGTTAATCTAAAAGGATTAGTAAAGCAAAACAAGTTGGAAAAAATAGTTGCATTTTCGACTTTTGTCCATAGGCTGTGCGACGTGAGCTAGCTGCCTAATCCCTCCACAGGATGCCGCACTGTGCGACGTGAGCTAGCTGCCTATTCCCTCCACAGGCTGCCGCACTGTGCGACGTGAGCTAGCTGCCTATTCCCTCCACAGGCTGCCGCACTGTGCGACGTGAGCTAGCTGCCTATTCCCTCCACAGGCTGCCGCACTGTGCGACGTGAGCTAGCTGCCTATTTCCTCCACAGGCTGCCGCACTGTGCGACGTGAGCTAGCTGCCTATTCCCTCCACAGGCTGCCGCACTGTGCGACGTGAGCTAGCTGCCTATTCCCTCCACAGGCTGCCGCACTGTGCGACGTGAGCTAGCTGCCTATTCCCTCCACAGGCTGCCGCACTGTGCGACGTGAGCTAGCTGCCTATTCCCTCCACAGGCTGCCGCACTGTGCGACGTGAGCTAGCTGCCTATTTCCTCCACAGGCTGCCGCACTGTGCGAAGTGAGCTAGCTGTCTATTCCCTCCACAGGCGGACCAAACTCCCTCTCCTAGAGCGGCCGTACGCTCCCGTATTTTTTTAATATTTTTTTTTACTTAGGCGCTCGTGACTAATCATCATTTTCATGTTCATTTTACGTGAAAAACGACGTGTATCACTTGAAACGATTTAATTACTACAATTTAGGTACTCAGCAAACCTACAATAACCATTTAAAACAAAATTTATTTACTTTTCTTTCCTACATTTCTCTTTCTACTTCATTCCGAAACCACTGCTTGTTTTTAGACGTGATTTTTAAATGTACCAATGAAAATTTTTTTTTTTTTTTTTATTTATTATTATAATAGGCTACTCCTTTATTATTTAACGTTTCACTAATCAAATGCCCTCAGAACGTTTTTACCGCGCATACGCCTCACAGACGCATGTTACTTATAACGTTAAAAATTTGTATGTTACCAGTTAAAGGTTAAACTAGCAATTATCCCCCATTCCTGCTAGAGCACTCTGTACACGCTCAAGGCTAAAGAGGGCTCGCAATCAAGAGATACAGCTCTGGCGAGAATACTCGGGCGTCGCCTCTGAGGAACATCTTTCTCGGGCGAGTATTCTCGGGCGTCGCATCGAAAGGGTTAATTAAACACAAATACTAAATATACAAATATATAATAATTTATGATTGATAATATATTAAAAAAAGTAAAGATGAGATATTTAAACTTGGGTTAATATAATAATCCAGACTGTATAATATCAACAATGTACAGGCATATCTTTGTACATTATGTATTTAACCAATTTTACCATATAATGTATCGGGTCTTGTTTAGAACAGGCCCGCCAGTGATTTTATCTAGTAACAGTTACTTATTGATAAATAAAAAAATATGGGTTAAAGGAACATATGTTATATTTAATAACAACTTTTTACACATAACCAAAAACATTATCATACTTTTAATCAGTTCCTCCAAGTACATCTATATTTTTACCTTTCTTCGTAAAATATCATAATGTGGCCTTTTTTACAATATCTTTCCTTGGGTAGAATTCCTCTTTCGACAAAGAAAATCCTGGCTCGTTGCTCTTCTTTGCATAAATCGTAAACATCAAAAATATTCATAGTTTAATACTTTTATAACCGCAAATACACAAACAATACTAAATTAAATATTATTTAAACATGTGTTTTTATTTCTGTATCGATGGTATCAAATTACATAGTAACAGTTACTAAATATCATTATAAAATCACTGGCGGGCCTGTTCTAAACAAGACCCAATGTATCTATAAGTATTTTATTCTATCTACTATATATTTGTCAAATAGTAATCACTCACTGACTGGCTCACTGACTGACTCACTAACTGGCTCACTGACCTATCATCGCCTAGCCCAAACTACTTGACAGAAAAATTTGAAATTTAGCATGGACACGCCCTTTAGGATGTAAACAATCGCTAAGAAAGATTTTTTTGATATTCAAATTTTTAGAGGGGTGTGAATTTTTAGTTGGTTACAATGAGAGCATGCACGCCTAGGCAGCATGCGTTGCTAGGACGATAACAGGTCAGCTACAGTTACCGTATTATACCTATTTCATTATGTTATTTTTATATGCGGTTCATTTAAATTATGATGGCAAACCGTGTATTACTAGAAATAAACTCTGAATTTTTCCCTCATACAGTTTACTCTATACCTGGTGATGGTCCATCCGAGGTGTAGCAGCTTTTATATAATATTAAAAAATATCAAATGATTAAAAAACATATGCTCACAGTTTTGATATAAAGCTTGGTAGCTAAAAAAGGCAAAAAGTTTTTAAGACAATTCTGAGACAATGTTCAGTGCTTGTGTGTATCAGTCAAACTTTATCCAGTGACAGGGAGTCGAGACAAGTGCTTCACAGAAGAGCTGTATCAGTGAGTCTCTCATCTTAAGTATTTTTTTTAAGAGCAACCGCATACTTCAAGCAGCATCTCCTTTTTATTGGATTCAAGTTTCTAAGGACATTTTATTAATTTCAATTTATATAATAAAAATTTATTATATTTTGTTTAAAAATTTGTTTGGGAACTTTGATAACACAAACTGCAAATCCCAACAATTGGTGACCCCAAAAAGAACAATGCCAGACGGGAAGAATATAACTCCATCACCAGGTGATCACACTACTCTTACTGTTCAATCAGAAGTCTCAGCGTTTAGCGGCGCCCATAATCGGCTCCCGCCATTCCATAAAACTAACCCTAAATTATGGTTTGCACACGTAGAAGCTGTTTTTTTTTACGTCGAAGGTTACCTCACAGACTATGAAGTATCAGTCTGTGATGGCAAACTTAGGCATAGATGTTATCGAACAGGTTGCTGATCTGATTGATAATCCTTCAATCGAGGATCCCTATGATCGTCTTAAGGCACGCCTCATACAAATATATGGAGAATCCGAGACTCGCCGCATTCAAAGATTGCTCCAGGACACACAGCTTGGGAATCAACGGCCGTCGCAACTTTTGCGAACAATGCTTCAACAGGCTGGTCAAACACTTAACAAAGAAGTTTTTCGGACCTTAATAATATCCCGAACCTTGTACAGCATCCTCACCCATCAGCATCCCCAGTCAGAACACATCTTGGTAACGCTCGCAAATATAATGGGTGTTTTCAAATGACATCTTGGAAATATAAATTTTTAAATTTTAGCGTACATTTATTATTAACAACGAATTTTAACCTATACCAGTCAAACTGTTGTTACTGCTAACCTATAGATAACGGGTTATCTCTAGGTTATGTGTTTCTTGACACTGGTCCGGAGCGCCTCAATGTCAAGAAACATTATACATTGATTACTTGTCAATTGATGAATAATTTATAGTATGACGGGAACCGTGCTATAATAAACTGCACAAAATTATGTAGTAGCGTTAATTTTGATGATACATTATTTGACGCAATAAAATATCTCCTGATCTGTAGTGACGAAGAACGGGTTGTCAGCTAGTCTACTATATATTTGTCAAATACCACTCACTCACTCACTGACCTATCATCACCCAGCCCAAACCGCTCGACAGAAAAATTTGAAATTTCGCATGGACAGTCTTCTAAGCATGTAAACACTCGCTAAGAAAGAATTTTGTTGATATTCCAATTTTTAGGTAATTTTAGAGGGGTTTGAAGTTTTAGTTGGTTAGAGCAGGCAAGCACAGGCACCATGCGTTGCTAGGACGATAAAAAAAACAGCTGTTAACGTACTGTACCCCTCCTCTATAAACGTTTAAGGTTGACACACAAACATAAACGTTGGATCGTATCCGACCCAGAGCCATTTTTGGGCCTGAAATGCAATAAGTTATTGGGATTTCAAATATTAGGTGAATAAAAAAAACTTTTAAAACGTAAAAGACAATTCATAAAGGAAAACAAGCATTTGAGTTCAGGAAAGTAAAATTAATTCCAAAAAAAAAAAAAAAATAAGAAAACATAGTAAATTGTTTAGGACACGTTAAAAAAATAGTAATAACAACTACAAATATATATATATATATATATATATATATGTATATATGCACGCAATAATTAATTTAATATCACAATAAAACTTGAGGAACAGATTATATCACATATGTTCACACCGGGCCGAATTGAAAAAATAAACTTCTATATCTTGATATTCTTGATCATCTTGATTTGAGAGTTCCTTGACTCCTTCGTCATCATTTGAGAGAATACCATCGTCAGACTCTGAATCTATTTCATCAATTTGGTAATCTAATTCCGCATCAGATTGCTTCTCTTGTCACCTGAATTCGGCTATAACCTCTTCCATGGTTATGAGTAATTTGTTTTCTCCATAAGCCATGATTTTTTAATGAAAACCTGGAACAAAAGCATCTAGAATCAAGTACATGAACATAAACGTTGGGTCGTATCCGACCCGGGTTCGGGAAAAATTTATATTGAGAGATGATTCAAAAAATATTGGGGGGGGGACGTTGTGGGTCGGATACGACCCGTACGTTTATAGATGAGGGTTAAGTTTAATTTCAACTATGATGGGATACCTTGAATTGCTAGAAATAAACTCTCCCTCATAGAGTTTACGCTATGAGGGACAAAATCACCATTTTAATGGCGGTCCATTTCGCTAGAGAGTTTTCGCTATACCTGGTGATGGTCCATCCGAGGTAATAATATCCAGTCAGAGCACTTCTTGGCAATGCTCGCAAATATAATGAGTATTGTATGTATTGGTTACGCTTCTGTTACTGGTAACCAGAGGGCGAATATACGAAATAATTTCGGAGGAATTACGGGGGGAGAGAGGATAGGACCATTTCCGAAGTATGTAATACTTACAATTTAGAACTTGGAATAGTTTTAGGCAAATAAAACGTCATTACAACTACAATGAAATGATCTTTTTGATTTATTTTTAAGGGTTTTCAGACACATTTTACCATAAAATCAAAATTTCGGGGGCGGGGGCTGAGGACCCCTCGGCCTCACGCCTTATATACTCTCATGCCGGAAACCTATAGATAACGGGTTATCTCTAGATTATCTGTTTCTTCATATACTATGACAGGGATCATGCTATAATAAACTGCGAAAAATTATGTAGTAGCGTTAATTTTGATGATACATTATTTAACGCAATAAAATAACTAATTATCAGCCGTGACGAAGCACGGGTATTCGGCTAGTTTATTATAAAAAAAAATGCAACATTTCTGTATATTCTACTGGGCATTAATTAATTTAAATTCTTCTTGTGGTTCTCTCCGTGACCAAGGGCAAACTCGATGCCCAGACTCCTCCCTGTAATCAGAAATAACCAAGTACTTTCCTGACGTCATCAAGTATCTCATTTTATTTAAATTTTAACGTCCAATATTATTAACTCAGAATCTGTAGGTTACCGCCCTTTTCTAGCCAGGATAGGGCTACTGCATCCCCATTCTTTTTATCTAAAGAAATGCCACCACCCCATAGTAGGAATCGAACCTACGACCTTTGGCAAGGAGTTTAAAGTGCTCAAGCCTTAACACTCACGGCCACCGGGCCAGGAATATGAACTGTACATTAGTCCGCACGACAATTTAAAGCTTTAACCCTTGAGTGGCCACCTATATATTACTTTCATTACAGGTCAGCTCGGGTCATTATGACCCGACTTTTATTTACACCTTTTCTATATGAAAAAGGGAAATAATAGCTGCTTTGTGTTTATAATTTACAGTAAAATGTATTAAAATGATTTGTACATTGGTTCTGTATCTTTTAGAATGCTTTTAAATGAAAATAATTGTACTTGAAATTTAGCCTATGAAAACGCTTATATAAAGAAAATATATCTATTTCTTTTAAAAAGATTTAAAATTATGAATAATTTGTATTAGATACAATTAGGAAAAATGATTTTCATGGGAATTTTACACAAACAATTATTACTCTCAGTACAAAAATTTTGAGTCTTTGGTACTCGAACACACAGAACACCTTTTCCTTTCATTCTCCCTGCTGGTCACTGCTTCTTCAGTCACTGGCAGAAAACCAATTTACTCATCTTCTAAACAAGAATTGAGCCTTGTTTTCAAGGTCCTTGGTAAGGTTTGGCATACTGATCTGGCAGTTAGATGACTTGGGAGAAGTTGATGCCCGAGGTCAAAAATATAGGAAGGGTCATTTTGAAATTGATAGTTTTTTTGTAATTGATTTTGTTTAAAAACTATGACTTGATGCCCGTAACATTCATCAAATGAAGAAATACATCTAGGGGCCATTTATTAGTTCGTCGTGAATCTCACAATAACAGAGTTACACAAGTGGTCACCTCGGGTCAAAACGGGTAAAATAAAAGGAACAATTATCAAAAGCACTGCCAAATATAAACTGGAGTAAAGGAGGGGGGAAATTAGGAGGTAAGCATAAGGCTCAAGCGTGTACTTGCAGGATTTCATATGAATCTACAGGAAATAAGAGAGTGTCGGGTCACTATGACCCGATGTGACCACTCAAGGGTTAACAACTAGATCACGGGGATATTCTCTTATATAACATATTTTTGATTTAATTTAAATTACCTATGTGATAATTTATTTAATTCCTAGGCATTTTTTATCTACGTTTTCAACTTTCCATGAATAGACAATTGAATTAGATATAATTATATCTTTGAAGTGGTTTAATAACGCGCATATCTGAATCATAATACCAATGACGCACATTAACGACTGTTGATTCCCGTTTCAAGAGGTCTGAGCTTGATGAAATTACCTGTAGACAATAAACACGGGATCTAGTGACGCCCACGGGTCTGCGATAAATAATCCTTAATCCTTAATCATTTAAATAGTCATATATCAGCCGATTGGTGTGAGGATTACAGTACTTCTTGGTGTCATGTATTTATGGACAATATAATCATTTACGTATACATAACACAGCCAGTTCTATAATCCGAAGTCTTCTATATACATACAACTGAAGAATGTACAAGACAAACTTGAGAGCTTACATCTTTCTGACATTAATTGTCTTGATTAATTGTCTAGCTCAGAACCAATCGCTCAAAGGTAATGATTTCATTACGATCTCTAAGATAGATGAAGCATTCAGATTTATATTTCAAATTTATTGCAATATGTATTTTTTATAATACTGTGTTAAATAACAGTTTAACAGGTCATTCAACAATATCAACAAAATGTTATGATTGCTGACGAGAAACGCAAACGATTCATAAACTGTATGTCAAAAAAAAAAAAAAACATTCCTTCATATATATAGATATATATTATTTGTCTGTTCCTACACTACCCTCTACAGGGGTCTCCCGTGGTCTAGTGGCTAGCGCCTTAGATTCATAAGCGGGAGATAGTGGGTTCGATCCCCACAGGCGGCAGGAATTTTCTCATACCTCGGCTCGTTGAGAAAATTCCTCGCTGCCCCTGGATGTTGGCGCTAATGGCCTAGATGTCAAAGCGCCATAGAAAAAAAAACAAAAAAACTACCCTCACAGATATTCATAAAGCTTCGCAAAAAAGAATAATCCGTCTACAATTAAATATAAAGTTTGCTATCTATATATGTATATATATATATATATATATATATATATATATATATATATATATATATATATATATGATTGATTTGTGAGACGGCTTCTCTCTCCAGCGGTGGTCTTCCTCTCCTTGACAACCACCGAGGACGACACAGCAGCCTGAAGAAGTCGGAGATGAACCCGACGAAATATTGCAGTAAGGAGAGGAAGACCACCGCTGGAGAGAGAAGCCGTCTCACAAATCAATCATTTCAACCCCAGCGAAGTAACTTAAAACAAACCATATATATATATGTATATATATATATATATATATATATATATATATATATATATATATATAACCTCTTTGGCAACGGCTATAAACACCGGGTAGAAGGTTTCACTCAATGAATATTTACTGATCATGCATTTATTAAAACATAACAAAATCATAGAAACTTAAGTGCAAATGATAATAATAATAACGTTTAAAAAGCAATTCACTACATTCTACAAGCCAAGCATAAATAAATAAATAAGAGCTCTCATGCTAGCAAATAATAATAATCATAATAATATAAATGAAACATGGATCTACATACTACATTAATTCTAAGGTGCACCTATTTACAGTACGCATGCGTTTATTTATTCATTCTTTGTATCTTCACTACACTAGACACATTCACATCACCGGCTTTCTTGGTAACCTCGCTAGAAGGTAGCAGCTCCAAAGAGTCGCTATCCATAGAGGTGTTATCAATAAGGGCTGCGATTATTTATCCTTTAACAGTGCTCGTCACAGTACTCCCCCCTAATAATCGCGTCCAGGAAGCGCACATTGGGTTTAACCGTCCTACCGGAGCGAGTCTTGAGAATGGGAGTAGGTGTCTTCTGGTCCTTCCTAACGTTACTGTCCTTTGTCTTCTCATCTTCTATCAATTGGTGAGGCTCCTTGACAGGCTGTGGTTGACTGACGATCGTCCCTTCAGTATCGGCAAGAACAAAGGCTGGTTTCACCCTATCTAATGATACTGTAAGATTCCTTTTAGGGAGTTTGAGCGTGCATAGCTTGTCTGTCCTACTGATTACAGGATAGGGCCCAGAGTACGGAGGCTCAAGTGACCTTTTTATCTTGTCATCTCTGAGCAACATATGGCTGCAGGTGTCAAGCGCCTTGTGGATGAAGATACCCCTAGTAATCTTGCGAAATTCAGCAGGCCGCAAGTGAGACATATGATTCTTCAGCTCGTGCACGAATCCAGGCAAGTCTGCTTTAGTTGACGATGGTGTCAGATACTCTCCTGGTAACCGCAAACTTTGGCCGTGCACCATATCAGCTGCACTGTAGTCTGCGTCATCACGAATGGCAACTCTGATCCCGAGGAGTACCGATGGCAAAATTTTGGCCCAGTTGTTCATCAAGATGGGACATCAAGGCTGCTTTAAGAGTCCTGTGCCATCGCTCAATGCATCCATTACCCTGAGGATGGTACGGTGACGTACGGAACTTTTGGGAGCCCAGGAAGCTAGTGAGACTGCGAAATAGCTCGCTCTCGAACTGCCGGCCCTGATCGGTTGTTATCTTGACTGGAACTCCAAATCGGCAGACCCATCCTTTGTATAATGCGCGAGCAACCGCCTCCGCCGTGATATCTTCAATGGGTACTGCCTCTGGCCATCTGGTAAACCGATCGATCATCGTTACACAGTACCTCTTTCCCTGTGATTGGGGTAAAGGGCCGATTATATCGATGTGTACATGTGCGAACCTATCAGCGTTACAAAATTTCCCAGGTGGGGTGACGGTGTGCCTAGTTGTCTTCGCAGTTTGGCAGGCAATGCAACACTTGGCCCAAAGAGAAATTTCCTTGTTCATTTGAGGCCAAAAATATTTCCTCGTGATCAATCTTCTTGTAGCCCTGATCCCTGGATGACTAAGCCCGTGAATTGCGTTGAACAGAGGCTGTCTTTGCAGGCTTGGAATGCCGCCTCGCTCTCTTCATTCCACTTTATAGGCGACAGG
Organism: Gonocerus acuteangulatus; assembly: GCA_946811695.1. NCBI lineage: Eukaryota > Metazoa > Arthropoda > Insecta > Hemiptera > Coreidae > Gonocerus > Gonocerus acuteangulatus. The sequence goes on from OX328129.1 coordinate 72,701,914, forward strand.
TCATTTTTCTTAGATCCATGCAAGAAACGATTAAGTGGCGCCTCAGTCTGGGCCGCATTGGGAATGCATGGCCTATAGAAGTTCGCCATTCCTAAAAACCGGCGTAGAGACTTAACGACTTGGGGTTTCGGATAATCCGCTATGGCTTGGACTTTCCCCGGCTGGGGCACAATTCCATCAGGCGTGACCTTGTATCCCAGGAAGTTGATCTCGCTGAGGCCGAACTCACATTTTTCAGCGTTTAGCGTCAAACCATTTTCACTGAGTCTCCTAAATACTTCCTCCAGATGTATGAGGTGTTCCTCCATAGTGTGCGACGCGATGAACATATCATCAATAAGAATAAAGCAGTAAGCCAGGTCTCTGAACTTACTATCCATAAAACGTTGAAATGTTTGGGCCGCATTACGCAGGCCGAAACACATAACAACGAATTCATACAGTCCCACGGGTGTAGTCACGGCTGTCTTGGGGATATCTTCCTTTCTAATGGGTATGTGGTAGTACGCCCTGACAAGGTCTAAGCGTGAAAAAACTCTCTTCCCGTGTAAGTTATTTCGGAAGTCCATTACATTAGGGACCCCGTACCTTTCAGGTATCGTTTGGGCGTTCAGCTGTCGGTAGTCTCCACAAAATCTGATGGATCCATCTTTCTTGGGGACCAGATGAAGTGCGCTAGCCCACGGACTACTCGAAGGTCGACAAATTCCGTGTTCTACCATTCGATGAAACTCGTCCTTCACCTGCTGGTACTTCTCGGGAGGTAGTCTTCGAACCTTGGCATGAACGGGTCGGCCGGTTGTTTCAATTACATGTTCAGTGTCGTGTCTCAACGGTCGCTTAGAAGAAGAAGGGCTCGTGATATCCGGGTACTTCCGCAATAGAGAGGCGTACGGGTGACAATCAGGAACTGCGGATATGGTTGTGGGAATCTCCTCTGCGATTTTTCCTTTTGATGACTTGCGTGTAATCTTGTCAATCAATTGTTTACCTTTGAGGTCGACCAAAAGATTGAAGACATACATAAAGTCAGCCCCGATAATTGGCTTCGGGACATCAGCCATCACAAAATCCCATCGGAAAATTCGACCTAGTCCAAGGTCCAACTGCAGTTCGCGTATCCCATAGGTATTTATCTTTGTACCATTAGCCGCATACAACACAAAGTCGTCTGGTGTGGGTTTGGCCATCTTGTTTGGAGGTATACCCGAAATCGCTGCACCTGTGTCAATAAGGAATGCCCGCTTTGACCGCTTATCAGTTACGAATAGGCGGCGTAGAGTACTTGCGGTGCCGGCCAACGCCACTTCCGGCCCGCCGGTTAGTTTCCCTGTTGTGTGTCCTGGTTCTTCTTGTCTTCTGGTCCTTCCTAACGTTACTGTCCTTTGTCTTCTCATCTTCTATCAATTGGTGAGGCTCCTTGACAGGCTGTGGTTGACTGACGATCGTCCCTTCAGTATCGGCAAGAACAAAGGCTGGTTTCACCCTATCTAATGATACTGTAAGATTCCTTTTAGGGAGTTTGAGCGTGCATAGCTTGTCTGTCCTACTGATTACAGGATAGGGCCCAGAGTACGGAGGCTCAAGTGACCTTTTTATCTTGTCATCTCTGAGCAACATATGGCTGCAGGTGTCAAGCGCCTTGTGGATGAAGATACCCCTAGTAATCTTGCGAAATTCAGCAGGCCGCAAGTGAGACATATGATTCTTCAGCTCGTGCACGAATCCAGGCAAGTCTGCTTTAGTTGACGATGGTGTCAGATACTCTCCTGGTAACCGCAAACTTTGGCCGTGCACCATATCAGCTGCACTGTAGTCTGCGTCATCACGAATGGCAACTCTGATCCCGAGGAGTACCGATGGCAAAATTTTGGCCCAGTTGTTCATCAAGATGGGACATCAAGGCTGCTTTAAGAGTCCTGTGCCATCGCTCAATGCATCCATTACCCTGAGGATGGTACGGTGACGTACGGAACTTTTGGGAGCCCAGGAAGCTAGTGAGACTGCGAAATAGCTCGCTCTCGAACTGCCGGCCCTGATCGGTTGTTATCTTGACTGGAACTCCAAATCGGCAGACCCATCCTTTGTATAATGCGCGAGCAACCGCCTCCGCCGTGATATCTTCAATGGGTACTGCCTCTGGCCATCTGGTAAACCGATCGATCATCGTTACACAGTACCTCTTTCCCTGTGATTGGGGTAAAGGGCCGATTATATCGATGTGTACATGTGCGAACCTATCAGCGTTACAAAATTTCCCAGGTGGGGTGACGGTGTGCCTAGTTGTCTTCGCAGTTTGGCAGGCAATGCAACACTTGGCCCAAAGAGAAATTTCCTTGTTCATTTGAGGCCAAAAATATTTCCTCGTGATCAATCTTCTTGTAGCCCTGATCCCTGGATGACTAAGCCCGTGAATTGCGTTGAACAGAGGCGTCCGTGCCGCTTGTGGTACATAAATCCTCGCTTGAGCAGTAGACGATTCACATAACACCGGTATGCTGCTTCCAGGTAGGTCGAGCAACTTAAACTGGAGATTCCGTTTACACCTGTGAGACTTGACTTCTGGATCCTCCTTTTGTAATTTCGCCAGCTTCTCCAAGTCATTGGTCAGGTCTAATTCCTCAACTCTTGACAAAGGATCGGCGACTTGATTCAGCTCACCGTCGATATGTCTGATGTCTGTGGTCAGTTGGCTGATGAAGTTCAACCACCTTATCCGTATTGGAGATGCAAAGGAAGCTCTTTGATGCATGGCGTAGATCAAAGGTTTGTGATCGGTCCATATTGAAAATATTCTTCCCTCGATGACCTGTCGAAACTGTCGGACCGCGGAATACATAGCCAATAGCTCCCTGTCATACGCAGAATACGAGCGCTGGCTTTCAGATAAACCTTTGGAGTAGAAGCCCAGTGGAACCCAGTGACCACCATCCTTTTGTTGGAGTACGGCTCCCATGGTGTGATTTGAAGCGTCACATACCAATGCGAGATCCGCGTTATTTTTAGGGTGCACCAAGAGAGCTGCGTTTTTCAGGCTGTCTTTGCAGGCTTGGAATGCCGCCTCGCTCTCTTCATTCCACTTTATAGGCGACAGGTCATTTTTCTTAGATCCATGCAAGAAACGATTAAGTGGCGCCTCAGTCTGGGCCGCATTGGGAATGCATGGCCTATAGAAGTTCGCCATTCCTAAAAACCGGCGTAGAGACTTAACGACTTGGGGTTTCGGATAATCCGCTATGGCTTGGACTTTCCCCGGCTGGGGCACAATTCCATCAGGCGTGACCTTGTATCCCAGGAAGTTGATCTCGCTGAGGCCGAACTCACATTTTTCAGCGTTTAGCGTCAAACCATTTTCACTGAGTCTCCTAAATACTTCCTCCAGATGTATGAGGTGTTCCTCCATAGTGTGCGACGCGATGAACATATCATCAATAAGAATAAAGCAGTAAGCCAGGTCTCTGAACTTACTATCCATAAAACGTTGAAATGTTTGGGCCGCATTACGCAGGCCGAAACACATAACAACGAATTCATACAGTCCCACGGGTGTAGTCACGGCTGTCTTGGGGATATCTTCCTTTCTAATGGGTATGTGGTAGTACGCCCTGACAAGGTCTAAGCGTGAAAAAACTCTCTTCCCGTGTAAGTTATTTCGGAAGTCCATTACATTAGGGACCCCGTACCTTTCAGGTATCGTTTGGGCGTTCAGCTGTCGGTAGTCTCCACAAAATCTGATGGATCCATCTTTCTTGGGGACCAGATGAAGTGCGCTAGCCCACGGACTACTCGAAGGTCGACAAATTCCGTGTTCTACCATTCGATGAAACTCGTCCTTCACCTGCTGGTACTTCTCGGGAGGTAGTCTTCGAACCTTGGCATGAACGGGTCGGCCGGTTGTTTCAATTACATGTTCAGTGTCGTGTCTCAACGGTCGCTTAGAAGAAGAAGGGCTCGTGATATCCGGGTACTTCCGCAATAGAGAGGCGTACGGGTGACAATCAGGAACTGCGGATATGGTTGTGGGAATCTCCTCTGCGATTTTTCCTTTTGATGACTTGCGTGTAATCTTGTCAATCAATTGTTTACCTTTGAGGTCGACCAAAAGATTGAAGACATACATAAAGTCAGCCCCGATAATTGGCTTCGGGACATCAGCCATCACAAAATCCCATCGGAAAATTCGACCTAGTCCAAGGTCCAACTGCAGTTCGCGTATCCCATAGGTATTTATCTTTGTACCATTAGCCGCATACAACACAAAGTCGTCTGGTGTGGGTTTGGCCATCTTGTTTGGAGGTATACCCGAAATCGCTGCACCTGTGTCAATAAGGAATGCCCGCTTTGACCGCTTATCAGTTACGAATAGGCGGCGTAGAGTACTTGCGGTGCCGGCCAACGCCACTTCCGGCCCGCCGGTTAGTTTCCCTGTTGTGTGTCCTGGTTCTTCTTGTCCCAAGCGCAGGGCTGTATGCATTTCCGTGCCTTTTGCTGAAATTTATAATGGTAGAAGCATAACCAGTCGTCCTTATTCTTTCTACCTGCGCGACTTAATGAGCGTCGACGATCATGCGAACCACGGCTCTTACTTCGCCCTCTATGAAGATTTCCCGCAACTAACGCTGAATCCTGTTCCGCCAATCTATCGACTTTTTCCTCGAGGCTAGCACCCCGAGAGGTAGAAGCAATGGCTGATACGACATTAGGCGGTTCGACTTCATGTATTTTATCGGCTATGCTAGCTAATAAGTCGACATTAGTGTGTGTAGTGGACATGAGTATTGCCTGAGTGTGAGCTGGGAGAGACCGCATCCAAAGAGTTCTAATCAGGTCAGCGGAAACCGAATCACCAGCAAGATGCTTCATAGTACGCAAAAACTGAGATGGTTTCTCATCTCCAAGCTGCTTGCCCTCTAATAGTCGTTGGATGCGCTTGGACTCGGATTCAGCGTAAACCTGGATTAATCTCTTTTTAATGTCCTCATATGGTGTAGGACTTGGACTTTTGACAATGTCTGACACCTGTCGAATTCCTTCGAAATCAAGAAGAGGCACGATAACTTCAAACTTGGTTTGACTGTTAGTAATTTTGGCACGCGAAAACACAGCTTCGACACGAATAAACCACAGTTCGGGTTCCGACTTCCAAAATGGTGGAATTTTCCGCTCAGTAGAGATTGATTCACTCTCTAACATTTTCCTTTCTTCTTCGTCTGGCATTTTTTTATTCCTAAGATCACAAAAGTAAAAAAAGAAACTTGAAGTAAATACTTACTGAGTGAAAGAAAATAATATAATTAAAAGGCTAACATGCAAAAAAATTAACAATAAAACAGTTCACGAAAAATGACGTCACTGAACTGCATTGAGTTCAATTTATTCTAAAGTCGGGGTCACCATTTTAACCTCTTTGGCAACGGCTATAAACGCCGGGTAGAAGGTTTCACTCAATGAATATTTACTGATCATGCATTTATTAAAACATAACAAAATCATAGAAACTTAAGTGCAAATGATAATAATAATAACGTTTAAAAAGCAATTCACTACATTCTACAAGCCAAGCATAAATAAATAAATAAGAGCTCTCATGCTAGCAAATAATAATAATCATAATAATATAAATGAAACATGCATCTACATACTACATTAATTCTAAGGTGCACCTATTTACAGTTCGCATGCGTTTATATATTCATTCTTTGTATCTTCACTACACTAGACACATTCACATCACCGGCTTTCTTGGTAACCTCGCTAGAAGGTAGCAGCTCCAAAGAGTCGCTATCCATAGAGGTGTTATCAATAAGGGCGGCGATTATTTATCCTTTAACAATGCTCGTCACATATATATATGTACATATATATGTATATATATATATATATATATATTTATATATATATATATATATATATATATATATATATATATATATATATATATATATGCGGGAACAACGAACCCGGAACGCTGCGTCTGGTTCCCGTAAGGTCTAAGATTCTGACGAGGTAAGTCTCGTCAGAAGTCACGAGCTAGAGTAGAGATGGGGTTAAGGGTTGGCCTCCGAATTGGCCAGAGTCCACACCAGTTCCTGCGATCTCGGACCAGATGGTTTTCAAAGGTAGGTAAGCCCAAATATTCTCTCTTACCTCCCAAATTGATAATAGTTGATAACTCTGTCACTTAAAATTTCCTCTCATCATAGAAATATTTGATGTATCCTTATTTCGTAGTATAAGTTAAGGCTCTGAAAAGGAATTCCGATTCTCTCATATATATATTATCTCTCTTCTTTTTGTAAAGGCCTTATAGGTCAAAATATTGTTTTAAACATATTTATATACTATTTTTTATGTATACTATGTACAAATTCCAAGATTTGATCAAGGTCATAATTCGACTATTAGGATCATTTGATGTATTATTTTGGAAGCCGGGCTGTTCAATTTAAAAATATATTCAATATTTCATAGTGTCAATAGGAAATATTCTATTTTGTATTGATTATTGATTGTGTAGGTGATTTGGTATGCGAGCAGGGGCAGAAGAAATGCATGATGATCTGTTGCAAACCTGATGAGGTTTGCTGTTTCTGGAAAGTATGCTGTATTAGGAGGCCGCTGTTGTGAGTAATCTAAAATTATGCTAAATAGGGAATTTTTAATAGAAAATTGATTTAGACAAAATTAAAAAACGTCCGTCACGCAGGAGCTGCATAACTAAGCACTTTCCTCAGAATTGGGTAGTTTCGAGTGCATTCCTAAATAATTTGCTTAAAATAACCTATATAGATAAATAAAATAAAAACATAAATAACACCTGTTTCAATTCAATTCAAACATAGTACAAAGTAAATCCCCCCCCCCTTTCGATAGACCGATTTAGTTCATTTTTACAACACTTCTTCCTTATTTGATACCCAGGACGTATACCGCGTTTCGTTACAATGCAGCAGAAATTACGACCGGTATGAGCAAATTAGTAATTTGGGTCCGGAGTAACCCCCCCCCCCCCCCCTCTCCTAATAAACCGATTTAGTTTATTTTTACAGCACACTTTTCTCTTTAGTTGACCAGAACGAATACCCAGTTTCGTTGAAATATAACAAAAATTACGACTGGTAATGGCAAATAACTACTTTGGCTCCGGAGTAAACCCCCCCCCCCCCCACCCTCCAGATGCACTGATTTTGTTGGTTAACGAACTCGTTCAATCGTTTGATTGGGGAATACTACATACCACGTTTCGTGGGGAAGGAACAAAAACTCTGGCCTGTATCGTGTTAATGGACACGTATATAACTATATATGCCTGTGTATATATATATATATATATATATATATATATATATATATATATATATATATATATATATATATATATATATATATATTAACTGGGGTCATTTTCGGTGTCTACTAGGTAGGATCGATGAAGATTCGAAGAAATTTTTCAAAAATTCCGTCATGAGTGCAACCTCAATAGCTACTTTCCTTCGGAGGAAAGTGCTGAAACCAACTAACTAAAAGGTTAGGTAAACAGATGAAAAAAACAAGTTCAAAAGAGCAAAACTAATTATTTTGAAGTTTCAAGCACATATTTCTCCGATTGAGATCGCCCCATCGAAAACTACATTAGAAACGTTTTTGCAGAGAATTTAGTAAGCTTTCGAATGGGTACCTTCCGCTTACTACGAGTTTCTAATCGTTTTCGAGATATATTAGAAAATATACGAAAATCCCATAACTTTTCGTTTCTGTTAATGAAATATCTAATTTCTAGTACTTCCTTAACTCCAAGCGGACTCAAAAATTAACTGTCTTAGATTAGATAAATTTCAAACGTCTTGAACAAGTTTCAAATGAATCAATCGTTTTTGAACACCCAAACTGAAAATTTGTTTGGAGAATTATGTTGTAAACGGTTACAGATATCGCTTTGAAAACGGTTTTATTTGTTTTCCTATGTTACGATAACTGTAAAACGAGTATCTGCAAGCATATAAACTCCAAAACGTAAGCGTTACAATTTCTTTTCACGCGAATTTCTCTCCAAAAACCATGTTCCAGTGGACGGATTCTGCTGTACAAATATATTATTTTATTTTATTTTATTTAATGCTTTCAAGATTTGAATCTTTTAGCATGGGAGGGTTACCATATAATTTTGTTAGTTCCTATGGTTAGTTGCTTTAATCTAGTTACAATAATACCAATAAACCTAATATTTACAAATCTTGAATGACAATAAAGTCTTTATTAATAAATTAACACAATAATGCCAAACTAATGCTAGTTAACCACACTACTGGGCCAATAATAAGAAACATTGTACTACTTAATAACTTAATAAAATACTTTCAATTTTGAATTGAACTGAAACAAGAATATATCTTGTGGCAACTAGTAGAATTGTTGCACAGATGTTTTATTTTATGAGGTTATATAAAATTACTTTAATTCATTAATTCTTTGTAAAAAGAAATAAAAAGTTGTTTTTGTGCTTATCAAATATTTGTGCATTTTTGAATGTATCAGGAAGCCTTTAAATTGGTGACCCCGACAAAGAAGAGCTCGCAAGAAAGGTGAGAAGATAAATTTACACATTTTTGTGCCTCTTAAAGACAATATAATGGAAGGTGATTTGCTAGGCCTTCACTCAGCAGACGAAGACCAACTAACCCCGGCTTCGATGCCCCAGCAACTAGACATTTCCTCTGCTATGGCTATCAAGGCCCAGCTCCCCATCTTCCATAAACGTGAACCCGACGTATTTTTCTTACAATCTGAAACAATTTTTCTGCTGTATGGTGTTAAAAATAGTACGACAAAATTTCGTTATATCGTCTCCCAACTGGATGTAGATACCGCGAAGCAAGCAATGGACCTTATGCGTGATCCACCGGCCGACAATCCCTACCAAATATTAAAAGACAGAATAATGAATATATTTGGGAAAGGACATCAAGCTAACTTTAGAGAACTTCTTGATGAACAGCAACTCGGAGATCAACGCCCATCACAGTTCTTAATGCAACTAAAACGACTAAGCGGTACGTCAGTTTCCGACGATCTATTGAAATTTATATGTTTAAGAGGACTTCCTGATCAGATGCGAATAGCTTTAACAGTAACAGACCAAACCGATCTTGATAAATTAGCCAATCTAGCTGATCGTATCGCCGAGATTTACGAGCTAAAGAGTTGCGATTTAGTTTCAACAAGACCCTCCCGTGCGAATTGGGAGGATAAGCTCCTGAACTCGTTGGGTAAACTCTCCGAACGAGTAGAAAACCTAGAAAAATCTCTCGCTACTTCTAGATCGCCAAACCCGATCACAAACACTAAAAGCAATAATGTTTCTTCTAGGCAACTATGTTTCTATCATGCAACATTTGGCGATAAGGCCACAAAATGTAGGCTTCCCTGTAGTTGGAAAAAATCAAATCCAACTCAGCATTCGGAAAACTAGGTGTCGCGATGGCAAAGGCGGAATCCATCGCGGATTGTCTTCACCGCCGTCTTTTTATGACTGATCGGCAATCCCGTCTAAGATATCTCATAGACACGGGCGCTGCCGTATCAGTATTTCCAGTGGGTAAGGAAAAACGGACCACACCTAATGAGTTCACTCTCTACGCAGCGAATGGGACTCCCATACCGACCTACGGCCGAAAAATGATCCAACTGGATTTCGGATTACGACGCTCCATGTCCTGGCGCTTCACTCTAGCGGCGGTTAAACAACCGATTATCGGAGCTGATTTCCTGTACCACTTCAACCTCATGGTAGATCTGGCCGGCTGCCAGTTAGTGGATAAAATATCAGGCCGCGCCACTAAAGGAAGGACTGCAGATGTACACGTCTCAGCTATTTCTCCTATCCCTGCGGGCCAGTGGTACACTGAACTATTAAAACGATTTCCTAACCTCACTCAGCCCAACGCCTTCGTAAAAAAGCCTTCACATCCCGTTGTTCATCATATCGAGACTCGTGGAGCACCTGTAACTGCAAAAGCCCGGAGGTTAGCACCCGATAGATACACAGCCGCCAAACACGAGTTCGAACAAATGATGGAAGAGGGGATCATCCGCCCCTCGAACAGTCCATGGGCGAGTCCATTGCACATTGTACCGAAGAAGGATGGAGGAATCAGGCCATGTGGGGACTACAGAAAGCTTAACGCGAAAACGGTACCGGACCGTTACGCAGTCCCAAACATTGCAGACTTCAATTTGAACCTACAAGGGAAACGAGTCTTTAGCAAATTAGACTTACAAAGAGCATACTATCAAATCCCTATTGCAGAAGAAGACATTCCCAAAACAGCTATTATCACCCCTTTTGGACTGTTCGAATTCCAGCGTATGTGCTTTGGTCTTCGGAATGCAGCTCAGAGGTTCCTGGATTCAGCGCTCAGAGGCTTACCTTTTGTGTTTGCTTATTTGGATGACATCTGCGTGGCATCAGCTGATGAAGAAGAACACAAGAGAGATCTCGAAGAAGTTTTTCGACGCCTTGAAGAACATGGGCTAATCATTAACTTAGCGAAATGTGTATTCGCAGCCACGGAGTTGGATTTCTTAGGCCACAGGGTTACAAGCGATGGAATCGCGGCGCTCCCAGAGAAAATCGAAGCCATAAGTTCTTATCCACGCCCAGAGACCGTGAAAGACTTAAGACGTTTTTTAGGAATGCTCAACTTCTACAGGCGTTGCCTCCCTCATGTCGCAGCTTTTCAAGCACCATTAAACGTTTTCCTCAAAGGAACAAAGAAGAACGATAAGACCCCGATCTCCTGGACCACTGAGGCTTCCAAGGCTTTCGAGGGATGTAAAGAAGCCATCCAAAAGGCCACTATGCTCGCTCACCCAAGTCCTAATGCAGAGCTAGTCCTGGTGTGTGATGCTTCAGCAACAGCGATGGGAGCAGCACTGCAACAGAAGGAACATGATCACTGGCGGCCCTTGGGATTTTTTTCGAGAACCTTCAGTAATGCCCAAAGAGCCTACTCCACCTACGACCGTGAACTCTTGGCCATTCACCAGGCAATTCGGCACTTCCGCTCACAAATTGAAGGCCGCCACTTCACGATATGGACTGATCACAAGCCACTACTATTCGCATTTCAACAGAAACCAGAGACCTCCACACCTTTGAGGATTCGGTGGGTAAAGTACATCAGTCAATTTACGACCGACATCCAATACGTCGCGGGAAATGAGAATGACGTTGCTGATGCATTTTCGCGAGTTGAAACATTTAACGGCCCGGATGGAATGGAAGTAATTGCAGAGGCACAGGCCAGCGATATCAGTATCCCTGATCTACACAAAAATCCTAATCTGCAACTCAAGTGGATAGAGTTTCCGCACATATCACGACCACTGTTATGTGAGACGTCTACAGCTGCCGCCCGCCCTTACTTACCCGAAGGCACGCGGCGTCTTATCTTCGAGCACTTGCACAACCTCAGCCACCCTGGTATTCGCGGTTCACGTAGGCTGATCTCAAAACGATTTTTCTGGCCGAACCAGAATAAAGATATTGGGAGCTGGGCCAAAACTTGCATCGCCTGTCAGAAGTCAAAGGTTAATCGACACACAGTGGCACCTCCCGGAACTTTTTCACCATCAGCCCGATTTGAGCATGTTCATTTGGACATCATTGGTCCTTTGCCGCCTTCAAACGGTATGCGATACTGTTTGACAGTAATAGACAGATATACCAGGTGGCCTGAAGCACAGCCACTTCAAGACATATCAGCGGCATCTTGTGCAGAAGCTCTCTGTAATGTCTGGATTTCACGCTTTGGCGTCCCTGCACGTGTAACAACAGATCAAGGACGTCAATTTGAGTCGGAATTATTCCACCAACTGTCCAAGTCCCTGGGATTCCAGCGTTGCCGAACCACAGCATACCATCCTCAAGCTAATGGCTGTGTCGAAAGGTGGCATAGGACTCTGAAAACCGCCCTCACGGCACAATTAAACGCTTCTGACTGGACCTCACTGCTACCCATGGTACTCCTCGGTCTTCGAACAGCCTTACGCGATGACAATGCCACGAGTGCAGCTGAAATGACCTATGGTGAACCTTTACGATTGCCAGGGCAACTGATAGAAAAGTGTAGACAACCTGAAAGAGCAGAATCTTTTGTCCAACTCCTCCGGGAGCAAATGGAACAACTACGCCCTGCGCCTCACCGAAGATCGACAACAAAAACTTTTGTCCATCAGGATCTACAGACTTGTACCCACGTATTTGTGCGGGATGACACAGTTCGAAGGCCACTAACGCCCCCCTACACTGGCCCCTACAAGGTCCTAAGTAGAGATAAAAAAACATTTAACCTACAATTAGGCACCAGACAAGTGAACGTCAGCATCGATCGACTGAAACCAGCCTTTCTTTTTCAAGATGAAGGTTCCACATCAAGTCCTCGGATGACAGCACCTGCATCGGACAACTCTTCTTCCAATGACTCCGCCGAGGATAACGCAACACCTCAGACAAGGACTCGGTCAGGAAGAACAATTAACCCCCCGCTTCGTTTCCTCGACGGACTCATTGGGGGGGAGGTGTGTGGCAACTAGTAGAATTGTTGCACAGATGTTTTATTTTATGAGGTTATATAAAATTACTTTAATTCATTAATTCTTTGTAAAAAGAAATAAAAAGTTGTTTTTGTGCTTATCAAATATTTGTGCATTTTTGAATGTATCAGGAAGCCTTTAAAATCTTGAGAAATATTTCTAATGATCTACAAAACTTGTTATAAAAAGATTATTGCCTATAAATTCTTTGTAAAATAAATGTTATCGTTAAGCAAGTTGAAGCTCCTTTATTTGAAACATCTGTTTTGAATTATTTTACTAAATTAATGGCACTTCCATAAATAAATCAATCAAATCAAAAATTAGTTATGTGTATTCTAATGCACGTATCTTTAAGGAAAATTTATTTTAATAACCTAATTTTTTTCAATTAAAATTAAATTCTAGTTAATTTATTTTACACTATTCAATTTTTATTATCAAATGTATACTTTATATAGCGGCAACATTATTATAACATATTTTTCTATTCAATTTATTAGGATTATGAAATAATCTATTAAATATATTTCTTTATTAGTACTTCTCATCATTTAAGAACATCTACATGAGATATAAGTCATTCTGTCTCCGTCTTATATTTCATTTTTTTTGAAAAAATAATAATAATGGGAGAAATTAATATATTTTTACAGAAGACACCAACATTTGAGATTAACAAGTATACGGATTGTTGCTTTATGCTAAGATTTATCTTTATTCGGTAAATTTTTCGCGTTGCATTAGATTTAACTTAATATTTGTTAGTATGGAGCTCTGCAATGAAATGTTTACTTGATTCTTCAAGGAATATTATGTTTAGGAACATAGATCCAATTTATGTTCCAGTATATGTTTTAAGCTGATCATGAATGATTTCCTCCTGTTAATCTTAGACCTCCTGTGTCTCTTGCCTCTCGGATCTGCTTGGCGTTTGATTAATTCCGCCTATATGCACACGAGGAAGTAAGCTTCTTGTTCCTCTCGAAGAATCGTGAAGATTGACAGATAACGGTAATGCCTGCTTCATCTTTAGACATGTCTGTGATGTTTGACTTGGACCATTCCATTACTTCTTGAAGAGAATAGGTTTTCCCTGCAATAATTAACTTATCCTGGATCAACTTTGCTGATATATTCTCACTTCTAGCTTTCCTCAAGTATGGAATAAGTTCTCTTCTTCTAGTTCTCACTTCTTTAGAATAATCTTCAGATATAGCTATAGATTTTCCTATTAATGTTTTTGTTGCTTTCAGTATTTCTTTTTTTAAACGAAGAGTAGTAAATTTAATTAAAATTGGTCTACTTCCGTTTCTCTCGTTTCCAAGGATTTTTATGAAGTCTATTTCCCGCAGACTGACACGTACTTTCATTGTGTCGTTAAATATTTTCAATACGGTTTCTTTCAGATCGTTATAACTGTTAATTTTTAAGTTAAAAATAATGATATTTTTCTTCCTCTTTTCAGTCTCAACGTATTTTTTAAATGAATCTTCTAAATGTTTATTCTTCATTTCTAATTCATTAATCCTATCTTTTAGGTAAGATATATCAGAGATGGGCATAATTTTATTTATAAATAAAAATACGAATTTATTCCTACTTCATATATTTGTGAATACGAATATAAATAAATTCGTATTCATAAGTGTGAATACGAATTTATTTTTATTCACATATATTAAATATAAAAATACAAATAAAATTTTATTCGCAAATTTTTCTGCGAATAAAAATAAATTCACAGAAAAAATTGTAAATAATCACAAAAAATGTGAATATTTACAAAAAATCAAGCGATTAGAAAAAAAATCACATTAAAATATACGAATAAAAATTTATTCACATTATAATTTGTGAATAAAAATTTATTCACAATAAAATTCGCAAATAAATCATGAATTTATTCGTATTAAGATGATATTACGAAAGTTACTGAAGGTGATTTTTTTTTTTTTTTTTTTTTTAAGGCATTTAACGTCTAGGTTATTAGCGCCTAGATTTTTTGTTTACCCCGAGTCCGCCGCGGGACCACCAGCCATGCTGCAGGGACACAGTTTGTCATCTGTACGTTCATCAAAAAAAAAAAAAAAAAAAAAAAAAAAAAAAAATCACCTTCAATAACTTTTGTAATATCATCTTAATACGAGGAAATTCATAATTTATTTGCGAATTTTATTGTGAATAAATTTTTATTCACAAATTATAATGTGAATAAATTTTTATTCGTATATTTTAATGTGATTTTTTTTGTAATCACTTGATTTTTTTTAAATATTCACATTTTTTGTGATTATTTACAATTTTGTCTGTGAATTGTTTTTTATTCGCAGAAAAATTTGCGAATAAAATTTTATTTGTATTTTTATATTTAATATATGTGAATAAAAATAAATTCGTATTCACACTTATGAATACGAATTTATTTATATTCGTATTTACAAATATATGAAGTACGAATTTATTTATATTCGTATTCACAAATGTATAAAGTACGAATAAATTCGTATTTTTATTTATAAATAAAATTATGCCCATCTCTGAGATATATCTTCTTTTATGAGTTCAGCTATTTGAGTAATATCATCGATCTTTTGCTCCGAAATTTTAAAACCGTCTCTAAGAGATAGAATTTCTAGTTTTAGTTCTGCTAGATTTGAATTTAAAGAGATTTTCAAGTCTGTAATTGCTTTTAATAGTTGATCCATTGTCATAAATCAGTTTAAAGATATATATTTATTTGTGTATTTTTCTGGTACAAACCAGCTAATGGTCTATCAAGAAGAGATAACTTATTATCCTTTGCCGTTCAAAACAAAATAAACATAATCCCAGCAGTTTGAGACAATCTCGTGAAGTGATCGGTGCTTGACCAAACACTAGATAAACAGCTGTTGTATTGCAGTCAATGAACTGAGACAGTTATAAAGATTAAACTTAGGATACGTCATAGTGACGTCACAGAGCACGTGTACTAACTAAGTGTTCAAAATGGCTTTGTAATATGTGATTAAAGAGGATTTTTTTTTATAGTTTATACTTTAATATGATCATCTTATTTATTTCCTTGAAGAATTATGGGAAATACGATTTGAACATTCATAAGCCTGAGGATAACTACCTTGCCTTCAGAAATCCAGATATAGAAAACCATTCGTGAGTACCAGAAAGTTCATCTTGAAATCACTAAATTCTTCAAAACGAAGAGCCAAAAGCCATATTTTCCATTCTGCAGAAAATCCACACTATTTAAAGAACACGTTTACACATTTTTTAAACTTACTAATGTAAAATTTCACTTTTGAAACACTAAACATTCACAGAGGACAGAAATCGACATGCTTTCTGCTTGTAACCTTGATAACCTCCTCCTGTACAAATATATATGTGTATGTATGTATACAAATTTGAGCTACCGCTATTTTTGAGATCTTTGGGTTTTAAAACATGAACGTTTCTAGTCGGCTCGTCCGGATTGCGTCATGAGGTCAACCATTTAGGCGGGATTCCTCCCTACGGAAAGCCCTAAAAGAGGACACTAACATAGGAAATGGGGTATTATCATCAAAACCAAAGTAAGAAAAAAATAGAAATAATTAAATTGACGCAGTACTAAAAAAGTATTTAAAACCAATATGAATATACGAGACACTTTTGATATAGACATATTGCGCCATGGAAATATTGCTGATTAGAATGTCGGTCGGATCAATATTACGAAAAGGAATGAAGCAACTTGCTTTGATGACAAAAATTAGCTCAGTCACAATTAATGAAACAAGCCTGCTCTTAAATGAAATAAAACATTTTAAAACAGAGTTAGTTGTACTTTAGCGACCTACAGGGCCTAAATGAAAATACTAATAATAGGTCATAATATTATCTAATTAAAATATAGATTTTTTTTTTTTTTTTTTTGGTTTAGACTGTATTACTAATATTTCTGATATCATTTAGCATTTACAAAGTAAACAATTTTCTTTTCTAGTCCACCACGACCGACAGCAAAGAAGCCTCAACATGGATTAGATCAGCTGGGATCCTCAAACACAATGCAAGTTCTTGGCCTGAACTCTACAAGGCTACTGAAGAAGCTTCACTAAAATACTTCAAAAAATTTTTACGCTTTAAAATAAACATTTTTATCAATTTTCTCTAAAGCACCATCATTTTCCTTTCTGTAGATCGGCCAAGAAAAATACCCGTATATAGCATAAGCATGGAATTATCAAAAAGTATGTAATCCGCAGCATACTAAGCAAACACAGATAAAGGACACTTTTTTTAATGATTTGAGCAAACAGAATAAATAATGAATTTTATAAATGTTATAATCCGACGAGCTTTGTGGACACTGTGGTAAAATTTCGATTAATCTTGGTATCTCTCGTCACAACGAGGATTCAGAGGTTCCTGGGATCAGATCAGAAGTAGTCCTGTCGAGGATAGTCGCCTCGCAGGAACTGCGCCATCTTAGCACGGTTCCGTACATCTCGAAGAAAAGGAATAGATTAGGCAACACAAATCACAGGAAACTGACAGTAGCCAACTTACACAGAAGCGGATAATTCTTAATCCTCATTCTTGAGGAAGGCTGAATAAGTCAATACAATTATGTACTGAAAACGTACTCACTCATCGACTACTGCTCAGAAGGCTCTATTCCAAACAACCGAAAATTTGTTGTCATTTTAAGTTTCTTGTTTTACTAGCAAATTCATTTTACTGTTAAAATCAATTGTAAATATGTGCTTCATGGAAAAAAAATTCCATTCTCTCGTGGGTCAAATCTTTCTACAATATAAGAAGTAATGATAACTTCAGTTGTAGCAGTATGAGGAAGATTATATAGATAGGAGAATTAAAAACAAACCTTTGTATACGCCATCATGATCAGCCACAGCCATCTTGATTACCACAGCCACTCCAAACTTATTACCAATACCTTTTATAGTTTCTTGGCTTATTTGACTAAAATACCAATTTTACTTATAAATGCATTTTAATTAAAAAACAACCAATTAAAAAGTGAGTTAAACAAAGGTTCAAAAGAACAAAACAATAACTTTTTACGTTTTAAGCGTTTATATCTCTGATTTACATTGCCTCATCGAATATTGCGTCAGAACCTTTTTTGTAGAGAATTTAGCAAGCATTCGAATGGTTATTTCCCACATACCACGAATTACCAACCGTTTTTGAGATATTTACGAAAAATGTACGAAGATCCGAAAACTTTTTATGTCTATTATTAAATTTTATTTTCCGCATACTTCCTTAACTCCAAATATAACCAAACATCTTATTTGAGATGAATTTCCATGATGTACAAAATATTTCAATTGAATCCCGCGATTCTAAGTACCCACAAAAAAATTATGACTTACAAAAACATTTGTTCCACTTTTCTCAAAAACGGTTACAGATATCGCCTTTAAAATGGTTTCATTCATTTTCCTTTGTTAAGAAACCTATAAAACAAGTACCTGCAAGCATATGAACTCAATAACGTTATTGTTACTATTTTCTTTGCGCGAATTTCGCCCCAAACACCATCTTCCAGAGAGAGGAGTCTGCTGGTTAACGAACGTGACGACAAATTAGACGACAGATTTTGCTGCCAAATTTCACATCAAAATCGGACCATGCCAGAGAGCGAACAGACAACATATATATACATATATATATATATATATATATATATATATATATATATATATATATATATATATATAAATTTCAACCACCTATATTTTCGTGGTGGGTTCTGAAACGATAAAGTTTCTAGTCGGCACTTCCGGATTGCGTCGTGAGGTCAACCTCATTAGCTTCCTAGTTTCCTTATGGAGGTAGAGAGGAACCGTGCTAAAAATGAAACTCAATTATTGGACATAAATATGGATTCACAGTTTATCGTACGAAGAATGAATAAAATTTACCCTCAAATAACAATAAATCATATATTTGAGTCAATATAGGATAAACATTTGTGTATTTATTATTTTAATATGTTTTAAATAACAAATTTTGTAGATAGATAATATCAGTTCCTTGTTCCAATTTCAAAAAATATCATTAAACATGAACATACCTGCTAGTCAAATAATGTCAAATGGAGAATTCTTACCTGAAACATAAAAAAAATACATATCAAAATGTTTATCACAGTAATTATTATTATGTATATGTATGTGTATATACATTTACATATTTGCTAATGTTTCTTAGCAAGGTTTTTTATTTACTTATGTTTTGTTCGAAGGAGGTTTTTCCCGCGAAACAGAAAAAAAATATTAACTTATGTAGCGACGAAACGAATATAACCGTACCAATGAACCATAATTTGTAAATACAATTACGATGCACAACTATAAAAAAAAATTTTTTAATATGATCCAGTATTATTGAATAAATTTTACATTGCAGCATTATTAATTTAATAATTAAACTATACTTAATATTTCGTAAATCCATGTTTACAATGATAGTGTTACTGATAAGGATATCTTCTTATCGCTAATATATAAAACGAATGGAGATTATCCTAAGAAAAATTAATACCTAGGTAAATTTCAGCTATAAATCTTATCCTCTTTTTTATATGGCCTTCTATAAAAGGTCCTGGAAATAAAGTGTTTTTATTGAAAATGATTAAGTGCATGGTATTTTTGTGTCTTGCTAGCTTTGCCTTTTCTGCACCCGGCAATCTAAAAGGCAAGTGTAATAATATTTAATGTTCTTTTAGTAAGGCCCCATTTTCAATAGAATAATATATATATATATATATATATATATATATATATATATATATATATATATATATATATTTATGTACCGTAAAACGTGGTCACACTAGAACCATGGGGTGAAATTTGTAGAAACCTATGCTGTCAGGATATTTTAATTTAACTCACCCTAAAGAGTGCGAACAGAAAATTATATATGTATAAATACACCTATATATACATAAATACACCTATATATGTATAAATACACCTATATATACATAAATAAATAAAAAAAAAATTAAATATCCTAGCTGTATAGTTTTCTATAAATTTCACCACAATATGGAACCCAATTTATGGTATCAGTTCCGACAGGCCCTCTGAGCATGAATCTCAATTATTTGTCAATTACTGGAAATTTCATAATCCTTTTTTAAGATCACTCATTTTCGGTGGTTTGTATTTTAGTCTTGGTTGTTAGGCTGTACCGTATGAAATGTCAGTTTTGGACTTGTCGATTTCCTTCAAATGTCTTGAAACTGTCGTGGCTCCTACTCCGAGTTCTTTGGCATATTCCCTAGAGCTTTTTGAGGGACAAGCTTCAACCCTTTCTTTCAGGTGGTCATTGTCAAGCTTGGTTTCTGGCCTTCCTCGCTCCTCGTTGTCAAGGTCAAAATTTCCACTTCGAAACATGGAAAACCACCGTTAAACAGTTCGTTCATTCACCGTTCCCTCCCCGAACGCCGTGTTAATGTTCATACAGGCCTCAGCAGCGCTATGACCGAGCTTAAATTCAAAACAAAAACTAATACGGATTTCCGTTGAAGTCATAATTTAAGTTTTATTTTTTTCTCAGAGGACACTGTACGCACGTTACTGATTAAAATTGTAATGAAATAAAGAAGGGAAAGGATTAAATCGCAAAGTAAACAAAACTGACATTCTACCGTAGTACAGCCAGATATTTTTAGAGATGTGTATTTTTGGTGTTTGATATATTTGGTGTTTTATATTTTTGTTATTTTTTACATTTGGAGTTATTTATCATTGGGGTTATTTATTTTTAATATTTTGTATTTTTGATGTTTGGTATTTTTGGAGTTTTTTTATTTTATTTTTGGCGTTTGATATTTCTAGTTTTTGATATTTTGGCATTCTGTAATTTTTGGTGTGAAGTATTTTAGATGCTTGGTATTTTTGGTACCCGATGAACGCGAGAGTTAGGCCGTTATCTCTTTATGTTTGATTTTGGAGTCCTGTTCGCTACGGGAAGATAGCTCCCTCCCCCCCCCCCAAAAAAAAAAAATCAAAATCGAACTACTTATACAAGAGAAAATCAAACCCAAACAAGAAACTACTGAACGCATATATTTTTTGCCTACAGGTCAGTGCGACGAGTGCGGTCCCTGGTCCCGATGCTGCAGTGGTCTGTGCTGTCCGATAGAAGCTATCTGCTGTAACCGTAATGGACCGGCATGCTGCAAAAAGAGTCTGGACATTTTGTGAGAATTCAAACCATATATAGCATATTTATAGAGATAGACTGTGAAGAATGATTCCAAGAGCGCATTGATATTCAACATAACTACATTTTTCTTAATGGTAAAATTAATGTAATTAATAATAAATATTAACACCGTTTTACAAATACATGAAAAGAAAATAATAATTTTTTTGCAAAATAATATGCATATGTAACTAGTTAACCAAACAGACATTGTAAATCTAACCCTTTCTCAAAACAACCCAATTTCTTACACAAAATTTCATCAAAATCGGTCCAGCCGTTTAGAACTTGTTTATTACAAACACAGAAGAATTTTATTTACAAAGTTATAATATATTATGTAAATATAGATTTTTATGATGTTATTCTATTACAGTTTTTTTTTTTTTTTTTTTTTTTTTTTTTTTTTTTTTTTTTTTTTTTTTTTTTATAGAAACATACGCAATACAAGAATTATGCATTTAAATAATTATTGAGCTCCAAAGAATAAAACAAACAAATATAGTAAAAAAAGCATAAATAAAATTTTTGTTGTAAAATTTGTGTATCAAAGAAAGGCCAGCGCTCCTTAGTTAGACAGTGACTGTTGATATAAAATTGAAATAAACTGCATTACATGATTATATAATGATGTAAAGTCATCAATGAGTTCGAGTTATTCTAATTATCAAGAACATAAATTTGAGACATTATTCGAAATGGCTGTCGATTCAAAATGGCCGTCAGAATCTGAATGGTTCAGTGTAGCCAATTTTTGTTGAACAAAACTTTTGACCTTTTGACCAAATTTTGAAATTTGACTATTATGACCAAGCCTAGGAGATTTCACTTATCAAGACCTACCTGTGTGCCAAGTTTGGTCAAAATCGGTCAGACGGTGTAAATTGGTATAAGGAACAAACAGACAAACAGACAGACACGTGATTTTTATATATATAGATGTAATTTGTGTAGAAAAAGACATATTAGTTGGATATTGGTTCTGGATCATAATACCGCTGGTGGAAATACTGTGGCCGGGAGAGCTGAGGCCTGAGCACTCGTTGGCAACGGTTGTGTACCCCATTCCCAGCAAAGGTGTTGACTTTACTTTGGGGAAACGGACAAGCATCAGCCCTATACTGTGGCCGGGAGAGCTGAGGCCTGGGCACTCATTGGCAACGGTTGTGTACCCCATTCCCAGCAAAGGTGTTGACTTTACTTTGGAGAAACGGAAAAGCATCAGCCCTATACTGGCTGGAAAAGGGTTAACCTGTAGATCACCCGTCGTAAAATGCTTTATAAATTATTCATGTACGTTTGATTATTATAATATACTAGCGGTTACCCAGTGTGCCATGCTACACCTAATTTCTGTCTATGACTCTCCCCATATCAAGATCTACACGAAAATCTGTGAAACGATGTGAATTTGTTTTAGTTCATAATGATACCCGGCAGAGGCCAGCACAACAGCACTTCATCTAACAGCCGACAGAGGCCAGGAGTTGTCGATTCAAAATGGCCGTCACAATCTGAATGCTTCAGTGTAGCCAATTTTTCTTGAACAAAACTTTTGACCTTTTGACCAAATTTTGAAATTTGACTATTTTGACCTAGCCTAGGAGATTTCTCGTATCAAGACCTACCTGTGTGCCAAGTTTGGTCAAAATCGGTCAAACGGTGTAGATTTGTATAAGGAACAAACAAACAAATAAATAAATAAACATAAAAACAGAAAAACAGACAGACACGTGATTTTTATATATATAGATAACCATGTTCTATTGTTTCTTTATGTTTCAGAAGCTTGGGATTTGTTGGAGCAGTCATGCAATCTACCATGAAATAGCCAAAATAATGTTGCCGACATAAACAAAGTTTTGTTGCCTAATCTTTCATATTTCCTCCCTCATTTACACTATTGTTTATGGAATTTGAGTGATAAATATCTTGTCATAAACTTAAAAATATAGTGATACAGAATCAGAACAGTTTTATAAGATTAATCTATCACTTGAAATGTAAGATTTGTTTTTGAAGTAAATTCTGACATCCTAAATAGAAACACGCTGTCTGGGGTGTATTTTGGAAATGCATTTGTCTGAAATGTTTTCGTAGCAATTTTTATTATTTTTATTTTATCCGAAAATAAGGCATTAAACGACTGGCAGAAAGAATGGACTAATTCTGAAAGCGAACTGAGGCAAATTTAAAATACAACAAGAGCCTGGTCAAAAGAAAACCTCAGAATTTTTTCATAACGTAATATTACTTTTATTTATTTAATGTTTTTTGACTCTAGAATTACAATTACATTATGAAACGATAAACAATTTCAGTTCAAAGTATACTGTTGGCAAGCTGACTAAACGTTATAACTTTTCTATTATTCGGCGGCCTGCAGGATTTTTTCGGAAGAGTAGTGATTGTCGAAAAATTGTCGCTAACCGAAAGATTTTATTAATTTCTATTTTTTAAATTGATATTGAGGTTTGAATGAGGTACATTTTCAACATTGGATGTGCATTAGCCTTAAAGAAAATTTAATGACACCTTCAAAAATGTAATGAAACATTAAAAAAAATGTGTATATGCAGATAAATTGGAGTTATACTACAAAAAATGTCAGTTTTTTTAGCACTTTCCTCCGAAGGAAAGTAGCTATTGAGGTTGGACTCATGACGGAATTTTTGAAAAATTTCTTCAAATCTTTATCGATCCTACCTAGTAGACACCGAAAATGACCCCCGTTAAAATTTATATATATCTATATATATGTTTGATGTTATTTTTCGTCGCTGGGATAGTATTTTTAGATGGAACGGCATTTTTCTCCAGCGGTGGTACTCCTCCTCACTTCTTCCCGGAATATTTCGATGGATTCATCTCCATCTTCTTCAGCCAGGTACTTGTTTCTTCCTCGGTGGTAGCCAAGGGAATCTTGGCTGAAGAAGATGGAGATGAATCCATCGAAATATTCCGGGAAGAAGTGAGGAGGAGTACCACCGCTGGAGAAAAATGCCGTTCCATCTAAAAAAAAAAAAAAAAATCTATATATACATATATATATATATATATATATATATATATATATATATGCATATATATATATATATATATATATATATATATATGCATATATATATATATGCATATATATATATATATATATATATATATATATATATATATATATATATATATATGTGTCTGTTAACACGATAGCGGCCAGAGTTTTTGTTATTTCGTCACGAAACTTGGTATATAGCATTCAATTAGCAAACGATTGAACGAGTTCGTTAACCACCAAAGTCGGTCCACCGGAAGGGGGGGTTTACCCCAAACCCAAAACACTTATTTGACTATGTCAGCCGTAATATTTGTTATATTTCAACGAAACTTGGTATTCGTAGTGTTAATATAGAGAGAAAAGTGAGATATAAAAATGAACGAAATCGGTTCATTAGGAGGGGGGGTTTACTCCGGACCCACAATACCAATTCGCCACTACCAGCCGTGATTTTTAGTATATTTCGACGAAACTCGGTATTCGTAGTGGTAATCTACAGGTAAATATGTGTTGTAAAAATAAACTAAATCGGTTCATTAGAAGGGGGGGTTTACTCCGGACCCAAATTCCTAATGTACTCATACCGGTCGTAATTTCTGCTGTATTGTAACGAAACGCGGTATACGTCGTGGGTAACTCATGAGAAAGAAGTGTTGTAAAAATGAGCTGAATCGGTCAATCGGAAAGCGGGGGTTTAATTTGTAATATATTTGAACAAAGCCGCCGCAAGGAGCGCTTTCTACCACTAGAGGGACTGTATCCTGTTCCTGCGTCAGATCAAAATACGATAATATGAGGATTTTTGTATTTATTACGTAGTGTAGTAGGTACCATGTGTAAACATAACTCTGGAAGCAAATTAATAATTGATCAGTTACTCATTACAAAATGAGAACTATTCACGTTTTTATTTTATTTATGTAGGATATTTTAAGCAAATTGTTCTGGAAAGCAGTCTACACTACCCAAATTCTGAGGAAAGTGCTTAGTTATGCAGCTCCTGCGTGACGGACTTTTTTTGTAACGGCATATGTATAGAACATAGAGAGAGATGAAAATGTGTGGTTGGTAGTGTTGAACTGCATTTTCTGTCTAGTTTTCCCCCTGGAGTAACTTGCGATAAATATATATATATAGCATTTCCAAGTCTATTTGAACCTTTTCCAAGTCAACTGTAACCTTTTACAAATCAAATGTCACCCTTTCCAAGTCATCAGCAACCCTTTCCATTCAAATTTAACCCTTTCCAAATCAGTGAAACCCTTTCCAAAACAAATGGAACGTTTTACAACTCAATTGTCACCCTTTTTATTTCAATTGTAACCGTTTCCATTTCAATTGTCACCCTTCAAAATTTCAGGGACGGAAAGTGTTATCACAATGTTGCAAAAAAAAAAACTTTTTTAACAGTTAAATCAAAATTCTATCTATAAAATTGTTTTCAAATAGTTATTTAAAAATTTTATTTGAATTTATATAGGCTAGAATTTTTTATAAAAATTCTCTTGACATTTTTAAATAAACGTTTTGCTAATAAAAATTTTGATCTAAAAATTCTTGCTTGTAAGAATAAAGTATAAGTATTGATTTTTAAAAAATTGAAAATATATTTTTTTTTTTTTTTTTTTTTTTTTTTTTTTTTTTTTTTTTTACGACGCACAGACTTCTACGTCATTAGCGAGATTTTTTTTTTTTTTGAACCCCCTTCATTATGACTGAAAAATCATTGATTTGTATTCATTTCATTTTCACTCGTTTAATGTTTTGTCCCAATAATAGTTTTGAAATTAAAAAAAAAATAAAAATAATATAGCAAGAAATTTCAAGGGTTACATTTGATTTGGAAAGGGTTGCTGATGACTTGGAAAGGGTGACATTTGATTTGTAAAAGGTTTAAGTAGTCTTGGAAATGCTATATATATATATGTAATACATTTCTACCAGGAGCTAAATTGGCTATTCTTTCTTCATCGTCGATAGTACTTCCTCGGCCCAGTCCTTTACCAAGTAATTCAATCCCGAAGACCTTCTTATATTTTTCAACTCCTTAAATTTAAATCCTCTGTTCACTCCCGTAACACCCGATCTTGTCCTTCCGATTTTTATATTCCTTCCCACCGTACTGCATTATTCGAAAAATCATTTGTCACCCGTGTCACCTCGCTATGGAATTCCTTACCTCTGTCTGTCCGCCATTTTACCAACAAAGAAACCATTAAATCCCGACTCTTCCACCACTTTCTATCTCTGCAAGTTTTACCCAATCCCCAGTTAATATTCATAATTTGATATATTAAATTGTTCGTTATTTTGTAAATTCAAAATTATTCCTATGGGACATGTGTCCCGGAATAAGAATAAAAAAAAAATCATTTCATTTTACAAAAAATATATGTGATTTATTTTAATGGGGGTTATTTTCGGTGTCCTTTTAGTAAGATCGATTAATGTTCGTAGAATTTCTTCAAACATTCTTTAATAAGTTGAACCTCAATAGGTTAAATTTCTTCCAAATACGACGAAAGGGTCTAAATCGGTGTAAAAAGATACTGTTTCGAAATAACAAAGCTCTCTCTAGAGAAAACGGATTGTGTTAATAAAGATTTCAATATATCAACAAAAAAATAGCCTCTGAAAATATATCTCTAGGGGGAAAAAATTAATAACGATCCCTTGATATCATAAAAACTCTGTTCACATTCGTCATATTTCTGTAGCTCCGATTTGCTAACGAGAACGCCAGTTGCCGGGTTGTGGGTTTTTTTTTTTTTTACTTTTCTCCAATAATTCCAGAGGTAGTACTAGGAAGGTTCTGGATTGGACAAGCCATTATCCTCACCCACATTTCCTGATGTGGGTGAGGATATTTCATTTTTTCGTCCGGAACTTCGTCATGACCTTTTCACATCACTTTACATATCCTCTCAGATCGGGCTCAATTAAAAGGCATTTTGAAATATATGGCGGCTGATAGATAACTACCCGTTACGATCATTGGACCGACGCACAATGGGGCAAAACCACGTTTCGTCTTTCAAAAAGGGCTACATCCTCTGAATCTATTTCAATGCACTATTTTTTTTTTGCAAATGAAAGATAAAAAAATATAGTACAACTTTATCAGCCCAGATTTTTTTTTGTTTCCCCTGTTTATTAAATTATGTTTGATTTTTTTTTTTGTTTCCCCTGTTTATTAAATTACGTTAGAATTTTTTTTTTTTTTTTTTTTTTTTTTTTTTTTTTTTTTTTTTTTTTTTTTTACGGCACTTCGACAAATCTTGGCCATTAGCGCCGACATCCAGGGTGTAGCCCGGAATTTTCTCAGCGAGCCCTGAGATGAGAAAATCCCTGCCGCCGGTGGGGATCGAACCCACCATCCCCCGCTTATGAATCTAGCGCACTAGCTACTAGACCACGGGAGACACCACGTTTGAATAATTTACGAACTTTTACAATTGAGCGTATAATAATATTTTATTTTTTACCTAACTATTGATCAGCACTGAAATTGTTGAAATTAAATATATTTCAATTGATCCCGTTGTTGAATTAAGATAAATTTACGTTTCAGTGTGTGAGTCTGATTTTTTCCAAGTCTAATCAGGATTTGAATGTTTAATTTTAACGATATCAGTGCTGATATTAAGTTAGAAGAAAAATAAAATATTATTTTATGTTCAATTGTAAAGGTTCGTAAATAGTTTACTAGTAATTGCATCAACAGGGGAAACCAAAAGCAAAAATATGACTAGACAAAATTGTTTCAAATTTTATTAGCTTTCATTTTAAAAAAAAGGTTCAAATCGGTTAAGATTTAGAGGCTGTAGCCTTTTTGAAACACGAAATGCCGTGTAACCCGCTGTGCGCCGTGGGTTACACGCAGCTAACTTGAGTTAATGACTCCATGAATGAAACATAATTTGTAACATCGATGTAAAAATAATCCTAAAGAAACTAGTTACTTATATCAATTCAATTCTTAGAAATAAGCAATTCAGGTTCAGACATAAAAATTCTCGGCTAGTCCGACTCATGGACCATACATCTACATATGATTACATTAGAAGTTGAAACAGCGTATTACCGATTTGGCATAATAGTTTATTATATAAAATGATAATGCATAATTTTCCTTCTTATCTAGTAAATATTATTCATTCCTGGCTCTCAAATAGAGCTGTAATAGTTTTGATAGACGGAGAAACATCAACCCCAAGAAACTTGTACTCAAGGTTTAACAATCAGTCCAAAACTCTAGGAATATAAGTCAGGGTTTTAGCACTTTCCTCCGAAGGAAAGTAGCTATTGAGGTTGGACTCATGACGGAATTTTTGAAAAATTTCTTCAAATCTTTATCGATCCTACCTAGTAGACACCGAAAATGACCCCCGTTAAAATTTATATATATATATATATATATATATATATATATATATATATATATATATATATATATATATATATATATATATATATGTGTCTGTTAACACGATAGCGGCCAGAGTTTTTGTTTTTTCGTCACGAAACTTGGTATATAGCATTCAATTAGCAAACGATTGAACGAGTTCGTTAACCACCAAAGTCGGTCCACCGGAAGGGGGGGTTTACCCCGAACCCAAAACACGAATTTGACTATGTCAGCCGTAATATTTGTTATATTTCAACGAAACTTAGTATTCGTAGTGGTAATATAGAGAGAAAAGTGAGATATAAAAATGAACTAAATCGGTTCATTAGAAGGGGGGGTTTACTCCGGACCCACAATACCAATTCGCCACTACCAGCCGTGATTTTTGGTATATTTCGATGAAACTCGGTATTCGTAGTGGTAATCCACAGGTAAATAAATGTTGTAAAAATAAACTAAATTGGTTCATTAGGAGGGGGGATTTACTCCGGACCAGCAATACCAATTCGCCACTACCAGCCGTGATTTTTGGTATATTTCGACGAAACTCGGTATTCGTAGTGGTAATCTACAGGTAAATATGTGTTGTAAAAATAAACTAAATCGGTTCATTAGAAGGGGAGGGGGGGGGTTACTCCGGACCCAAATTCCTAATATACTCATACCGGTCGTAATTTCTGCTGTATTGTAACGAAACGCGGTACACGTCGTGGGTAACTCATGAGAAAGAAGTGTTGTAAAAATGAGCTGAATCGGTCAATCGGAAAGCGGGGGTTTAATTTGTAATATATTTCAATAGAAAAGCCCGTCAGACGTAGGTTCACAAAGCCGCCGCAAGGAGCGCTTTCTACCACTAGAGTGACTGTATCCTGTTCCTGCCTTAGATCAAAATACGATAATATGAGGTTTTTTGTATTTATTACGTAGTGTAATAGGTACCATGTGTAAACATAACTCTGGAAGCAAATTATTAATTGATCAGTTACTCATTACAAATTTAAAAGAGAACTATTCATGTTTTTATTTTATTTATGTAGGATATTTTAAGCAAATTGTTCTGGAAAGCAATCTACACTACCCAAATTCTGAGGAAAGTGTTTAGTTATGCAGCTCCTGCGTGACGGAGTTTTTGTAACATTTGTCCCTTTATAATTTCTTGACCTAAACCTTAAGTACTGTAGTATTAATTCTAGAAATAGTTCGTTTGAGCCAACGGCCATAGCCACGTTGATCACCAAAGTTAAGCAACATCGTGACCAGTACCTGAATGGGTGACCGACAACGCGCTGTTGGTATTACAATGGATGGTAACCTGTAGATAGCCTGGTTTTAATAGCACAATTGTTGATAAGCCATTAAATACACACCAAAAATATAAAATAAAATAACTGATTTCAGGAAACGAGGCGGCTTTCTAAAGCAACGCAGATACTTGTCTCGAATGCATACAATGCAGTCATTTTTTGGAGCAATGTATTCCACTAATATAAATAACACATTGATAACATAAAATTTCAAAAAACTAGATAATAAAATCATCCTAATACCAAAATCCCCGAGATGTTTGAGCCGCCGTTACTGATAATGTTTATATAAAAACCTTGTAATTTTCCTTGGGAATTATCAGGATGCTTTGCTATTTGCTACTGATATCGCTCCTTTCTTCGGGCCTAGCTACGCCATTGCAGAGGAAAAACGGTAACCAACAATAATCTTAGAGGTTGTTATAGATATTTAGTTTTGAACAATTCATATTGTATTCGAACAGCTGATTCGGATGAAGCTCTTTTAGTGATGGCGGGGGAAATGGCCCTGCTCTCTCAGAACATAATATAATAATTGTTTGTTTTATTCTGGAAGAAAATTTAACTTTGTACGTAACTTTCCAATGAAGAATTATTATGTTATTGCATTGAATTATCTATTACTTGTAGGATAAGGTATATTTATAAGATTACAACAAGATTTGAAACAAAAAACGAATTTATTTAAATTTACAAAGAAAAAGATATTAAAAAAAAAAAAAAATCAGTCCCGTAACAGGCCACAAGGGCCCAGAGGGGCAGATACTGTAGAGGTATCTGATTCTTGACCATACGGCACACTAGGGAGATAGTGTAGTCAACACTATGCTCCGGCCGCCTGATTTTCCCCATGGCTGCTTCGACTGCTAGAGTCATTAGCACCCAAGGTGCCCATTATTAATTAAATTAATTAAAGGCTGGGTGAGCCTAGGGACGATCTGGGACCCCAAATCCAACCCTCGAACGGCAGCACTAGAAGAAAAAATCTTTAGTGCGCGCTCGGGTTTTGAACCTGGTCCTCCAGTTCATTAGTCGAGTGCTCTACCACTGAGCTAACCTCGTCCCCGAAAAAGATATTAAGTAGCACAAAAAAGTGCAATTATTTCAAACAGTTTTATTTGTGCTTTTTGAGCCACATATTACCAGAAAGGAAAACGTACAATTTTTTTTTGTGCTATCTGTTCCCCTGCTCAGAAATGATTTTTACAGCGGAAGAAAATCCATGTCCTGAGAGTACAGACGAGCCTGGGACACAATGGTATTTACTGACTACATTATGTAGTTGGTTGTTTTCATCAGAAGGTTCTTTTTTTGTATTTATTTCACCAGACGTGTCGGTATTTAATAACGCAGCCCTCCAGATGCTGAGAACTTCAATTCTAGGGAAAAAAGTAAAAAATATATCGATCGTTCGTGACTATCGATAGCTACTATTATAGTCCTGAACTATCGATATATCGATATGTAACTGTCGACTATCGCCCATCCCTAATAAACACCATTGCACTCTAAGCCATAGTTTTTTTTTTTTGTTTTTTTTCATCTACATCTAGGTCATTAGCGCCGACATCCAGGGTGCAGCGAGGAATTTTACCAGCGAGCCGTGGGATGATAAAATTCCTGGCGGAAGTTGGGAATCGAACCCACCATCTCCCGCTTATGAATCCAAGGCGCTAGCCATTAGACCACGGGGGACCCCCTGAAAGCCATAGTGATTACTTTATTGAACAGGTTTATGCAAATATCAACAAGACGCCAACGGCCATAGCCACGTTGAATGCACCGGTTCCCATAGATCACCGAAGTTAAGCAACGTCGGCCGTGGTCAGTACCTGAATGGGTGACCGACCACGTGCTGTTGGCATTAGAAAAGGGTGGCAACCTGTAGATAGCCCGGCGCTAATGGCCAAGATGTAGATGCGCAGTTAAAAAAAAAAAAATTGAGGAACATTATGGAGGAAATGATTTTCTTTTACTCGTAGGAAAAGATCTAAAGATTAGGATCTATTTCGGGTTATAATGAATGATATTTCCAATATCATAATAATATTTTCAAGACAATAAATTCTTCCATAAAAAATTATTTTTAGCGCGGTTCCTCCCTACCTCCTTATAGGGATAACCCGCTTATGAGGTTGACCTCACGACGCAACCCGACGCGTGGCGACTAGAACCTGTTTTTGTCTTTGTTTAACTCACTTTTTAATTGGTTGTTTTTGTTTTAAATTGCATTTATCAGTAAAATTAGTATTTTAGTCAAATAAGCCAGGAAACTATAAAAGGTATTGGTAATAAGTTTGGAGTGGCTGTGGTAATCAAGATGGCAGTGGCTAATCATGATGGCGTAAACATAGGTTTGTTTTGAATTCTCCTATCTATATAACCTTCCTCATACTGCAAAAACTGAATTTATCATTATTTCTTATTTTATAGGAAGATTTAACCCTCGAGAGAATGGACTTTAATTTGCTATGAAGCACACATTTACAATTGATTTTAACAGTAAAATGAATTTGCTAGTAAAACAAGAAACTTAAAATGACAACGAATTTTCGGTTGTTTGGAATAGAGCCTTCTGTGCAGTAGTCGATGAGTGAGTACGTTTTCAGTACATAATTGTATTGACTTATTCAGCCTTCCTCAAGAATGAGGATTAAGAATTATCCGCTTCTGTGTAAGTTGGCTACTGTCAGTTTCCTGTTATTTATGATGCCTAATCTATTCCATTTCTTCTAGATGCGCGGAACCGCGCTAAGATGACGCAGTTCCAGCGTGTCGGACTTTTTTTATTTCACATTTGCTATAGTACCACTGTTTTACTCATTAGTTACTTGTATAAACAACAGTGAATATACTAAACAGACCCTAAGTTAAACTATAAGGTAGTAATGGAATTATTTTTTTAAGTAATTTATCGAACAGACTTGCTAAAACCCTTGAAATTCTTCAAATTATTTTCCTTGGGTCTCAAAATATTTTTTGCAGCGACTACGCCACTACCAATATTCGCCCCAGAAAGTGTTTTCGGGTTTCTGTGGCTAGGTCTTCGTCATGGCTGATTGGATCTCGTTTACGGGCAGAAAATGGATTCCTTTAGTCCGGGGTAACAAAAAGAAGTCTACTGGGGTGAGGTCAGGAATATAAGGGTGTGGCGGAGAAGAGTTTGTATCTGCTGTCTGGCCAGTGACGCGTTGTCAGTTCTGGTAAGGCATGAGGTCGTGATACAGTTGCCTGGAAGTTGCGTTGTCGTTTCTCTGGCTGAAGAATATTTTTCGGAGTATTTCTAGCAAATTTACTTAATAGGCAGCGGTAACTGTCGGTTCTTTGGTAACAAACTTCTTATTGACCACATTGTTCGCTTTTTTGGTGTTTGACGGCCACACAAAGCGTTGGTCGTCTTGAACATCTTACCGGACCTACTTAAAGGCATTTAAATACCTCGAAACTTGTGAGTAGGGATCGTTTCATCAGCCTGCACAATTCGTTTTCCCGTGACGCGTTTGGTGCGCAGAGTTCGACAATAACTGACGTCCTGTCGCTTCTAAAGCTCGGAGAGTACTCAAACCGGTTTTTGCAGCAGAGCTTAGGGTCCTTCCCAACCTACCCCTAGTAGTCCGATCCTACCAGCATTACTTTCGGAAAGAACCTCAAGTTCTCTAAAATACATTGTTTATTATTCAGTAACATTTAAATATGTCATACCAACTACGATTAAGATCTTCTTTGCCATTCAGGACACTCATGCAGCACCTTGAAGAAGCCATGTCCTAAAGGATTCATATGCTGTGGCAGCAATTGCTGTCCGGCAGTTGGAGGAATCTGCTGCTACCGCAATGGTCCATCTTGCTGCTATGTTAGGAACAGCAAAGTGTAAGTAGTATTTTCATTTTACTGTACCAAAATAGTGCTGTATAGCAGTCTGTTGTATTTTTGTTTGTATTCTTTGAAATGATATTCTGTCAACACAGCTGTCTCCTGTATGACGAAGGCTTGTCTTTAACTGTAGACTTCACTGTCCCTATATTTTTTTGTCTGTAGTGCTAGTCCAGTCTAGTTGCTAGTGATCTGCATAATATTGGGAACTAATTGTCTTATTTGTTTCAGACATTTCTCCAATTCGAAAACTATGAAAAGGAAGAGCGAAATTGAAGAACTACTTGAGAAGAGCAAAGTAAAAGTCATTAATGTTTCCAAGACACAATAAAGAGATATTTTTATGAATGAACTTATACTTTGAAACCTTTTGCCTGGGAACATACTTACGGGATTTAACAAATCGGCTAACCGTGGGAGAGAATTGGCGAAGCCAAAATGAGTTATCTCGTTGTTGCCGTGATGAAAGTGTGATACCGTGTCTTTGCTTTTAATTACATACTCCGCTGATGAGGTGAACAGTCGTTGAAGTGGTGGGAATCGTTCAAAATGATTTACCAGCATGTAGAGGAATGTCGTTTTCGGGGATCAGAACAGACTATCATTAATTCTAGAATATAGGTAGTTCTATATAATATGTACATATGCTGGAATCAGCAGGTGTCGTTCAAGGAGCCGAAGTCGTTCTGAAGTATTTACCGGCAGAACTACTTGGAAAGATATTTAATAGGAATTCGTAGAAAGTGACGTTGAAAAGTACAACGATGAGACGAAGGACACAACAGTAGTCGCTCTTCTGAAAAAAAAAAACAACAAAAAAAAAACAAAACAAAAACAAACGATAAACCGTTTAGGTGAATCGCCCAAAAGGTTTATCAGAACGTGGAAAACCAGCAAGAGCCGTTTAAAAGGCTGGAAGTGGTAAAAATGTATGCCTGATAAGAATGAACCAGCAAGAGTCATTCAGAATGCTGCAATCGCTCAAAAGGGTTGTAAAGACGTGGGTGAATCAGCAAGTGTCGTTCAAAAAGTTGGAAGTGGTCAAAAGGTTTGTGGGGACTTGGGCGTACCAGCAAGAGACGTTCAAAAAGCTGGAGTCACCCAAAAGGTGTGTCAGGGCGTGGACGAACCATCATGATTCGTTCAAGAAGCTGGAATCGTTCAAACACGTTTGCCACACGTGAATGAACCAGCAAAAGTCTTTCAAAAGCAGGAATCGTTCGAAATATTTGTCAGGACGTCGTTGAATCAGTAAGATCCGTTCCAAAACCTGGAATCGTTCAAAATATTTGTCAGGACGCCGTTGAATAAGTAAGATCCGTTCCAAAACCTGGAATCGTTCAAAACAATTTACATCCATTTTGAGGAGTTAGATCTTAAAAATTATCCCGAAATGACTTTGAGAGGAACTATCAAGGGTCTGGTCAAGAATTACCACTATGTTTGAAGTGAATGAGCTGTTGAAAAAAATTAGTTAGTAGTTTAAGGAATAACAGGACTACTTGAAAGGATTTAGTAGATGTTCATCAATTAAAATACCATAAGGGAATTTTGGACCAGAAATTATTTTAACATTCCAGCTAACAATAATTCATAATATCCCTTGCTGCCAATAGCTTAGAGAGGCTGATGTTATTACGGGATATTCCCTGGACCTCGGAACGGTTACTTCAATAAG
Source organism: Gonocerus acuteangulatus (assembly GCA_946811695.1). Taxonomy (NCBI): domain Eukaryota; kingdom Metazoa; phylum Arthropoda; class Insecta; order Hemiptera; family Coreidae; genus Gonocerus; species Gonocerus acuteangulatus. Next base: position 72,737,058 of record OX328129.1, read on the forward strand.
GGCTTTGTGGGTCCCTGGAAGATTGGGTCTTTCTGGACCCTTTCCTTCAATACATCATTCTAGGGCTGGGCAGATTCCTTTTAAATATCCTCGCCTTCATCGCATATATTCGCACTTAGAATTAAAGCGCATTTTCACTCAATACGGCGGCAAATATACACTTCAAAAATATTCAATTATATATTTACAACAACATTACTTAGTTACATTCCTATTAGTTTTTTTCACCTTTTAAAGTTATTTATCGAGTTGAATCATCGGTATGGCCTCATGGTTTTTCGCCTGCATTACACATTTCTAGAAGACCAATATTTTTCTCCGATATTACAGCCTCAGGACACTATGGTACACTATGATTTTTTGTCCCTCCGAATTTCTGAAACCCTTAGATGATTTCGGATTGAGGAAACATTTACAGGCATTGAATGAGGAAGTAAATATCAGTCATGGTTATTATTTGAGGTTCTATTGTAACTTAATGAAGATATTCAATAAAGATAAGTGAGGAGCCTGGTATCAAAGTTGGACAACTCCACTTTTGCTTTTTTTACAGGAGAGGCAAAAAACCATATCTACTATATTGATGTCAGTTTCATGGTGATTTTTTATACGTCATTCTTATAAACCCCAGAAACATTTTTACAAAATGATATGAGTATTAAGGCCGTAATTACACTAAAAATAGTGGAGTTGTCCATGTTTGAAACCAAGTCATGGAGTTGTCTGTTTTTGAAGCCAAAGGGAACCTTTTTAAATTTAATCTGCCCTTTTTTGAAACCAAACAATTATGAACTCGTTATCAATATATTTATATTTCCTTCGTCTACACTCTAATGCATGAGGTTGTCTTAAAATAATATAAACGATCTATTTCTTCCCAATTTTCTCCGAGATTCTTGGCATTCAGCCATGATGGATTTGCAGTGCATGTTGGGAGCAGATTGCATGAATGCAAGCTTCTCATTGGCTACTGAAGGAGTTGTCATTTTTTGAAACTGAACTATGTTGGAATTGTCCATATTCTGATTCTGAACTGATCAAGTACATGCTATTTTACCTAAGTTCGGTCTTTTTTTATTGCATACAACTTGTAAAACCAAATGCAGCATAAATATCCACTTAAGAATCGACTAAAATCTCAAAACTTAAAAAAAATGTTCTTATTTTCGTGGTAGGCGGAAGGTCAATTAATAAAAACTTCACCATACAGTATCACCAACTTTATTCCGTCCCTACATGTTTCACACCTTTTTTGGTGCCTCTTCAGGGGAAAAATACATATATAAAACTTGCAGACTCAATCTGAGGAGGATAACCTTCCACCAGTACGGCCACGTCTAGAATGATCATGGTCTGAAAGAATCCAAAATGGCGAAATATAATCAGCTGATCCATAATCGATTTGTCAAACATTTAAAATTTAAAATTAATTTCCAGAAGAAATATAGTCTTAAAAATTAAAACCATCTTCCCACGTTCTAATTAAAACATATTTTTACCTTTTGTTAATTAAATTAATAAAAATCGCATTCAAATGTAATATTTCAGTTTTTTTATTTACCACTTTTTTCCTATTTTTTATGATATGGATATTTTCCTCAATTCTTCTTTTCATTCTATTTCTCTCTTTACCTAATGTACTAATATTATCATGCTATAAGATATAAACATAGTTTCAATTTTGAAAATATTAGTACATTAGGTAAAAAGAGAAATAGAATGAAAAGAAAAATTAAGGAAAATATCCATATCATAAAAAATAGGAAAAAAGTGGTAAATAAAAAAACTGAAATATTACATTTGAATACGATTTTTATTAATTTATTTAACAAAAGGTAAAAATATGTTTTAATTAGAACGTGGGAAGATGGTTTTAATTTTTAAGACTATATTTCTTCTGGAAATTAATTTTAAATGTTTGACAAATCGATTATGGATCAGCTGATTATATTTCGCCATTTTGGATTCTTTCAGACCATGATCATTCTAGACGTGGCCGTACTGGTGGAAGGTTAACCTCCTCAGGTTGAGTCTGTAAGTTTTATATATGTATTTTTCCCCCTGAAGAGGCACCAAAAAAGGTGTGAAACATGTAGGGACGGAATAAAGTTGGTGATACTGTATGGTGAAGTTTTTATTAATTGACCTTCCGCCTACCACGAAAATAAGAAGATTGGAAAAAAGGGTCAGTTGAAGAATAATTTAAAAAAAAGTCCGACTCGCAGGAACTTCATCATCTTAGCGCGGTTCCTTTCTTCTCCCTAGTCTAATTTGGAAAGATTAAAATATTTATTTATTGATAAGGCTTCGCAACTTTGGCGAATCGCCTGAAGATTAAAATAGAAGCAGTTATTATTTTGGTTCCACCAGTCTTGAAAGGTCTTGATTTACGATCTTACCTGGAAGGGTCGGTCAACACTTGAAAGGGTCCCGCTAGTTACAAGGTCTTGGAATCTAGGAAATCTATATTTCTAACAATAATTTTTTTTGTTATTTTACTTAACTAGTTTTATTGTAAAATACATTATCCAACTATAAGCAATTAAGAAATAACAAGGAATAAAAACAGACAAAAAAACCGTTCGAATAAACGAAATCAATTACTTTAATGGTTTAAGCACTTATTTCTCCGATTGACATCGTCTAATTAAAACTTTTGTCAGAACATTTTTTGTAGAGCATTTAGTAAGCTTTCGAATGGTAACCTTTCGCTTCGCAAGATTTTCAACCGTTTTCGAGATATTAATGAAAGTATACGAAGTTCCCAGAACTTTTCATTATTTCTAGCTATAGAAAATTGGTCTCATTTTACCTATCCTGTTTTACACACAAATACATTTTCTTAACATAAGAAATTACAAAAATAAAAATCAATAAAAAACTAAGGGAAAGAGACAAAAATTACAAAAAGAACGACCAACACCCGTTCATAAGAACTAAACAGACGTATTTGAAGTTTTAAGCACTTATTTCTTCGACTGACATCACCTAATCAAAACTTGTTTCAGAATCTTTTCTGTAGAGAATTTAGAAAGCTTTCAAATAGTTTCTATCCACTTATGAACATTTCCCAACCGTGTTCGAGATATTAATGAAAATATACGAAGTTCCCAAAACTTTTCATGTCTGTTCATAAAATATTTTATTCTAACCCTTCCTTAACTCCAAACGTAACCAAAGGTTTAAGATATTAGTTTTGATAAAATTTGAACATGCAAAAAATGTTTCAACTGAATCCCATGATTTTATGTACCAAAACCAAAAACGTTATTCAGCAACTATGTTCCCAATTTTCTCGAAAACGGTTAAAGCTATCGCCTTAAAAACGGTTTCATTCGTTTTCCTAGGCCAAGCAGCCTACAAAACGAGTACTTACAAGCATATGAACTCAAAAATGTAAGCGTTGCGATTTTATTTGCGCGGATTTCGCCCCAATTGCCATCTTCCAGTGGGCGGATTTTGCTGGTTAACGAACTTGACCTTTCAAATAACAGACAAATATATATATATATATATATATATATATTTGTCTGTTATTTGAAAGGTCAAGTTCGTTAACCAGCAAAATTACGGCCCCGTGAAGGAAGGTAAAATTTGGAGGAGACGTAAAAACCGAGAGCTTTATAGTTTATATAACGACTTAAATGTTGTTAACTTCATAAAGCTTGGACGGTTAGGTTGGGCTGGGCACGTCATACGAATGGGGGAAGGAGAGATACCAGGGAAGGTCCTTGAAGGCAGGATGGAACGAACTAGGAGGAGAGGGAGACCCAGGCTGAGATGGGAGGACAGTGTGGCAGCTGATGCTAGGGTCCTTCTCAATGCACCGAACTGGAAGGCGGCGGCAGCAGATAGAGATGGTTGGCGGAAGCTCATAGAGGAGGCCAAGACCCGTCTAGGGTTGTAGCGCCAAATAAGAAGAAGATATATATATATATATACATACAAATTTGAACCACCGTTATTTTCGGTCTCTAGGGGTTCTGAAACGCGAAATTTTCTAGTCGGCACTTCCGGATTGTTTCATGAGATCAATTTTATAAGCGGGGTTCCTCCCTATGAAGGGAGGGTGGAACCGCGCTAACAATATAAACAGATCTAAGTTGTTACACGGGAGCTGGTGAAAGGAAGAATGAGAATGTCTCGTATTGCAATTCTCTGTATGCAGGGTCTGCTTCCAGGTAAATTCATATACTTTTACGGCCCTTTACCGTTACTCAGAAGGCTCTTTGTGATTACAAACAAAGGACTCGGTATAGACCACCCGTATTAACCCAAAAGTGATTATATCAAGCTTGATAAACTTCCTCAATTAAATTAAGGAATTTAAGAGTGCTTAAAATAGGTTCTTGATCTAGTCAAAAAATTCAAGGAGAATTAGATCATGAATAGAAAATCTCGGCCAAACAGAAGGAAAATAACAATAACCAGGATAGTCAAACTTCATTTTCAGAGATTGTTAGTTGCAACACAAAAACGGTCACTCATGATTCTAATAAATTAACTGTGAAGGGTGATTACACAAATATTCCTGTTGAGGCTTTAAAGCTTCAATTAAAAAAACATATTAACCCATAGGAATTATAGATTGGCCTAAAAACATAAAATCATTGAAAAAAGGATTTCTTATTATTGAATCAAACAAAAACGATATAGAGGTTATATCAACAGAGGTTTTAAATATATGCAAAGACCTGTTGATCAATAAAATTAAAATAAAAAATAGAGTTCTCTGTAAAAGGTTTAATGAGTTCTATTATATACATATTTTCCAATTTAGTTATAATTTTAACTATTGGAATTATTATCCAAAGATTCATATAATTACTCAACAATAGATTCTAATTTGAAGCACAGCTATTTTCGATATCTACCTGTTCGAATTGTTTTTCTTATTTTAATTAATCTATTTTATTGTCAAATACATTATCCAACTATAAGCAATGAAAAAATAGGAATAAAAACAGACAAAAAATCCGTTCGAATAAAATAAATCAATTACTTTAATGGTTTAAGCACTTATTTCTCTGATTGACATCGCCCAATTAAAACTTTCGTCAGAACATTTTTTGTAGACCATTTAGTAAGCTTTCGAATGGTAACCTTTCGCTTCCCAAGATTTTGAACCGTTTTCGAGATATTAATGAAAGTTGGTGCCATTGGCCATAGCAGTCGACGCACCATAATAATAAACAAAAAAAAAAAAAAAATTAATGAAAGTATACGAAGTTCCCAAAATTGTCATTATTTCTAGCAACAGAAAATTGGTCTCATTTTTCCTATACTGTTTTACAAACAAATACATTTTCCTAACATAATAAATTACAAAAATAAAAAGCAATAAAAAACCAAGGGAAAGAGACAAAAATTACAAAAGTCCGACTCGCAGGAACTGCAGCATCTTAGCGCGGTTCCGTTCATGTCCCTAGTGCCATTTGATAAGCTTAGAAAAGAAATAAACTTATTTTTTTTTATATATCTCGTGAAAATTGTCAAAATCTTCTCGAACATCTCGAATAAAAGTGATATTAAGGCGTCAGGGACACCGACAGTAGCTAACTTTTACACAGAAGCGGAAATCACAGAATCTGGCTCTCATTCTAAAGCAAAGCTCTATAAATCAATACAAAATATGCGTAATAAAGCCTTTCTAGAGGATACAGAAGCATGGGCGTATATGAGGGGGGGGGGGGCTGAGGGGGCTGCAGCCCCTCCCGAAATTTTGAATTGATGATAAAAACTTCTCGTAAAACCCTTAAAAATAAATTAAATAAGATCACTTAGTTCATAAAACATATTTTATTTTACGTGCAATAGCGTTTTAGTTGCCTAAAACTATTCCAAGCTCTAAATATTTAGTATTCCATACCCTGGAAATGGTCTCAGCCCCCCCCCCCCCGAAATTGTTTTTATATACGCCCATGTACAGAAGGATCAAGAAGAAGTACACAAGATTGAGTAGAATACCCTGCCTAATATAGCCTATATAGAATAATATGCCGAATAAAACGTATCTAGTAAATACACAAGGACAAATAAAAGTCTTGACGAATAACAAGTCAAGAAAAAAACTTTATTTAACAAAATAAAACAAAGTTTAGTTGCCCAATTACAATAGAATAATATACCTAATTAAGTCTATGGAGTAGACACAAATGGACCAAAAACAAGTCTTGTGGAATATTGATTTTCTTCTAATTAAATACTTTTTATCAATATTTAGTATATAACCTTTGTTGAAAATTATTGATTGCTAATTGATGAATCGGTTTACAACTAAGTAGTCTTTATGAATATTTAGTATATAACCTATTTTTGGGGTGCTCTCCGCCTAGGCTTTGTATTTGTGTCGGCAGATACCTGGGGTATATTTACAGCTCTTGAGGATTAACTCTTAGCAGGTAAATTTCCTGCGGCCCCCTTGTGTTCTACGGGCATTGAACCGCCATATACGCTCATAGTATCTAACCGTTGTGAAGTTTATTTTTTGGATTTAGGACTTAATATACATATGTAGACTAAATCATAGCAAGAAGTAATCCTCCGTCGTCGGTTCTTAACTATGTAGACTCGCTAATGTTATCCAATCTTAGATACATCGTATTTAAAATCCACAGCAAAAACACGACATTTCATCAGAATCCCCTGCTGAATAAAACTTATATAGAATAATATGCAAAATAAAGCCTATCTAGTGGATAAAAATAGAGGAAAAAAGCCGTTCGTGGCGGTAGAAAATCTTAAAAGTATTTCGCTCAGAAATCTCCGAAATATTGTCACTAATTTTACGTATCCTGTTTTATAGCCAAATAGATTTATATTCTATAATCAATAAGAAAAACCTAATAACAATAAAAAACTATGGGTAACAGATGAAAATAGGGAATACCAAGAATAATTCTAAAGAACGAAATCAACACCAGTACTGTAATCTAGATATTCATACGGCATCTTCGAATTCTAACAAACAAAATATTGATTCTAATTATACGTATCCTGTTTTATTGACAAATACATTTGACTACTATAAGCAATTAAAAACACTAGGGAATATGCCAAAGAACTCGGAGTAGGAGCCTCGACAGTTTCAAGACATTTGAAGGAAATCGACAAATCCAAAGCTGACATTACTTCAAAGTTTAAGCTCTTATTTCTCCGATTGACATAGCCTAATCAAAAATTGTTTCAGAATCTTTTTTGTAGAACATCTAGTAAGCTTTCGCATGGTAACCCTCCGTTTACCAATATTCCTAACCGTCTTCGAGATATTAGGGAATGTATACGAAGTTCCCAAAACATTTCATGTCTGTTAATAAAATATTTTATTCTAATCCTTCCTTAGCTCCAAACGTAACCAAAATTTTAACATATTAGTGTTAATGAAATTCAAACATGCAGAAAATGTTTCAACTGAATCCCATAATTTTAAGTATCAAAATCAAAGACAAAAAGAACAGTTCGAATAAGCGAAATCAATTACTTTAAAGTTTTAAGCACTTATTTCTCCGATTGACATCGCCTAATCAAAACTTTCATTAAAACCTTAATGAACTTGACCTTTCAAATCGTACGATGGATTTTTTTACCAAATTTCATCAAAATCGGACCATCAGGGAAGCCAGAAATGAGCGAACAGACAAATATATATATATATATATATATATATATATATATATATATATAAATATATACATATATATATAAATATACAAATTTGAACCACCGTTATTTTCGGTCTCTAGGGGTTCTGAAACGCGAAATTTTCTTGTCGGCACTTCCGGATTGTTTCATTGTATCAACCTTATAAGCGGGGTTCCTCCCTATGGGGGAGGGAGGAACCGCGCTAAAAACGGAGTTGTTCAAGCTCACCAAGTATTAATGAAACAAGAATGAGAAATGATTTTCTAATAACATACAACCATACTCCATGGCATATGAAATATACAGTTTCACATAACAGGAGCTGTGAAGAATAAGCGAATTCCTTAGAAAGTCATTGGAACATCCATAAGCTAAGTTATGCCTATTTCTGTGGATACCCCTGGCCCAACCCACTCCTTCTAAGCTCAAAGCTATCAGAACACCGCTTCTGTTTGCTACTTTGCAGCAAGTATTTTCCGGCGCCATTCTTATAACCATAATAAGAATACCAAGAAACCGCAGGGTAACAATATTTTACTCTTTATAATGGGCCTCCTTGAGGTCGATGAAGAGGTTCAGTTTATCTGAATCATATTCATATACGAATGCCCAATGGCCGAGTGTGTTAAGGCTTGAGCACTTAAGACTCCGTGCCAAGGGTGTTGGTTTCAATTCCCATAATAGACCGAGAGCTGGCAACGCACTTTTCTTGAAGTGTTTTATGCACCCTGAAATTTTGCTATAATGTACCTCTTAGGTAGATAAGAAGGTAAATATGTGTTTCCTGGACATACCTTGGAACACCAGGTACTGCGCATAGGGGAAAGGTGCAAAACAATATTGCCCAAAAATAGTGTTTTATACAAAAGCCATCTATTATTAATGGAAAAAATTCCAAATTAAGGCAATTTTAAAATTAATAAGAAATAAGGCAGACACTTTTAAGGGGGTTAAAATGTAAATTTAAAAAAACAAAAACTAAGTACCTAGATTTTATTTTTAATATTAAATGAAGTGCTTTATTCACGCTGCGATTTAAACAGCGTCTTCAATAAACATATTTGAAAATAATTGCAAAAGGGCAGACACTTTTGAGGGGTTTAATTATCAGGAAACATGAAAATAAATGTTACCTATGATAGACTGCAATACACTGCGCGTAACCGTAAGACTGAATGACACGACCGCGCAGTGTTGGTTGTTTTCTGTGCTCTCATTGGTTCTTGCTCACATGATCTTGTACAGCTGTTCCGGTTTTAATGGCAGCGCGAATAAAACTCTCATTTAATATTAGAATAAAAACAATTAATTTTTTTTTTTTTACGTGTTACACCCCTTAAAAGTGTCTGCCATATTTATTATTCATTGTAAAATTGTCTTAATTTTACCTTAAAGATAGTTGGCTTCTGAATAAAACTCTATTTTTGGGAAATATTTTTTTGTACCTTTCCCCTATGCGAAGTACCTGGAGTTCCAAGGTATGTCCAGGAAACACTTATATACCTTCTTATATATCCAAGATGTACATTACAGCAAAATTTCAAGATGCATAAAACACTTCATGAAAAGTGCGTTGCTGGCTCTCGGACTATAATGGGTGGTGGCTTTTCTTTGGAAAAAAGAAAAGGCATCAGCCCTATTCTGGCTAGAAAAGGTTGGTTACCTATAGATTACCCGTCCTAAAATTCTGAGTTAATTATCATGGACAACAGCTACCCTCGGCCCTCTCAACTGCCTATATCCACTCATCTCGGTGAGTAGCAAGTCTGCTGGACACTCCAACCATTCTAAGGTCCTCAGACACCGAGTCCTTCCACCTTACCTTAGGTCTTCCTCGTGCTCTGGCTCCATCTGGGAATCCATAATATTATATCCTGCTTGCTCTGTTATCACTCATTCTGATAACATTTCCGCGCCATCTGAAGCCCTGAATTCGCACAAAATGAGAAACTTGTAGATCGTAATATAAGCCGTAGATTTCTTTATTCTTTCTCATTCAATGCAACCCATTTTCCTCGATTGGTCCCATTATGCGTCTCAGCACCTTTCTCTCGAATTTCTTAATCTTTTGTGATACATTTTTGCGTAGGTTCCATATTGAACATACATATGTCAGGTAGGCTCGGATGATAGGTCTGTACAGGACTCCCTAGAGCAAAATATGCTTTGTTGACCCCGATTATTGGATTTTGAACTTTCTGCTCTTCGTCCGACAGATCATTTACAATGGAGCCAAATGAAGATCAACACAATTCAAAGATGGAAGTATTTTTTTTTTTTTTTTTTTTTTTTTTTAGACCAATGATCAAAATGTTCTTAAATATCAGATACTGTTAATACCTTAAACCGGGCAGTAATAATCCGGGAGACAATAGATTATCAGCATTCAAAGAAATATATCTATATAACAATAACAGTTACTGCTACCGTCACAGATAGAAGGCCGAATCTGTTAAAGGATTTAGAAGGTCAGCAACATGTTTTGGCCGCTCTTAGTGATGCATCTAGTGGTTTTGACTTCTTCGCTTGATGCGACTGCCCTTCGACCTCTCTCAGGTAAGTCGAATATCAGGACCTTGGAAGAGGGTAAGGGCGAATCTGAAAAATCTACTTCTTTTTAATTTTATTTTCCGATTCAGAAAGATGTAGGTAACATGACGCTTCGTCTTGTTTCTCTGGTTCGCTTTTAGTTCTCTCACAATTTCTACTTAAAGTGAATAGCAACATAGTCTTAAAAAAATTAATGTCCTATTTCAAGGGTGAATCCCGTATCTGAAACTCCCCTCCTAGCTTTTTGTTACCCATAAATAACTCGTAAAAATTATAATTAAAACATTGAATGTCAATTGCATACTTTTTCAATCAGATTTATGAATCAGCATTCCATAGAGTAAACATTCGCCCTTCCTCTCCTGAAGCGCTTCAACAACTTTGACTTGGATTTCCCAACATCCGGAATTCGTGATTCGCCCTTACTCTTCCAAGCTCCTGATATGAAACCTGTCTGTTTTCCAAGGTCAACAAGATGTTGCTTAATAAAACGTTTCGTAAATATTTGTCGTTGTTCATCTATTCAGGGATGAAAATGTAAACATTATTTATGACGCGGTGAATTAAATATTCATATATATAAATTCGTGTGTTTTCATTTCAGATTTTAGCACGGTTCCTCCCTCCCTCCATAGGGAGGCACCCCACACACGAGGTTGACCTTATGACGCAATCCGAAATTGCCGACACGAAAATTTCATGTTTCAGATCCCATAGATCAATCTGATCTAATAATATAATAATAATAAAACAATAATATTGTTACCCAGTGGAATCCGTCTACTGAAACATGGCTTTTAGAGCAAAATTCGCATAACAATCAATAGGAACGCTTACCTTTTTGAATTCATAGGCATGCTGGTACTCGTTTTATACGTTTGTTAACATAGAAAGAGTACCAGCATTAATTACCAATAAATCACTCGTATTTTTTTTTTTTTTTTTTTTTTTTTTTTTTTTTTTTTTTTTTTTTTTTTACTCGTATTTTTTTTTTTTTTTTTTTTTTTTTTTTTTTTTTTTTTTTTTTTTTTTTACGGCGCATCTACATCAAGGTCATTAGCGCCGACATCCAGGGTGCAGCGAGGAATTTTACCAGCGAGCCGTGGGATGATAAAATTCCTGCCGGAGGTTGGGAATCGAACCCACCATCTCCCGCTTATGAATCCAAGGCGCTAGCCATTTTTACTCGTATTATACAAAATACTGTTAAAGAGCAAGTCGCCAAAAGTTGCGAAACTCTTAATAAATATGTATCCTTAAATAACGTAGAAAAACGAATGAAACTATTATTAAAGCGATATCTGTAACCGTTTTCGAGAAACACTCAAACATCAGATTTTCCAAACTAATTTTCCGTTTAGGTATTCAGAAACGATTAATTCAGTTGAAACATGTTTCAGACGTTTAATATTCATCTTATCTAAGATAGATAAATTTTTGTTCCGTTTGGAGTTAAGGAAGTAGGTACTAGAAATAAAATATTTCATTATCAGTTTTGGGATTTTTGTATATTTTCTAAAACATCTCGAGAACGGTTGGGAAATCTTGGTAACTGGAAGGTGACCATTTGAAAGCATACTAAATTCCTTACAAAAACGTAGTTTTTAAGGGGGCGATGTCAATACAAGAAATAAATGGTTTAAACTTCAAAATTGTTAGTTTTGTTCTTTTCAATGGGGTTTTGTGTCTGTTTAACTAACTTTTTAATTGATTATTGATTTTAGGTCTTTCAAAGTAGCTATTGAGTTTGCACTTATTCCTTACAGGAATTAATTTATTGTGACTATGAATTATGGGACACAGTTAGTGTGGAAATTAGGATTCCTAAAGATGGACAAGTACTCCGAAACGTTGGAATAAAGAAATAAAGTTCTTAGATAATTGACTTTATTTATTTATGGGACACAGTTAGTGTGGAAATTAGCATTCCTAAAGATGGACAAGTACTCCGAAACGTTGGAATAAAGAAATAAAGTTCTTAGATAATTGACTTTATTTATTTATGGGACACAGTAAGTGTGGAAATTAGGATTCCTAAAGATGGACAAGTACTCCGAAACGTTGGAATAAAGAAATAAAGTTCTTAGATAATTGACTTTATTGTTTTATGGGACACAGTTAGTGTGGAAATTAGCATTCCTAAAGATGGACAAGTACTCCGAAACGTTGGAATAAAGAAATAAAGTTCTTAGATAATTGACTTTATTTATTTATGGGACACAGTAAGTGTGGAAATTAGGATTCCTAAAGATGGACAAGTACTCCGAAACGTTGGAATAAAGAAATAAAGTTCTTAGATAATTGACTTTATTTATTTATGGGACACAGTAAGTGTGGAAATTAGGATTCCTAAAGATGGACAAGTACTCCGAAACGTTGGAATAAAGAAATAAAGTTCTTAGATAATTGACTTTATTTATTTATGGGACACAGTAAGTGTGGAAATTAGGATTCCTAAAGATGGACAAGTACTCCGAAACGTTGGAATAAAGAAATAAAGTTCTTAGATAATTGACTTTATTTATTTATGGGACACAGTAAGTGTGGAAATTAGGATTCCTAAAGATGGACAAGTACTCCGAAACGTTGGAATAAAGAAATAAAGTTCTTAGATAATTGACTTTATTGTTTTATGGGACACAGTTAGTGTGGAAATTAGCATTCCTAAAGATGGACAAGTACTCCGAAACGTTGGAATAAAGAAATAAAGTTCTTAGATAATTGACTTTATTTATTTATGGGACACAGTAAGTGTGGAAATTAGGATTCCTAAAGATGGACAAGTACTCCGAAACGTTGGAATAAAGAAATAAAGTTCTTAGATAATTGACTTTATTGTTTTATGGGACACAGTTAGTGTGGAAATTAGCATTCCTAAAGATGGACAAGTACTCCGAAACGTTGGAATAAAGAAATAAAGTTCTTAGATAATTGACTTTATTTATTTATGGGACACAGTAAGTGTGGAAATTAGCATTCCTAAAGATGGACAAGTACTCCGAAACGTTGGAATAAAGAAATAAAGTTCTTAGATAATTCTGAAGGGATATTCCTCAATTTCAGTAGTGTTATCTTTAATTTTTTTTTTTCAGATTTGATTTTTTCAGGCAACTCCAATTTCTGTGAATTCATGATATTTTTACTCGTATTATACAAAATACTGTTAAAGAGCAAGTCGCCAAAAGTTGCGAAACTCTTAATAAATAAATGTCCTTAAATAACGTAGAAAAACGAATGAAACTATTATTAAAGCGATATCTGTAACCGTTTTCGAGAAACACTCAAACATCAGATTTTCCAAACTAATTTTCCGTTTAGGTATTCAGAAACGATTAATTCAGTTGAAACATGTTTCAGACGTTTAATATTCATCTTATCTAAGATAGATAAATTTTTGTTCCGTTTGGAGTTAAGGAAGTAGGTACTAGAAATAAAATATTTCATTATCAGTTTTGGGATTTTTGTATATTTTCTAAAACATCTCGAGAACGGTTGGGAAATCTTGGTAACTGGAAGGTGACCATTTGAAAGCATACTAAATTCCTTACAAAAACGTAGTTTTTAAGGGGGCGATGTCAATACAAGAAATAAATGGTTTAAACTTCAAAATTGTTAGTTTTGTTCTTTTCAATGGGGTTTTGTGTCTGTTTAACTAACTTTTTAATTGATTATTGATTTTAGGTCTTTCAAAGTAGCTATTGAGTTTGCACTTATTCCTTACAGGAATTAATTTATTGTGACTATGAATTATGGGACACAGTTAGTGTGGAAATTAGGATTCCTAAAGATGGACAAGTACTCCGAAACGTTGGAATAAAGAAATAAAGTTCTTAGATAATTGACTTTATTTATTTATGGGACACAGTAAGTGTGGAAATTAGCATTCCTAAAGATTGACAAGTAGTCCGAAACGTTGGAATAAAGAAATAAAGTTCTTAGATAATTGACTTTATTTATTTATGGGAAACAGTAAGTGTGGAAATTAGCATTCCTAAAGATGGACAAGTACTCCGAAACGTTGGAATAAAGAAATAAAGTTCTTAGATAATTCTGAAGGGATATTCCTCAATTTCAGTAGTGTTATCTTTAATTTTTTTTTTCAGATTTGATTTTTTCAGGCAACTCCAATTTCTGTGAATTCAAGATATTTTGATGTTCTTCTGATAATGTTTTTCTGTGCTTCTAGATTCACCGATATTTTGTGACTTAGGCTACCATAACTGCGGAGATGTCGAGTGCTGTCCGGACACACACTTCTGCTGCAGTGCTAACGGTTACTTCTTCTGCTGCAGTCAGCCGTCAAGCATGGCTGTTTACAAACTCAAATAGATAATAATTCGAGAAAACGGATTGGAATAAAAAGTTGTATTTTTTAGTGTAATTTGTCTTGGTGAATCACGTTACAAAATCAATGAATTTTTTATTTCTTTGACAGCTAAAACGCATTTTGATCCTGTGAAGAAGGTAATTTGAGAAAATCCCTTGCAAAAGAGATCTTCCTCCAAAAAATATGTTTAAAAACAGCACCTTTCTCAGGAAGGCATCTGCAACAATTATCAGAAAATGTTCTGTTCCTCATTATTTGTTTAAACTACTGACTGTATTAAATAACAAATAAATACATTTGTTTGATTCACCTGAATTTTTTGCATTATATGTAGGAGAATACGACACAAAAAAAGCGGTCGCAAGGATAACTCGGATAATTTTTTCCGAAGTGATTTTAAGTAACCCCCTCCTATTCATAATAAAACGATTTTGCCAATTTTCGGCGTTTAATACTTATTTTATTTCAAAATGAGGAACATTTTTACCATTAGGTAGATGAACCAAATTGATGGCAGCTTACCTTTTTCCTTACTGTAGACTGTTGTAGAAGTCGAGGCGCGCCTTGCCCCTGGATCGAAGGACTTGTACAGCAGTCCAACCCTCCTCTCTCGTTTACCGGTTCCCTAAGGCTAACTTTTCTAGGAGTTCCACCTTGGGCCTATTAAGCAAGGACTGAGGACAGCTTTAGCTATTTCTGTCACCACTAGTTGTCGGAGGAATTAACTCTTTGTGACGAGAGAGCTAGGGATTAGGCATACCTTGCTCCAGCTCGCTAGATGTCCCTACAGCTTTGACAAATATACCTGTTACTGTACCTAATATGAGAAACATGCGTTTGTTGTTAATAAAAAAAAAAGGTTATTTACTCTACTTAGGATCAGAAAAATTTAGTCTATAAAAACTGTATTGGAGCATACAATTACATTATTCAACCTAAATATACAGAAAAGAAATAGAAAGAAAAAGTAAATAAATAACAAAATAAAGCTTTACTACAATTTGAAATTTGAACACAGGAAATTATATGAAATGGTTCGCGATGGTAGAGAAGGGTGGTAATAGTGTCAAAGTACTTTGACGATGCTGGCAGAGAAGGAAGATCTTTAGGTAAATGAAAAACGTCCAGTTCCTTCACAAAAGTTTATTTTCCATGCTGAGCGCTTTCGGTAGCTCCTGATACCATCCTCAGAGCTAGAATGAGTTCAGCTTCACTGCTGAGGGCTGACTGGAGGCCTCATTCTAGCTCTAGCTCAAGCTGAACTCATTCTAGCTTTGAGGATGGTAGCAGGAGCTACCGAAAGCGCTCAGCATGGAAAATAAACTTTTGTGAAGGAACTGGACGTTTTTCATTTATCTGATAATAGTGTCGTAACAAGGGCCCGGAAAGGTAGAGAGATTGCCGTACATGGTAAGGAAAACAGGTATGTAGGTTGTCTAGGATACCAATTGGCTATGTTGTCAAGGATACTGGTTTTCCAGGATTCTATGATTGTCCGTAATAACACTTTCTGGACTTGGTGCTTTAATTGTTGTGCTTGAATTGTGGAATCCAAAATATTACGTATCCTTGGTATAAACGATACCAATTACGATTTATTGGCAATATCCTTTGCCAAAACAAGACTAAATATCTAATGATGTAATTTTTCGCTAGATGTGATTTTCTGTTCACGGACCATGTTCTGCTTGGAAGATCACCAGTGCTGTGGGGAAAACCATTGCTGTCCACTCTACAGCAGGTGTTGCACGATATTCGACGAGAACTTCTGCTGCAAGTTCCGCCCTTGATTGAAACTCGACATCAAGCTCATACATAAACAAAAATAAATATACAAAATATAATTATATATACATATATAGATTAAAAATAATACACGTTTGAGAACTTTCCTATTTTTTTATTAACCCAGGATCACGCACAATCCCTGGAGTACTGTAATCCGGCGCAAAATAATCCTAATTGGACTGCCGCCATTTTTTGCCTTAAAATATTCCTATATGAATTTTAAAGCTAAAAAAAAAAATAGCGAACCTTCGTAGACTTGTAAGAAATTAAATAAAAATGAGAATGTTGCAAATAGACCGATTAGCTCAACTCCAAAAAATAAATCGTAATAAAACTGATTTTGCGGTTTCGTAAAGGACATGCTCAGTTTCGGACACCGCACTTCTTTCAGAGAACTCTATCACCCAAACCAGTAGATATTTACTCTCTATGGATATATACTAATCGCTCACAGTCATAATTATGAAAATAAAAAAAGGTTTAGGAACTTCGGTGAAAATGCAGTTTCCCGCCCTCCAAACCGATTTCTTTCAAACTTTGCACAATAACGTATTTTGATGCACTAAACACGAATACGATAAAAAAAAACGTCGGATTTAACTAGGAAAGAAGTTATTAAGCACATAAGTTCACTGTTGTGCAGGTTATGAGAGCTAATGTAAACAATTAAATTTGTGACGACTTTAAGGCATAAATGACGACTTTAAGGCACACATGCTATGCGTTTCCGCTCGCTACGCTCGCTCAAAAAGATAACAAAACCCCAGTCAATCCAACTCGCTAAAATTAATAGAATATAATATTAAGCACTAAAGTTAGGAAGGTTATAAAACTAGGCGTCATCAGCGTATTTGTAAACATGCGCATGCGCAGATACGTAACATTGGGAAACAGAGAACTCTCATTTGAAATGTTCAGAAACTATTTATTCAAAGATATTGTTAATTTTAAGGGCATTCTCACCCGTCGTCACCTGTCGCTTAAGGGCATACGTGCTATGCGTTTCCGCTCGCTCCGCTCGCTGAAGAAAATAACAAAACCCCACTCAATCCAACTCGCTAAAATTAATAGAATTCTATTAATTTTAGCGAGTTGGATTGACTGGGGTTTTATTATCTTCTTGAGCGAGCGGAGCGTAGCGGAAACGCATAGCATGTTTGCCCTTAAAATCGCCCTAGACATTCTTCTGCATTCCTAGACATTCTTCTCCATTCCTAATCATTCGTCCTAGACATTCTTCTGCTATTATAAAGGTATTAGCTAATTATTAAGGGATTTCTGATATATAATACTTTTCATGAACGAAACAAGAAATGTGAAGAGTGTTTCATTATTTAAAAAAATGATTGTAAATAAATAACTGCTGATGAATTTCGATAATTTATGGTAAATTTCAATTAAACTTCCTTATTACGAACTTTTCTATACCCCCGCATGCGTATGTTGACAAATTTAGTTGCTTACATTAGCTCTCATAACCTGCACAACAGTGAACTTAAGTGCTTAATAACTTCTTTCCTAGTTAAATCCGACGTTTTCTTTTATCGTATTTGTGTTTAGTCCATCAAAATACGTTATTGTGCAAAGTTTGAAAGAAATCGGTTTGGAGGGCTGGAAACTGCATTTTTACCGGAACTTCTTGAAACCTTTTAATGTTGGGTGAAAGCCATTAACCATTATTGATAAACAACATTTTCTCTGTTTGAGCTCTATTAGCCCCCGAAAATATATTAGAATAACCCCCAACCCAAACTTTCATCACTCTGACGGTCAAATAAAATTTTTTTTTAGGCATTTTGGCAAAAATCTGCGAATGAAACATACTTTTTTCCACATTTTCATAATAAAATTATTTACCAAATGACGTATTCCGATTATATCAGTGAACGGCTTCACAAGTACTGCTCAAATGAACCGAATAACGAGAAAAAAATATATTTAAGAAAATTCAATAAATTTCAGTATTTGTGAGGGGATCAGGCGCAATGATCCTATTGGGACGGCGACGTTATATCCACTACCCAAGCGGACCGACCTAGGAACGAACTGGGAGGAGGATCATCTTGTGTTGAGGTACGGGATGGGGGTATCTTAAAAACCACCCACCCGTCCCAATAGAACCATTGCACCCAATTCAGGGTTAACCTAGGAAGAACTCTATGTTGATAAAACTTACCTAGAATATGTTCGCTTGACTTTTTATTTGACTTACCGATCCTAACTCCTGTATATAACCAAATATTGAAAGAATTTCAGGTATAACTGAGCCATATCTTTGCTTAATCTTGCTACAGTATAAATTAGCAGAGTTTATCTCGGCTAAAAGTACATCAATTTTCCTTGGGTCTAAGACAGAGATTACGCCGTCACTATTGGCAGATATATGGATATATAAATGGACGAGAAGCAGGCTGTTTAACATAGATAGATATTCCATAGTAGGAGGAACATGATTTGGCGGGTACTAGTCTTATCAATAGTGCTGATAAGCAGCACGATGATCGCCGCTGCGCAGGCGCCGTTGGGAGGTGAGAACTCAATCTTAACCATATCAAGGCTAGACTTAACACTTTCACTGCGGGTATCATTACGGAAGGACGCTAGCGATCCTACCCGCTTACGAGTGTCCCTTCGGAAGGACACTCCTCCATTACTTTTCCCTTTAGATTCAAAAGGCTAGTAAATGGAGGGGATTCACTTTTACAGCTCCAGGTAAAGACAGTTGCCTTCAGTATTGTTTGAGCTTTCCAGCAGTGTTTTCCGTTTTCAAATTGGCTGACTGGAAGATTTTTTATGAAAAAAATTGCTGTTGAAAAATTCAAACAAAAAACGCACCCGATACTGACGTATTCTCATTTTCTTTTTTTTTTTTTTTTTTTTTTTTTTTTTTTTTTTTTTTTTTTTTTTTTTTTTTTTTTTAAAGGTCATTGATTATCTACTATATATTTGACAAATACCACTCACGAACTCACTCACTGACCTATTATCGCCCCGCCCAAACCACTTGACAGAATAATTTGAAATTTTGCATGGTCACTCCCTTTAGAACGTAAACACTCGCTAAGAAATGATTTTTAGCGCGGTTCCTCCCTCCCCCATAGGGAGGAACCCCGCTTATAGGGTTGTTACAATGAAACAATCCGGAAGTGCCGACTAGAAAATTTCGCGTTTCAGAACCCCTAGAGACAGAAGATAACGGTGGTTCAAATTTGTATATATATATATATATATGTATATATTTATATATATATATATATATATATATATATATATATATATATATATATATATATATATTTGTCTGTTCGCTCTCTAAATAGAAGACGAATGGTCCGATTTTGATGAAATTTGGTACAAAAATCCTTCGTCCAATTTGAAAGGTCAAGTTCGTTAACCAGCAAAATCCGCCTACTGGAAGATGGCGTTTGGGGCGAAATTCGCGCAAAAAAAATCGTAACGCTTACGTTTTTGAGTTCATAAGCTTCTAAGTACTCGTTTTATATGACTCCTGGGCTAGGAAAACGAATGGAACCATTTTCAAGGCGATAGCTTTAACCGTTTTCGAGAAAATTGGAAAAATATTTTTTGAATACCGTTAGTATCTCTTGTGAAGCGGAAGATTACCATTCGGAAGCTTACTAAATGCTCTACAAAAAAGGTTCTGAAAAAAGTTTTAATTAGGCGATGTCAATCGGAGAAAAAAGTGCTTAAAGCTTTAAATTAATTGATTTCGTTTATTTCAATGGTTCTTTTTGTCTGTTTTATTTCTTGTTATTTTTTAATTGCTTATAGTTGGATAATGTATTTGACAATAAAACTGGTTAAGTAAAATAACAAAAACAATTTATTGTTAGAAATATAGATTTCCAAGATTCCAAGACCTTGTCACTAGCGGGTCTGTTTCTAGTGTAGCGGACCCTTCCAGGTAAGATTGTAAATCATGACCTTTCAAGACTTTACTACTCACAGGAATGGCGTTAGTGACCTTAAGGGTTGACACGCCATTATAATAATTAATTTAAAAAAAAAGACTGGTGGAACCAAAATAATAACTGCTTCTATTTTAATCTTTCCAAATTAGACTAGGGATATGAACGGAACCGCGCTAAGATGATGCAGTCCTGCGAGACGGACTTTTTTGATATTCGAATTGTTAAGTATTTTTAGAGAGGTTTGAATTTTTATTTGGTTAGAGAGCGTTGCTAGGACTACAAGTCAACTGGTTAGCGTACTGTATTTATTTCATAATATTATTTCTATTTGAGCTTCACTTCAACTATGATGGCAGACCTTGAATTGCCAGAAATAAACTGTGATTTTGTCCCTCATAGAGTTTACCCGGTACCTGGTGATGTTCCATCCAAAGTAATAATATCTCTAGCCCTTAAACTCCGGTTACTGGTAACCTGTAGATAGAGGTTATCATATAACCTCTAGGTTATCTGTAGCTTGACACTGGCCCGGAGCCAATGTCCAGAAACATTATACTTTGATTACTTATCCATTGATGACTAACATATAGTATGACGGGAACCGTGCTATAATAAACTGCAAAAAAAAAAAAAAAAAAAAAAAATTATATAGTAGCGTTAATTACGGCGCTAATGGCCAAGATGTAGATGCGCCGTTAAAAAAAAAAAATAAAAATAAAAAAATAAGTAGCGTTAATTTTGATGATACATCATTTAACGCAATAAAATAACTACTTATCTTTAGTGACAAAGGACGGGCATTCAGCTAGTTATATTATAAAAATAAGAAAGCTAATAATAAAGAGAATCTTCATATTATTTTTAGCGCGGTTCCTCCCTATCTCCTAGGGAGAACCTGCTTATGAGGTTGAGCTCACGACGCAATCCGTGCCGACTAGAAACTTTCACGTTTCAGGCCCTATAGATCACGAAAATATAGGTGGCTGAAATTTGTATATATATGCTTGTCTGTTAACGCTCTAGCAAGCTCAAAAATGGCCCGATTTTGATTAAATTCGATACAAAAATCTGTCTTCTAATTTGAAAGGTCAAGTTCGTTAACCAGCAGAATTCGCCCACGGGAAGATAGTGTTTGGGGGAAAATTCGCGCAAAAAAAAAATCGTAACGCTTACGTTTTTGAGTTTATAAGCTTGCAGGTACTTGTTTTATAAGTTTCTTAACATAGGAAAACGAATGAAACCATTTTTAAGGCGATATCTGTAACCATTTTTGAGAAAAGTGGAATCAATGTTTTTGTAAGTCATTATTTTTTTGTGGGTACTTAGAATCGCGGGATTCAATTGAAATATTTTTACATATTGGAAATTAATCGCAACTAAGATTTTTAAATTTTGGTTATATTTGGAGTTAAGGAAGTATGCGAAAAAAAATATTTTATTAATAGACATGAAACGTTTTCGGATCTTCATACATTTTTCGTAAATATCTCGATAACGGTTGGGAAATCGTAGTAAGTGGAAGGTGACCATTCGAATGCTTACTAAATTCTCTACAAAAAAGCAATATTTGATAGGGCAACGTCAATCAGAGATATAAGCGCTTAAAACTTAAAAAGTGTTTGTTTTGTTGCTTTGAAAGTGTTATTCTCTTTGTTTATCTCACTTTTTAATTGGTTGTTTCTTGTTTTAAATTGCATTTATCAGTAAAATTAGTATTGTAGTAAAATAAGCTAAGAAACGGTGAAAGGTATTGGTAATGAGTTTGGAGTGGCTGTGGTAATCAAGATGGCTGTGGCTAATCATGATGACGTATGCATAGTTTGTTTTGAATTCTCCTATCTACATAACCTTCCTCATAGCCTCCAACTGAAGTTATCGTTATTTATTATTTTATAGAAAGATTTAACCCACGAGAATGGAATTTTATTCGCCATGAAGCACAAATTTACAGGAGATTATTTATTTATTTAACAGTTGTTAAGAATAGAGCCTTCTCAGCAGTAGTCGAAGAGTAAGTACGTTTTCAGTACATAATTGTATTGACTTATACAGATTAAGAATTATCCGCTTCAGTGTATGTTGGCTACTGTCAGTTTCCTGTGATTTGTGATCCTAATCTATTCCATTTCTTCGAGACGTTTGTAACCGCGCTAAGATGACGCAGTTCCTGCGAGTCGGACTTTTTGTTTATTTATTGGAACACAGCAACAAGGGCGATATGCTTTTACATTTCTCGGGATCTGCCACTAACAGCAGAAACTCTATAGGTAACAGAAATACAGATCATTCATTTGGCCAAGAATGAGATACCTCTACAGTATCTGCCCTCTGGGCCCTCTTGGCCAGTTACGGGACTGATTTTATATATATATATATATATATATATATATATATATATATATTCTAAATTCTAGTTCACGGTACCTCTTCAAGGGCTACTCTTGTCATGAAGTGCACTCGACGAGTGTATTGAGATTGGTCTTGTCTGATCATGCTCCATTGTTATCTCATTGATAAAAATCTACAGGGTGTCCCGAATTTAAATGGCAAAGCTTCAGGAGCGTGTAAGGGACCGAAAAACTGAGACAAAAAGTCCTTTAGAGATTTCCTCGTTTTGCGATTTTCTCCTAAACAAAGCAAAAACGAGCAAATCTCCTGAAGTTTCGCCATTAATAATCGGGAATATCATAAATTGATTGATAACAATGATTGTTATCTTATCTAATATGCTCTACTGTTCCTTACAGTTGTGATCCACTGCTCGAGTAAGACATACTGCCCTGACGGCTTCCAGTGCTGTGACGCGACGCATTGCTGTGACTTCAGCTACTTCTGCTGTTCCAACAATGGTGTTCCTTCTTGCTGCAATGATCCACCGAGGCCAAAAAGACTTTCACATAATTTAAATGCTTTACTTTAGTTAATGTATTTTTTTTTTCATAAAATTATTTCATGGAATGAAATATATTTATGCTCACGTTTCTTAGAAGAACCAAAATTATCCATACTCAAGATTATTGTTGTTACCCCAATCAAATATTCTTTGTAAAGCTTTTTTAGTGCGTTTCCGGCCTACCTCTATATGGAGGAAGCCCGCTTATGATGTCCACCTTATGTCGCAAACCCACCAGATAAGATATGACCAAATTTTAAACAACTGTAGCATTTTGGGGTCTCTCGTGGTCTAGTGGCTAGCGCGCTGGATTCATAAGCGGGAGATGGTGGGTTCGATCCCCACCGGCGACAGGAATTTTCTCATCTCAGGGCTCGCTGAGAAAATTCCTGGTTGCACCCTGGAGGCCCGGCGCTAATGGCCAAGATTTGTCGATGCGCCGTAAAAAAAAAAAAAAAAAAAAAAAAAAAAAAAAAAAACTGTAGCATTTAAGGAACTATTAGAAAAAAAAAAAATTAAAACATGAATAGTTTTGAGATTTTCGTATATTTTCTTAAATATATAATATAATAAGTGCATTGGGAGAATTTCATAGTTTTTGGATGCTCATAAATATATATTATATATATATATATATATATATATATATATATATATATATATATATATATATATATATATATATATATTTAAATATCTGTGATGTATGTTTTTGTGAAAATTGTAGATGCACTGACGATGAGAACCATGTTCTCGAAAAGCTTTTGCTAATAAATACTTTGAAAAACAGTGGAGAGACATCATTTTTCTACCTTCTACGATATTTAAATATGTAAGTCTTGATTGGCCATTCAATACTTACTCACCAATAATTAATGACAAGACATGAGAAACCACTTTGTGAAATATGTAATACTGAATTGACAATAAAACATATAATTACAGACTGTATAACGTAGCCAGCTGAAGGTAGCCATGAAAACCATAGGTTAGTACACCCAGAGTTTCATGAAACTTTAGGCCCGGTGGACAATGACAAAACTTGTTTCATAAAATTGGTTTCGTGAAACTCAAGATTCTCTTAACGCACAGATAGAAAACCATAGGTTGGTACACCCAGAGCTTCATGAAACTTTAGGCCCGGTGGACACTGAAGAAACTTGTTTCATAAAATTGGTTTCGTGAAACTCAAGATGCTCTTAACGCACAGATAGAAAACCATAGGTTGGTACACCCAGAGCTTCATGAAAATTTAGGCCCGGTGAACACTGAAGAAACTGGTTTCATAAAATTGATTTCGTGAAACTCAAGTTACTGCAAACGCAGTTTCTGGAAACCGATTTAACGAATTTCATGAAACCTGGTTTCATGAAACTCTGTGTGCTCCAACCTATGGTTTTCTATCTATCGGCTGCAAGCAGCTTGAGTTTCACGAAACCATTTTCTTCAGTGTGTACACCAGGCATAATAGTTAAAACTCTAATAATTTTTATGCTTTTATTAAATTTAATTATAAATACATATATCCTGGAAAAATAATAAAATATACTCTTAAAACCAATTCCTGATCTCTTAGATGACTTAGCTCAGTGTGTTTATCGTCCAAGATACGTAATACAATATAAATAAATAAAATAAAGATATATAAATTTTTTCTTTATTCTTCAGAAAATGCTAGTGCCTGCTGGATAATATTTCTAAGAAAAAACTGAATAAAATCTATTGATTAATACAGTCCTTGATTCCGTTAATAATCTCTTTAACTGTTTTCAAAACAATGTAGCTATTGCATTTTGTACATATAAACACATTGTTATATAATGCCCTCAAATCTAAATGTACAGTATTCTACCAAATATATAACTCAAAGTACCATACATTTTCGCAGATTCTCAATAATTGATTCTGTATTATGACAATAATTGCAAGTAACTATTTTTTTTTTTTTTTTTTTTTTCATTTTATTTACAGAAGTATTACATTCTACAATTATGTGTATTTTGTAATTTGATATAGGTAGCTTGACCACGCCTCTGGTGCCACCAGTTGTCAACCGAATACCTTCCTTAGGAAGGATTCTAGGATGACCTGGAGTCACCGTACATCATCCAACCACACCCTGCGACTAGCAGGGAGGATTGGAGATGGGTAAGACGTGGCCTGTGATTTCATCAGGAGAGAAAATATCCATCGATATCACTCTCATAATTACATTAGTTCTGATTGTTGGTCACTGCACGACACTTCACTACCTAAGCAGATCCCGGGGCCACTTCCTATTAAGACGTCTTGGTGGAGAGGAAGGATGATTGATGCTGGATAAGGATTGGGCAATAGGATTAGGATGATTGATCAATTTACTATGGAATGATGAGAAGCGGCTAGGGATTATATCTTGGACAAAAGGAATATTTAGGTCATTATGGAGGGTGCGATTCGAAACGTAATAAGGAGCATTAACTATGGTACGTAGGATTTTGGATTGAAATGTTTGGATTCGGTGGATGTTGGAATGCTTGGCTGTCCCCCAGAGTTCTATTCCGTAAGTCCATATAGGTTTTAATAATGAGTTGTAGACAGTTAGTTTGTTCTGTACGGTTAAGTGGGATGTTCAATTTAGTAGTCTGTATAGTTGTCCGAATCGTCGATTGAGTTCTTGTCGTTTTTGTTTAATGTGTGCGTTCCAAGTTAGTCGTGAGTCAAGATAAAACCCAAGGTATCGGATGGTGTTGGTTATGGGTAACGGATTGTCGTTAAAGGAAACGGAAGGACAGGTTTTACGTCGAAGAGTAAAGGTTATTTGGTGACATTTTTCGACGTTTATTTTGATGCGCCACTTTGTGCACCACTGTTCAATTTCGGTTAGATGGGTTTGTAGGTTCTGGGAGGCTGTGTCTGGATTTATGTGGGGTGAGAGGATGGCCGTATCATCTGCGTACGTTGCCAGGAGGGTGTCGGGGTGTGTTGGAATATCAGCTGTATAAAGGGTGTAAAGGATGGGACCGAGGACACTACCCTGAGGAACTCCCGCTTCTACAGGGCAATAATCTGAGTAGGCTGTTCCATGCCGGACTTGGAAGAACCTGTCTGAGAGATAGGAGCGAAGGATTAGGTAAAGGGTGCTAGGAAGGAAAGTTTTGAGCTTAAAGAGTAAGCCTGCATGCCAGACTCGGTCGAATGCTTGAGCTACATCCAAGAAGGCAGACTTGCAATACTCTTTTCGCTCGAGGGATGAGTAGATAAGATCAACAACCCGAAGCCCTTGCTGCACTGTGGAATGTTGGGAGCGGAATCCGAATTGGTGAGATGGGATGAGATTTTGGGAGTTTAGGATAGTTAGTAGGCGCTTTAATAAAATCTTTTCAAATAGTTTGGAGAATATTGGGAGAAGACTGATAGGGCGGTAGGAGGAAGGATTGTTGGGAGGTTTACCAGGTTTAGGAAAAAGGATGACGACTGAGAATTTCCAGAGTATGGGATAATGGGTTGTTCGGAGGACGCAGTTGTAGATATAGGTGAGGAATACAATGGCCTTGGTTGGAAGCTGTTTAAGGATTCTGGAGGTGATGAGGTCGTAACCAGGGGATTTTCGGGAAGGTAGTTGGGATATTAGAAATTTAACTTCAGATGGATTAACTGCTTTTGGTGGTAGGGAGAGAGGAAGAGGGGAATGTAGGAAATCATCTAATTCGGGTAAATAGGAATCCCGATCAGGAGGAGGAGCAAGTAACGATTAAAAATATTGAAAAGGATCTAAAATTTCTGATAATAATCTGTAATATAATTATTTATGAAACTAAAGGATTCTTCTGGAATTTAATCTTCCTTGTGTTAATCCTTACTATACCATGTTGACAGATATAAATGTATTTAAATAAAGCCCAAGATCTCCTGTATAAATGGAAAGGTTATAAATACATCCTGACATCATCACCTCCTATAGTTACTTTTAGAACTCCAACATGTTCTGGGCAATGTTGTTAATGTCGACAATACTCGTCGACTGGTCTGTAGCACAGGACGATATCCAATCCTTACAAGGTAAGATAGCACGAAATTCTTTAAATAAACTCTGAGATTGTCTCCTATAGTTATGTTTAGAACATGTTCTGGGCAATGTTTTTAATGTCGACTATACTGGTCGACTGGCCTGCAGTACAGGACAATATCTAATCCCTTCAGGGTAAGATAACCACCAAACTATCCTCTTCATATTGTAGGAACTGTTCAGATTAAAAATGTAGTACTAAAAAAGAAGTTCTTTTTTGGAATTTCATTACAAAATTTACTGGAAGGGAAAAATCTGAGAGTCAAAAACCAGGATCCTTCAAGGTTTCTGGTTCGAATACAGCCTGTGCGATGTTGATTCTGCATAGACAAACTATTTATTACCTTCACAAGGAATGTTAAAAAAAAATCTTCAGGTAAATATCAGCTCATCTCATAAGTAATGTCGGTTTATGTCAATGGACTGTAGAATGTGTCGATCCAAGTTTTTCTGCTAGCTCTTCGACTGTTACAACAGGATTTTCTTCTACAGTAGCCTGCAGGAGGTCGGCCTGTACGAGGCTAGTCTTCAAGCTTACGGTTTACGTCGGTGGACTGTAGAATGTGTCGATCCAAGTTTTTCTGCTAGCTCTTCGACTGTTACAACAGGATTTTCTTCTACAGTAGCCTGCAGGAGGTCGGCCTGTACGAGGCTAGTCTTCAAGCTTACGGTTTACGTCGGTGGACTGTAGAATGTGTCGATCCAAGTTTTTCTGCTAGCTCTTCGACTGTTACAACAGGATTTTCTTCTACAGTAGCCTGCAGGAGGTCGGCCTGTACGAGGCTAGTCTTCAAGCTTACGGTTTACGTCGGTGGACTGTAGAATGTGTCGATCCAAGTTTTTCTGCTAGCTCTTCGACTGTTACAACAGGATTTTCTTCTACAGTAGCCTGCAGGAGGTCGGCCTGTACGAGGCTAGTCTTCAAGCTTACGGTTTACGTCGGTGGACTGTAGAATGTGTCGATCCAAGTTTTTCTGCTAGCTCTTCGACTGTTACAACAGGATTTTCTTCTACAGTAGCCTGCAGGAGGTCGGCCTGTACGAGGCTAGTCTTCAAGCTTACGGTTTACGTCGGTGGACTGTAGAATGTGTCGATCCAAGTTTTTCTGCTAGCTCTTCGACTGTTACAACAGGATTTTCTTCTACAGTAGCCTGCAGGAGGTCGGCCTGTACGAGGCTAGTCTTCAAGCTTACGGTTTACGTCGGTGGACTGTAGAATGTGTCGATCCAAGTTTTTCTGCTAGCTCTTCGACTGTTACAACAGGATTTTCTTCTACAGTAGCCTGCAGGAGGTCGGCCTGTACGAGGCTAGTCTTCAAGCTTACGGTTTACGTCGGTGGACTGTAGAATGTGTCGATCCAAGTTTTTCTGCTAGCTCTTCGACTGTTACAACAGGATTTTCTTCTACAGTAGCCTGCAGGAGGTCGGCCTGTACGAGGCTAGTCTTCAAGCTTACGGTTTACGTCGGTGGACTGTAGAATGTGTCGATCCAAGTTTTTCTGCTAGCTCTTCGACTGTTACAACAGGATTTTCTTCTACAGTAGCCTGCAGGAGGTCGGCCTGTACGAGGCTAGTCTTCAAGCTTACGGTTTACGTCGGTGGACTGTAGAATGTGTCGATCCAAGTTTTTCTGCTAGCTCTTCGACTGTTACAACAGGATTTTCTTCTACAGTAGCCTGCAGGAGGTCGGCCTGTACGAGGCTAGTCTTCAAGCTTACGGTTTACGTCGGTGGACTGTAGAATGTGTCGATCCAAGTTTTTCTGCTAGCTCTTCGACTGTTACAACAGGATTTTCTTCTACAGTAGCCTGCAGGAGGTCGGCCTGTACGAGGCTAGTCTTCAAGCTTACGGTTTATGTCAGTGGACTGTAGAATGTGTCGATCCAAGTTTTTCTGCTAGCTCTTCGACTGTTACAACAGGATTTTCTTCTACAGTGGCCTGCAGGAGGTCGGCCTGTACGAGGCTAGTCTTCAAGCTTACGGTTTCCCGGTCGAAATCTTCCAAACCACGTCTGCACTAGTCACTCACTGATGACATTTTCGCCATA
This sequence comes from Gonocerus acuteangulatus, assembly GCA_946811695.1. Classification (NCBI taxonomy): domain Eukaryota; kingdom Metazoa; phylum Arthropoda; class Insecta; order Hemiptera; family Coreidae; genus Gonocerus; species Gonocerus acuteangulatus. The sequence goes on from OX328129.1 coordinate 72,766,283, forward strand.
TCTTTATACAGGTTTTCGATAAGTTGAAACAGCATTTTCTGTATGTTGTGTCTTGGGAGATACAGTTCAAATGAAATTGTAGCACAGAATAAATAAGTTTCAGCAACCAACACAAGATAAAAAGGAGTCAAAAATTACGAAACATAAACAGACATAATATTAAAAACCGACATTGCGTATGGAATGACTTGATACATTAATAGGGTCTAAACCTTAATAACAATATCGGATGAAGTAATATATATTTTGCAATAAAATTGTTAAGATTAAATAAAAATAAATCATTATTGTAAGTACAAAGTAGTGCAAATCATTATTAAACATGATTCATATTCCATATAACAATAAATAATGATTTTTCACAGGCAGAGAAAAATTTTACACTTATTTACATGAGGCGATTTTCTGCCCTAGCTTGGCGCAATTGCAGTAAGGGTAGATACTGTTCTGAAGAAATGCATTGCTGTGGCTACGACCATTGCTGTCCAGACCATGGTCCACGGAGGATTTGCTGCTTCAACAATGGCTTACCGTATTGCTGTGCTGAACCCCCATGGCAATAATACTTGAAGAATTATTCAGTAATGAAAGGCATCATTGGGAAACTTTTGATTGGTGAATATTATTCTGTTCACGTCTAGTAATAAATATAATGATAATTTATCTAACTTAACAGTTTTTTTGTCAGACAACGGAGACCCGTGGCATAATTCTAAGCGCTCTGATGGCTTGAAATTGCCCTTCAATTTTTCTTGGAAAGCAGCAATGAAAGTACAACTGCTTTCAGAAGCAAATACGAAAAGTGGCTGCAAATTTTCTGCTAACAAACTCAACCTCTAGCTACAGAAACCAAACCTGAAAAGCATCTTGTGTTTTCTCCCTTTAGGCTTAAGAAGATAAACTGGCGATAGTTCTCGTGTAAATGGTAAGGAAGCTCTGGAAGTGTCTGGCTTATTGTATTAAGATATTTCAATTCCACAATGAAGCAAGGTGATACAATCTTCTACGAGCGCTCTATGGGAACTTCTTTATCAGAAGTACTGAAATATATGTATTTACACGCCAGACGAAAACGTTAAATGGTACTCACCGTTGGGAAATTGCCACTGTGTTTTGTACAATACTGTATTTCGTAAGGAATGGAGAAATATCATGGTCAAGAGTATATTACAAGGATAAAATTTGCAAAAATAAAAAAAATCATCTGTTTTGACATCAAGGACTTATGACATCAATCATTATGTTGCCCATACCAACACTTTCCCTTGCATCTTATGGATCTTCTAAAGTACACAGTTCTTATAGAATCTATGCGGATTACAATGATTTCTGTTGCAAGGGTGTCTAAGCTCAGACAAGACGGAAGGAGCAGTGAGCTATTAGACTAGTGATGTGGTACCGTGAAACCTATGCTTCTGTTGTAAGATTTCTTAGGGTGCTCATGATCTAAGCAACAAACTCAATGTTTTGAGAAAAATGGAGAAAAAATTAAACATATCGTCGATACAAAAGCAAACTAACGAATATGAAAAAATGCATCTTTCATTGTCCATCTTTAATCATTTTTGCTGGACTTATGTACGGCAAATTCTTCAATCTGACTTCACTCTATTAAAGGGAAAGTATTCCACTATCAAAAGGTCAAATCTGCCGAATATTTGACTGTCCAAAAAAAAGTTATGAATAAATACTTTTCCATTTTGAAAAGTGTTGATTTTCATATTCGTTAGTTTGCTTTTGTATCGACGATATGTAGTATCACTAGATTTTTACAGTTCCGATCCTACTAGAAGATTCCTCAGGTCCTTAGCTGTTTATTTTCGATGATACATAATAGGTACATCATTTATGATTAATATTCAAAAGGATTGGAGAACCCGCAGATAGGCCCCTTAAATTCCTTCTGGGATTAATATTATAAAAGTCCGTCACGCAGGAGCTGCATAACTAAGCACTTTCCTCAGAATTTGGAAACTGCTGTAGACTGCTGTATACAGTGTAGACTGCTTTCCAGAACAATTTGCTTAAAATATCCTACATAAATAAAATAAAAACGTGAATAGTTCTCATTTTGTAATGAGTAACTGATCAATTATTAATTTGCATCCAGAGTTATGTTTACACATGGTACCTACTACACTACGTAATAAATACAAAAATCCTCATATTATCGTATTTTGATCTAACGCAGGAACCGGATACAGTCACTCTAGTGGTAGAAAGCGCTCCTTGCGGCGGCTTTGTGAACCTACGTCTGCCGGCTTTTCTATTCAAATATATTACAAATTAAACCCCCGCTTTCCGATTGACCGATTCAGCTCATTTTTACAACACTTCTTTCTCATGAGTTACCCAGGACGTATACCGCGTTTCGTTACAATACAGCAGAAATTACGACCGGTATGAGTATATTAGGAATTTGGGTCCGGAGTAAACCCTCCCTTCTAATGAACCGATTTAGTTTCTTTTTACAACACATATTTACCTGTAGATTACCACTACGAATACCGAGTTTCGTCGAAATATACCAAAAATCACGGCTGGTAGTGGCGAATTGGTATTGTGGGTCCGGAGTAAACCCCCCCCTCCTAATGAACCGATTTAGTTTATTTTTACAACACATATTTACCTGTATATTAGCACTACGAATACCGAGTTTCGTCGAAATATACCAAAAATCACGGCTGGTAGTGGCGAATTGGTATTGTGGGTCCGGAGTAAACCCCCCTTTCTAATGAACCGATTTAGTTCATTTTTATATCTCACTTTTCTCTCTATATTAACACTACGAATACCAAGTTTCGTTGAAATATAACAAATATTACGGCTGACATAGTCAAATAAGTGTTTTGGGTTCGGGGTAAACCCCCCCTTCCGGTGGACCGACTTTGGTGGTTAACGAACTCGTTCAATCGTTTGCTAATTGAATGATATATACCAAGTTTCGTGACGAAAAAACAAAAACTCTGGCCGCTATCGTGTTAACAGACACACATATATATATATATATATATATATATATATATATATATATATATATATATATATAAATTTTAACGGGGGTCATTTTCGGTGTCTACTAGGTAGGATCGATAAAGATTTGAAGAAATTTTTCAAAAATTCCGTCATGAGTCCAACCTCAATAGCTACTTTCCTTCGGAGGAAAGTGCTAAAATTGGCAATACTCAAGAGAACTCAAGTTAGGTGGAAGCAACTGTCAAGAAAATCACTTGGATCTTTTTACCAGCCATTCCAGTATAATTTTTTAAAAAAAATTGACTTAGACCACTCGACTTCTGGTGCGCACAAATAAGTCCTTCACATAAACAGTACTAATAATTGACATGAATCGATTTACATTCACCATAACACAACATCATTCAAGAGCAACGTCTTCGCTGTCTCTGGTGAATTGTTCACATGTTTTTGATGATAAATCTTGAAGAATCCCGCTCAATAGATCAGTATATATCTCCCAAGTTCGGATCTAGGTGGATCACTAGGGATGAAAGTGTTCCTATCTAGGATTATGTCTTATCTTTACGAAATATTTCAGACGTTGAAAAAAAAAATCTATGTGTTATGTTTAATACAATAAATTTTATATCCCGGGGAATCACTTCATTATATACACTTCAAGACTTGTTGAAGGAGAATCATCGTCTAGAAAACTGGAGATCATAATAAGGTATGAGAATCAAACAATGGCCGAAGCAATAGCTTTCAAAGTTCTTTAAGAAGGCCATACACGATCGGTTCAAAACTCAAGGCAGAGACTGATGCGGAATTAGATGACCAAATTGATGAAATAGATTCAGAGTCTGACGATGGTATTCTCTCAAATGATGACGAAGGAGTCGAGGAACTCTCAAATCAAGATGATCAAGAATATCAAGATATACAAGTTTATTTATTCAATTCGACCCTGTGTGAACATAATCTGTCCCTGTGTGCAACAGTGCCTGTGATTATTTATAGTAAATATACTCAGCTTTCGATTGGTTTCACTTCCTTTCTAGTAGAACCACCTGGGACGGAGCTACAAAGATTATACTTTTAAAAACCACGTTTGTCTCGAAAAAACAATAAAACGACGTTTTCTCCCTTATTGGCGAGAATTCGGGAAATCGTCATAGAATTTTTTTTGTTCCCCTAAGAGTCCTCTATCACCACTCACAATATGACTAGACATTTACGGGACACCCTGTATATATATATATATATATATATATATATATATATATATATATATATATATATAAATATATACATATATACATACATAAATATATAAATATAACTATCTATAACTATCTAAACTAGTCTGTTTGTTCCATATACAAATCCACAAATTTTGACCGATTTCGAACAAACATGGCAAACAGGTAGGTAGATACGGGAAATCTCCTAGGCTAGGTCAAATTTCAAAATTTGGTCAAAAGATTTCATTCTTTGATAAGACCTATCTTACTCGCAGGTTGTGGTGCTGGCCTCTGTCGGCTGCTTCAGATTTTGACGTAACATGGTATACAGGTAGATCTTGATACGGGGAGTTTCATAGGCAGAAAGTAGGTGTAGCATGGCACGCCAGGGAACAGCTAGTATATATATATATATATATATATATATATATATATATATATATATAAATCACGTATCTCTCACGTGTTTGTTTGTCTCTTTGTTCCTTATACAAATCCACACCGTCTGATCGATTTTGACCAAACTTGGCACAAAGGTAGGCCTTGATACGGGGAGTTTCATAGGTTATAAGTATATATATATATATATATATATATAACCAATTACTGAGCTCCGGATTATCAAAGAATGATTATTATAAAATTTAAGGTTTTACATTACCTACCTAAACACAAATATAGCTCGAACGTGAACCACCACCGTTGACGCCAATAGCTTTAACAACAATCTACATTTCCATGAATAAAATATCTAAAGAACAGGTTTCCTTCAAACAAGATGAAATATTTGAAAATCCTCCCTGTAGATCCGAATATTACCCCAATATCTGCATGGATTATAAAGGGTTTCGATGCAACAACCAAAGATTATTTCTTATCTTAATAAAATATTTGTTGCTTTGAAGAAAGTCGGTCCGTTTTTTTATAATATAATCGGTATAAAACTAAAAGGATTTATTTATTATAGACACTCGACGATTAGGATTGAGTCAGATTCGTCGTCGATAGAATTGGAAATTGTCATAAGGTATGTGAATCGTCAGCTGATCCAATATTTTGTGCAAAACATAGCAACAGGTCTGGATGAGGAGGCTCCAATATTCTTACATTTTAGACAGGGGGGGGGGGGGTTAATCCTGAGCTAACTGAAAAAAAAATGCCTTTGTTGTTGACAAAATGACACAAATCGGGAATAGCAGGATTTCATAACCCATAGATGAAAAAATTAATTTAATGAAACTTGTATGTTTCATATTAAATATATATATTTAAATTATAATGGAAATATATTTAAGTCGTTAATTGATTGTATTAAAAAAATTATATGATAAAAATTGTATAAAATACATGTTATAAACATTTTGTATGGGAACTTATAGCAAAAAATAAATGACACTAATAAAAAAAAAAATATATATATATGCTTAAAGTGCAAGAAAAATTCTTAACCATGTATAAATGTAAATTATTTTATCGATGAGTCAGTGGGTTCTGTCGAGGCTTTTATATATATTTATATATATATATATATATATATATATATATATATATATATATATATATATATATATAATTTGGTAATAATGATTGTTTTTAGCATTCTAGTTATATTAATAGACTAATTATATGAGAAAAGAAAGTATATCTAATATTTTAGAACGGAATTAATTTGATGGCTGAAAAAGTGTTATTGAAATTCGAAGCTATTGGATCAGTAATTCTTTTTTTTTTTTTTTTTTTTTTTTTTTTTTTTTTTTTTTTTTTTTTTTTTTTTTTTGTGCATCAAGTATCTCTGAAGTTATTCATATTATTATAACTAAAAGAATAGTTTGCTCAAGAGAAAAGCAAATCATAATTTAATTTTACTAATATATATATATACATATATTTCAGGTCCTTATTGAATCACAGTTAGAAATCAAGGCTCCCAGATATCTAGCTAAAGGTGCAGAATGATTTGGACAGTTCTTTTGGTGGCTATGGTTTGCATAAGTTCCTCCATGGCGGGCTCTTATGTTCATCCTTTCAAAGGTACGATCATAAGTATCATATTTTATCATATTGAATTTTAAACAGTTCTGTTTTGTGCTTGAAGTCATGTAAGGGAAAATACTGGTTTATATTGATCTTAGAATTGTAGAATACTAGTTCTTAACACAACTTTATATGTATGTTGTACTTTATAGATATAAAGTATGTATATATATATATATATATATATATATATATATATATATATATATATATATATATATATATAAATCAGTCCCGTAACAGGCCACGATGGCCCTGAGGGACAGATACTATAGAGGTATCTGATTCATGACCATACAGCACACTAGGGAGTTAGTGTGGTCAGTACTATGCTCCGGCCGCCCGATTTTCCCCTTGACTGCTTCGGCTGCTAGAGTCATTAGCACCCAAGGTACCCATTATTAAATTAATTAAAAGCTGGATTGGCCTAGGGAAGGTCAGGAGGGCGAATTCAACCCACGAACGAAGACACTAGGAGAAGAAATCTTTAGGGCTTGCTCGGGATTTGAACTCAGGTCCTCCAACTTATTAGTCCAGTGCTCTACCACTGAGCTAACCTCGCCCCATACATACATATATATATACAACTATACCAAAAATGTAGATAAACCCAGTCAACCGCATGTTTCTTCATGTTGATTTTTTTTTTTTTTTTTTTTTTTTTTTTTTTCAACTTTAATGTAAAACTCATTAAATATCAATTTCATGAAGAATAATTATCATTCGGGGTCTCCCGTGGTCTAATGGCTAGCGCCTTGGATTCATAAGCGGGAGATGATGGGTTCGATTCCCAACCTCCGGCAGGAATTTTATCATCCCACGGCTCGCTGGTGAAATTCCTCGCTACACCCTGGATGTCGGCGCTAATGACCAAGATGTAGATGTGCCGTAAAAAAAAAAAAAAAAAAAAAAAAAAAAAAAAAAAAAAAAAAAAAAAAAAATTATCATTTATTTCTTATACTCGTAAGGACGCAAAAATTAGGATAATTTTAGTTATAATTACCAGTTGTTTTTCCTACCTAAATTTCCAATTACACTATGAAATTGAAAGATAATTTTAGTTCTGAGTACTCCGTTGGAAAGACAATTACATTTTATCTAACTTATTTGGATTCAGCTGTTTGCAGAATATTGTTTGGAAGACGAGTGGTTCTCAAAAACATAGAAATTTTTATTATTATAAACTTTATAAACAGTTATGGCGCTCTTGTGAACATAAAAAGTGCATTAGCCTTAAACCAAATTAAATGCTGTTTTAAAAAATGTAAGGTAATTTAAGATTGAAAAGTAATTCTACGAAAAACATTTATTTTGCTAAATAAAATTTAAAATTTCCTTAATATATCTAGATATTTCTATAAGTTTATATTTATTATTGCTATTGAGTGCGTTGAGGAAATTAATTTCTGCATCATTATCAGTAAGGAAGGTAAGATGTTTTATCGGATCATAAGCAGGGCAATGAAGAATTAAATGATTAATGTTCTCTAGAACATTTAAACTACAAATAGAACATTTTTAAATGAATAGAAGTTAATTTTTTTTTATTTTATTCTTTGCTTTTTTATTTTTGTTTTGTTCTTTTAATAATTCACTTTTCAGTTGATTTATGTTTTAATATTATGATTATATTTCTTTTAATCATAAGGGGGAGGATTTTATTTATGTGTTGCTAGTTATATTATTTATTTCTCATATACAGATATTGTTATTTTGCAACTTATTTGCTTATTATAGTTTGTTCATATTAGTAAAATAGTACAAATATATGCTATAACAGTTAAACAGTTATAAAAGTTAAAATTTAAAATTACTAACAATAGGACTAACTAAATAAATATATAAACCAACTCCTTTGCTAAGGAGAAATCCTCTATAGCATTTAAAAACAAAAAAAAAATTAGAACTAAAATAAGTAGAAATATGCGACAGGATTGAACTACATTTTCGGTATAGTTTCACCTTGAGTATTGTGATATATATTTTTTGACCAAATGTATGTACTAGATCCAAATAATTAATATTAATGTAATGCTCCTGTTTTTTTTTTTGTTTTTTATATTCCTATAGGTATTAAGGAACAGTATCATATATTTATATAATAAATTCTTTGAAATATAATGGTTAGGTTAGGTTACAGTTTTTTCAGGGCGATTAACTTATATAGTTTGATGGTTAGGTTAGGTTACAGTTTTTTCAGGGCGATTAACTTATATAGTTTGATGGTTAGGTTAGGTTACAGTTTTTTCAGGGCGATTAACTTATATAGTTTGATGGTTAGGTTAGGTTACAGTTTATTCAGGGCGATTAACTTATATAGTTTGATGGTTAGGTTAGGTTACAGTTTATTCAGGGAGATTAACTTATATAGTTTGATGGTTAGGTTAGGTTACAGTTTATTCAGGGCGATTAACTTATATAGTTTGATGGTTAGGTTAGGTTACAGTTTATTCAGGGCGATTAACTTATATAGTTTGATGGTTAGGTTAGGTTAGAGTTTATTCAGGGCGATTAACTTAAATAGTTTGATGGTTAGGTTAGGTTACAGTTTATTCAGGGCGATTAACTTATATAGTTTGATGGTTAGGTTAGGTTACAGTTTATTCAGGGCGATTAACTTATATAGTTTGATGGTTAGGTTAGGTTAGAGTTTATTCAGGGCGATTAACTTATATAGTTTGATGGTTAGGTTAGGTTACAGTTTATTCAGGGCGATTAACTTATATAGTTTGATGGTTAGGTTAGGTTACAGTTTATTCAGGGAGATTAACTTATATAGTTTGATGGTTAGGTTAGGTTACAGTTTATTCAGGGAGATTAACTTATATAGTTTGATGGTTAGGTTAGGTTACAGTTTATTCAGGGAGATTAACTTATATAGTTTGATGGTTAGGTTAAGTTACAGTTTATTCAGGGCGATTAACTTATATAGTTTGATGGTTAGGTTAGGTTACAGTTTATTCAGGGCGATTAACTTATATAGTTTGATGGTTAGGTTAGGTTACAGTTTATTCAGGGCGATTAACTTATATAGTTTGATGGTTAGGTTAGGTTACAGTTTATTCAGAGCGATTAACTTATATAGTTTGATGGTTAGGTTAGGTTACAGTTTATTCAGGGCGATTAACTTATATAGTTTGATGGTTAGGTTAGGTTACAGTTTATTCAGGGCGATTAACTTATATAGTTTGATGGTTAGGTTAGGTTACAGTTTATTCAGGGCGATTAACTTATATAGTTTGATGGTTAGGTTAGGTTACAGTTTAATCAGGGCGATTAACTTATATAGTTTGATGGTTAGGTTAGGTTACAGTTTATTCAGGGCGATTAACTTATATAGTTTTTACGCCCTTTGTTTGCTACGACATTTAATGTTTTATTTATTTCCTTATTTTTATTTATATATGTATATATGCACGCACATGATTTGCACATTCATACACATACGCTTACATACGTTGCCGAATAATTTATCTTAAGTAAAAATAAATAAATAACATGTTTTATTCTTAACCCGTTTTTTTTTTCGTACACATATACAATATGAAATATAATGTTTATTGATGTCTGTTGTTACATAGTCGGTGGTGATATGTACCACTGTGGCGGATTCCTGTGGTGTCCCGGAAGCCACATGTGCTGTTCGCGATTTCATTGCTGTGACGTCAGCGTCAACATGAGATGCTGTACTCCCACGAAGTGCTGTATGATACCGACAACTAGTACGGAAGGACCAGCAATCGACGTCAGGGATCAACAGGATGATAGTCAATCAACGTTGATTGATTATCAAGATGATGATAGTCAATCGACGTTGTAATATGATACTTCTTCACTTGTCATGTTAAATTTTAATATTCTAAAATATATTTTAATAAGATTGTTGGCGTTAATAGCCGAATTGTTGATACGTCGTTAAACACGAAAAAATAAAAAAAAAAATGCGATTGTTATTTTATTATATCTTCCCCTTTAATCATAGGATTACCCATTTCAATAAGTGATATAATAAGTAATATCTATTTATGTATATGAAATTGAGCTGTTTGTCAGTGTGTATGTTTGTTCATCATACAAATCCGTACCGTTTGACCGATTTTGACCATAGGGAGTGTCATAGGTTAGGTCAAAATCGTCTAGGACTCACAGTTTAGAGGTCAAGGATTTAAAACTGTTAAAACTCAAAGTTACAGAAGAGTGAATTGTTAGAAATCGACACTTTTGAAAAATGAGATGTTCACAAAGACGGACCGTAAAGGATTTCCCGAATTGTGGTGTATAGAACCATTTGTAAAATTAAACCCCTAGTGTATGGTCACTTTAGATAATATGAAACACGCTAGTAAAATTTTAAGCGGATCAATTGTATTTTGTGTTACTAGCAAGGCTCTAATTAAAAAGTACAGCTTCTAGGAGACTCCTGTTACATTTTTTTTTTTTTTTTATGTATATTTCTTTATTGATTATTACATCCTGTATATAAATACATCTGGTAATATGATATATGATACAATATGAAGGTTCTGTGCTCAAGGCCTCACAACTTCATCCTCGATTAACGCCAGAAAGACGCTCAGATGACGTTGAGAGGGGCCTACCGAAGCTCCCGTCTGCTCCGACCATTGGCTGGAGTCGAAGAGAGATCGGTGAGCCAAAGAAAATGGTCGCACTTGAACAAAGAAAAAGCCATTGGTAATACTTCACTTGGTCACTGCAGCAGATCTCTGGTCCACTGTCTTTTGAGTCGCCTCGGTGGAGAGAGTGGGTGGGTGGCGCTTGATAGGGAGAGGACTTTAGGATAGTGCACAGGGGATAGTGCACAGGGAAGTTGCCTGTTACTAATAGTGCACATTTTCATGTTCATCTCGCAGACCTGTATTACTTGAAACGATTTATTTACAACATGTGACGTATGCTCTATGTTTCTATTTTATTCCGAAACCAATTCCACATTCCATTACCATCTTTACTGTTGACAATGTGTTTTTTTTTTTTCTTGAAATAGTAAAAAAAATTGAAGAAAATAAATTTGAAGTACGTTGGCACTCTAAGAAACAATAAAAGGTAAATAAAATTCTGAATTTTTAGAATGTAGAAAAAATATTGAGGTCAACCTTACAAAATATGACGCTTTTTTCGTTTGCTACTAAAAATAAAAGCAGTAAAATTGATTTAATCGAGCAACACAGCTCAAAATTCACGGATCTTTCGATCAATAAACCGGAAATTTTATAACTCAACAAAATGAGGCATTGATACTTGACATGAAATCATTGCCAATTATTCATCGAAGAGAAGATCGAGACGGTGGACGCTGGCAAAATATTACTATATTATGGCGATCAGGCTTCAAATTCTGGCGTTCTCGCTAGCTATGAGACCTGTATTGACAAATTATGGCTACATTGATTGACTAACACACAGTTTCATAGGAATGACTTCATTCGTTACTTGTTAAAAATTCAAGATGACGTCACACAAATGAGACGTCATTGCCAATTATTCATCGAAGAGGAGATCGAGACGGTGGACTCTGGCAAAATATTACTATATTATGGCGATCAGGCTTGTAAATTCTGGCGTTCTCGCTGGCTATGACGGGAGACCTGTATTACAAATTATGGCATCATTAATTGACTAACACACAGTTTCTTAAGAAAGACTTCATTTGTTACTTGTTAAACATTCAAGATGACGTCACGAAAATGATTCTTGGGCTTAGAAAACCTGATGAAACAGTTTCCTGCCTTCAGGAAATTAGTGAACATTTTCACTAGAAGAAAACACGCCACTAAAGTCCATATTCAAATAGAATACAAACATCTTACAAACGCATAAAATGTTGAATACATTTTAGGTAGTGTTCAACAAAAGTATGCAAAACTTAAGCTCCTAGCGTGATGAATTTTTGTCTGTTTTTAGACCCGAATATTGTATGCAACGACGAAACATTTTTGTTTAAATTATTTTAATAAGTTATACCTTCATTATTTACAGTTTCATTCAAAATATTTGCCCCCAAAAAGATTTTTAACATGCACACGTCTTACAGACGCATGTTACCTATAACGTACAAAATTTTCATGTTACCAGTAGAGTGTTAAACATGCTATTCCCTCCACTGCTGCTTTCTCATGTCTGGTTGTCGATGACTGCAACGTTCTACGTTCGAGTCACCATGTAGTAAAATTTTTTTTTATTCTGTTCTAACTTTATTGTATTGTAGTATTTCTTATTTAGTTTCTCATTTATTTTTGCTTTTACTAACTATGTATATACGTATATATATATATATATATATATATATATATATATATATATATATATATATACTTATAGCTACCTCTATGTATACATATATATATATATATATATATATATATATATATATATATGTATACATAGAGGTATCTATAAGTGAAAAAGAAAGGAATACACCATCTATTGTTACCTTTAATTTAATGAGAAAAAATAACTAAATAAATAAGTTGTGTGTTATAATATCTGTTATATAAGTTATATGTTATGCTATTTAAAAAAAAAAAAAAAAAACAGAATGTGCTTAAATCTTAAGTTTAATTATTTAAAAAAAAAAAAAAAAAAAAAAAAAAAAAAAAAAAAAAAAAAAAAAATTCGCAGGTCGATAAAACATTAAGTTGTTCGTCCTTTAATTCTTTCCATTCCATTTTACTAACTATGAGCCCATTCATTATTTAAATGTTTAATGAAACGGATTTTGTATTCTGTGGACTTATATTTTCTATATCTGTATATATAAAAACTTCATGCTTGCTAAGAATAAATTTCATTGTTTATATTAATGAAGAAGGGGCAACACTGAGTGGAACAGGTTTTGTATTCTGTGAATATATATATATATATATATATATATATATATATATATATATATATATATATATATATATAAAACATAAAGTAGGTGTAGCATGGCACTCCGCACAGTGGGGCCAAACGACATTTCATGTTTCAAAAATAAATCTTAACCGATTTTAATGAACTTTTTTTAAAATGAAAGCTAATATAACTTAGAACAACTTTCTCAAGCCTCACGAACTTTTACCATTGAACATAAAATAATATTTTAATTATCATCTAACTTAATATCAGGACTGATATCGTTGTAATTAAAAATACAAATCCTGATTAAAGTTGGAACAAATCAAAATCTAGTTTCAAATCATTCAAAAATCATATTATTTCAATTAATCTCATTGTTGAATTAAGATAAATTTACGTTTTGATGACGTCAGTTTACGGATTTTTTCCAAGTCTAATCAGGATTTGAATGCTTTATTTCAACCATATCAGTGCTGATAATAAGTTAGATGAAAACTGAAATATTATTTCATGTTCAATTATATATATATATATATATATATATATATATATATATGTTCGTGAATTATTTACAAGTAATTTCATAAACAAGAGAAACCAGACAAAGTTGTTTTAAATTTGCTTACCTTCTATTTAAAAGAAAATGCATTGAAATGGGTTAACATTTAGAGGCTGTAGCCTTTTTTTAAGCGCAAATTGTCGTGTGGCCCCACTGTGCATCGGGTACCAATGGAATAGAATTTTTTTTTTTTTTTTGAATAATACGTTTATTTAACATCCGTACATTTTAAAGTACATTGGTTAAGTTTTCTCACAAATATGATTAATGATATATACAAAAGTTGATTAATACAACTGACAACAATGTAAAAAAAAAAAAAAATTAAAAAAAAAAAAATAAAAAAATAAAAAAATAAAAAAAAAAAAATAAATAAAAAAAAAAAAATAAAAATAAAAAAAAAATAAAATAAAATAAGAAAGAAATAACAAAATAATTTAAATGTAAATATATGAATAAATGGTAACCATAATAAAATAAATGAAAATAACTAAATAATAAATAAGTAAAGACGAAGAAAAAATAATAATAATAATAATAACAAATAATAATGATAATAACACTAATGGAATAGAATGGAAAGAAATTAAGGACGAACAACTTACTGTTTTAATCGTCCAGCTGTTAGGTAAATCGTTTTTGTTTTTGTTTTTAAGCTCCGTATTAGCTTAAGATTTACTCTTAAATAAATATGTAAGCACATTTTTTTTTATATATACGTATACGCACGTTAATCTTATTCTATCTTAAAAACTAATCCATTTTTTTTAATACCTATATACGTACCTGTACGTTAATCTAATTTTATTTAATTCTATTTATTTTATTTAATTAATTTAATTTTTTTTTGCTTATACGTACATGTGCGTTAATCTTATCCTATGTTAAAATCTAAAGAAAGTAATACGTTTTCTACTTATACCTAAATTACGTTAATCTTATCTTAAAATTTAAAAAACAAAAAAATATTAAACTATAAATATTTTTTTGTACTTATGCGTACATGTGCGTTAATCTTATCCTATGTTAAAGTCTAAAAAAAAGTAATACATTTTCTACTTATACCTAAATTACGTTAATCTTATCTTAAACTTTAAAAAAACAAAAAAATATTAAACTATATAATTTTTTTTTATTTTTATTTTTTACTTATACCTACATGCATGTTTATCTTATCCTATCTTAAAAATTTAAAAAAGTAATAAATTTTCATTATCAAATTTTTTTTTTTGCATACAAGTTAACTTCTTTTATGAACCTAATGACGTTTCTTATTATTTTTGAATCGTCTCCCAGTGCTTCCATTAGATTTTGAGGACCATTGTTTTTTTGAAGTGAGTTTGTGTATTTCATACAGTTCTCAAAAATATTTCGAACTGTTAACCTTTCATAGCATATTTCACAGGTCGGTGGATCTTGTTTATTCAGAAGGAAGGCATTGGTGAGTCTTGTGTGTCCGTGTCTTAGCCTGGCAATGATTACCTCTTCTCGTCGACAGTCTAGGGTCGATGAGCTCCATTTTTTGGTGTTTCTTTTAATCATTTTGAGCTTAATTTCCGGTAACTCCATCCACCGGGTAACAGCTATTTAATATAAAGTAGACATCTCGCCGTTTGGGGGGGGGGCATTAAAATGGCACATTCAAAATTTGAGCTGCAGCGAAAGTGTTAACAACTATATCATAACACTTTTTTAAATTTCGCACGATAATGTTGATGTCCCATCCCACCCACACTACGTACACACACTTTTTGCTATGATTTAGGGTAAACTTCGCAATCAACGGCAAAAGAAGACTGTGGAACTTATTTGAAATAATTACAATTATTGTAAACATAGTAAATACATGTATTATTTTGTATTTTTATGACTTGGGGGTCTTATTTTATTAAATTTCTAATTTTAATTCGATTCTATTTAATAAAAAAATCATTGAACATTGTATACAAAAAACACTCATGTAGATAGAAAGCGACTTGCAAGGGATTGACATAACGCCAGCATTTCATAAGTTATACAAGTATATATATATATATATATATATATATATATATATATATATATATATATAATATATATTGGATAATATGTGATACAAAAACGCCAACATTTTGCTATGCAATATTTTTTCTAAAACCACGGCATACCTCCCACGTGACTTATTTAATTACTGATATATGTTAATCCTGTCGTTGAATAAATACCAGATTATGAGAAGGTATTACTAGATTTGAGTACTTATATACCAATAACTCTTCAGTTACTCATTCGCAGATAGTACTCGATATCTATCAGTTACCTGACAGCAACAAGATGATCTGGCCGGTTCTTTTGATATCAATCTTGGTGATTAACTCTACTATGGCTGCTTCTTACAATCATCCTTTCAGAGGTGAGATAACAGGAATTATCATTATTAGGTTATTGATAAATAATTATCTATACTAGTATTTCTAATGTGACACAACTCAAACGAAAACTCAACTGAAAATGTGGCCACTTTTGCCTATGTAGGGGGAATAGCATTAAGACACAAGTTCCCTCTGGTGTACAAAGCATTGGTAACCAAAGCATTACACAGAAATATAAATTGACAATTAGCCAAATATATTTTTCCTATAATCTCCAAGCTTTTCTGAACATTTTGGTGAAAAAATTATTGCTTCATGTTAAATATTATAGAAGTTATGGATTTTTCAATACAATAGCTACATCGAAAGTGACAGCCCAAGAAACACCATTGTAACCATATTTTGCAAAATTTCAAAAATTCATAACTTAAAAGCGAGTCAAAATTATTTCTTAAAACTTGGTATGGGTTATTAAGGTTGGTCAAAAAAGTAAATAAAAAAAAAATGCAGCCAAATCTGAGGACATAGGTGACATGCCTGGATGAACTGGCATGGACTGACCCCTTAGGTTCGGTGTATTTTCATCGCAGAGCGAGTCACGTCTTTGCACCAATACTTCAATTATGATTGAATCCTGCCTGTGGAAGGTGATCGATAGGAAGGTGTTGGAAATCGCACAACGGTTGATACAGCCAGGATAAGGAGAACTCAAGATTCGCAGAAATAATGAACAAAAAACAAGCAAAACAAGAAACATGTTCCTCGTGAGGCGTCAGGATGACCCAATTTTTATTTTTTTTTTTTTTAATGATCAATGCTGAAAAAGGCGGAGAAAGAGATGCCATGAAACTCAACACGCATTAATGATAATCCCGCAACTCGCAGAACGGAAAAATAGCCAATGTCCGCGATATTACTGTTATGGTGTAATGGTAGAATTGAAACTCAAGGATCTAATAGTGTCCAACATTAGATGGCCTTGAATGTTACAAACAATCAGGAAGTTCCTACGGATGCTCAACGACGATGCAAGGAACCTTATGCAAGATGTCGACGTCCACTTGGAAAATGTGCGGGTATTATCCATGTAACAAGTGTGTACACGAAAGACACTAGGGATGATGGCTATGCAAGAAACAGAAATTTTTAGACCTATATGCAGAATTATGATTTGCTCGTAGGATTTCTTGCTTGTGATGTAGGTATGTTTAAAAATGTTGTTGCCTCAACATGTGTTACCCTGTACCCTGAACACCCGTAACACTTGAATAGGTGTTACCTTGTACCTTGAACACCCGTAACACTTGAATAGGTGTTACCCTGTATTCGAAACACCCGTAACACTTGAATAGGTGTTACCCTGTATTCTAAACACCCGTAACACTTGCATAGGTGTTACCCTGTATTCTGAACACCCTGGACTCTTGAGCAAGTATTTTCTTGTATCCTGAACACCCGTAACACTTGAATAGGTGTTACCTTGTATTCTGAACACCCTGGACTCTTGAATAAGTGTTACCTTGTATTCTGATCACCCGTAACACTTGAATAGGTGTTACCTTGTATTCTGAACACCCTGGACTCTTGAATAAGTGTTACCTTGTATTCTGAACACCCTTGACTCTAGAATAAGTGTTACCTTGTACCCTGAACAACCGTAACATTTGAATAGGTGTTACCTTGTATTCAGAACGCCCTTGACTCTAGAATAAGTGTTACCTTGTAACCTGAACACCCGTAAAACCCTTGAATAAGTGTTACCTTGTATTCAGAACGCCCTTGACTCTAGAATAAGTGTTACCTTGTAACCTGAACACCCGTAAACCCCTTGAATAGGTGTTACCTTGTATTCTGAACGCCCTTGACTCTAGATAAGTGTTACCTTGTAACCTGAACACCCGTAAAACCCTTGAATAGGTGTTACCTTGTATTCTGAACACCCTTGACTCTAGAATAAATGTTACCTTGTACCCTGAACACACGTAACACTCGAATAGGTGTTGCCTTGTATTTTGACCACCCGTAACTCCTGAATAAATGATACTTTGTATCCTCAAAACCAGTAACACTTGAATAATTGTTACCTTGTACCCTGAACACACGTAACACTCGAATAGGTGTTGCCTTGTATTTTGACCACCCGTAACTCCTGAATAAATGATACTTTGTATCCTCAAAACCAGTAACACTTGAATAATTGTTACCTTGTACCCTGAACACACGTAACACTCGAATAGGTGTTGCCTTGTATTTTGACCACCCGTAACTCCTGAATAAGTGATACTTTGTATCCTCAAAACCAGTAACTCTTGAATAATTGTTACCTTGTACCCTGAACATCCGTAACACTTGACTAGCTGTTAAATCCTTATGAACACTTTATGGCACTTGAGATACTTATGCATTCATTATTCTGTCTGTGCAGCTGAGCATTACTGCGGAAATAACAAGTTCTGCGAGAACGGAGCCCATTGCTGCGAGACTTACTATTGCTGTCCGAACACACACTACTGCTGTTATAGGAAGGGGAAGCTCTTATGCTGCTTGGAACCTGATGAAATGCAATAATGCATTAGACTTCTAACACCAACGTATACTACCCCGAAACCAACGTATGTACCAAAACTAGAGAAATTGGACCTCAGATTCGTACAGTCACGAAATTGTCTGTTGCTGCCACTGTGACGTACTCTGCTGCGAAAACACGCCAATGCCTCTGTTTTTAGTATTAATCATATCTATGTCTGATATTTGACGACTGCTACAATAAAGCGGATCTCATATTCGAATGACGAACAGCAATGGGGCATACTACAGTTGTACCAACGTAAAACCCAATTTCCCGATTTCCTTCTGACGACCAGTAAAATCTATAGAAATATTAAAATTCCAAAAAAAAAAAAAAAAAAAAAAAAGAAAAAAAAAACACTGGGCCAACTTCCTCTGCCACAGGATTTACTGCACCACTACTACAAGCAAATGTACCACACCTGTTGCTTGGGCTGTAACACAAATAACGCGCAATTACAATTGTGATGCTTAATAATACTTCAGCAAAAGCTTTCTGCGGCTTCCGAGATACACTAAGCCCAGAGCTTTGAGACCGCATGCAGCTGTCACGCCTCCCACTACAAATGCACTTCTGGATGGACCTAGGCAGGATGTAACCTTCCATGATCTCACCACAACGGAATCCACAGTAACAAGACTGACTACCGCTACCATGTTCCACCAAGAATTCCATTTCCTGTTTACAGTCTAAAAACGTATTCATGTTCAGTAACAACTAATATAACTTAGGAGACAACTTGAAGACAAATCATAGCTGTTCCAATACATACAACAACCGATAACATACCTTATCTTTCGTTTGGACCCCGACAACATATAACAATAAGACATATTAATGTTTCCTCAACAGAAATAAGAACATGTTACTCCAACTGCTTGGAACACTATAAACATGTTATATGTACTGATATTAAATGTACATTAGCAATATATATAAAAAAATGTAATTTATTTTCATTAATATGAAAAAAGTTTCATTAATCCTTTTCCGTGACGCATAAAAATGTACATTTTATGAATGTTGATAGTGACATTAGATATGTGAATCAAAACTATTTGAATATGAAACAGTTCTCGTATTAATAATTTTTCTTTCCCTGAACAATTTCCTACATGTATTTGCACAGAACGACTTGTCGACCACATCAGCTGTAAGTATTTTGAAGTTGTAGATTACAAACCACTCTATAATGTCAGCAATAAGGGGCTATGGTATGGTACAATTGCTCTAAGTCGCTAGAATTTCAAAGGAGCATGATTGGATTTCGTATGTCTGATAAAGAATAATTATTTAACTTTATGCCAAGCCGGGTTTAAAACATCAAACTGACTTTGATTCAGATAAACAAGCCTGCGGTGGAAGCCAGTACTGTCCCAGTGGCCTTCAGTGTTGCGGAGACAACCATTGCTGTCCTGAAGAACAGTATTGTTGCAAGGAGAAGTTGGGTGTTTATTGCTGCAGGTTCCCGCCCTGGCCCTGGTTCGATCTTCGCTTCTAGTTGTTTAAGAATGTGGTTTCTCAAGATGTAGAGATAGTGTTCAAATATTGAAATAAATTTGTGAAGAAGTAAAGTATTTTGCCTTACAAAGACATAGAAAATATACTTCAAATTAACGCACAACGTTTAAAAACCTCTATTGATTTAGGAATTTGATCGACTTTGATCAGCAAGAACACTCCAACCACGAGAAATGTTTCATCCGATATACAACAATGTAGAAAAAGAAAACCCAGTTCCATATCAGGACACATAAAGCGCAGCAAATACACTCAGGAATGTGCTCCATCCACCTGATTTTCCCTTTGCAGGTACCTATTTCGGGCTAAATGGGGTTAGGATTGATCTGGGATCCCGAATCCGAACCCCGAACGACTGCCATAAAAGATAAAATCGATCAGTGCTCTTCCAAGCTTCTGAAGGTCCTTTGGTTTATCAGTCAGACCGTTTCCGACTTGCCCCAAACACAACATAAAGAAATGATACAATCTTGGTACTTCTCGAAGTACTGTTTATTAGGAATTTAAAGCGATATAACCAAACGTCTGGAATTGTTCTAATCTACAAAAATATAAAAAAAAAATTGTAAAAATCACAGATTTCACGGAAGCTAATTTTGGAGAAATTTCTGACCAAGAGTTGATAATTGGTAAAACGATACACTTTAATTTCTGTTGAGTTTATCTCTGACAGAACTATACGTTTGTGGACGGAAGATCTAGCAGCTTGCTAAGAAATCAGAACTTTAGTCTGATTACCTTATCTAAAGAATAATTTATATCCCAAAAAATATTTCCTTATACCTTCAGCACCCGTAATGGGTGTAATATGGTGTTCAATAATTCTTCTGTCTTGAGTTCAATCCATGAAATTATTGATGTTTGCCCTTTTAGATTTTGGAGTTGTCTACTGCGGACGGACTACTTACTGCGGTAAAGGATTCTATTGCTGTGGTCCAAGTTACTGCTGCGATATCGGAAAATTCTGCTGCGGGGTTCATCGATGTTGTCTTACGCCCGAGTATCTAACTGCACTCACCAGATGAACCGACTACCACACCACTACGCTATAATGTTCCGCCATATTGAACACTCTTGTGTTTTATTTATCTTTTTGAACAATATTTATGAATAGATAATAGTAATAATCACGCAAGAACTTTATTTTCAATTGCCTTTTACTTTTGCACAAAATGATACTGCTAATGGCTCTTCTTGAGCCATTAGCAGTATCATCGGAAAATATCATCGGCCTTTTTGTGATGATACAAGAAATAAAAGATAAGAGAGAAACTACCAAAAGAGGAAAAATATACCCAACAAATTGCATAAACGGTACAAAATCCTTACTATTCTGAAATTGGCGATACTCTTTCTACATAAAAAAACCCATTTCTAGCCATTCCCGATCTACCATACCCCAATCCTCACCATTACCTAGCTACCATACCCCATTTCTAGCCATTCCCTATCTACCAAACCCCAATCCTCACCTTTACCTAGCTACCATACCCCATTTCTAGCCATTCCCGATCTATCAAACCCCAATCCTCACCTTTACCTAGCTACCATACCCCATTTCTAGCCATTCCCTATCTACCAAACCCCAATCCTCACCTTTACCTAGCTACCATACCCCATTTCTAGCCATTCCCTATCTACCAAACCCCAATCCTCACCATTACCTAGCTACCATACCCCATTTCTAGCCATTCCCTATCTACCAACCCCAATCCTCACCTTTACCTAGCTACCATACCCCATTTCTAGCCATTCCCGATCTATCAAACCCCAATCCTCACCTTTACCTAGCTACCATACCCCATTTCTAGCCATTCCCTATCTACCAAACCCCAATCCTCACCTCTACCTAGCTACCATACCCCATTTCTAGCCATTCCCGATCTATCAAACCCCAATCCTCACCTTTACCTAGCTACCATACCCCATTTCTAGCCATTCCCTATCTACCAAACCCCAATCCTCACCTTTACCTAGCTACCATACCCCATTTCTAGCCATTCCCTATCTACCAAACCCCAATCCTCACCATTACCTAGCTACCATACCCCATTTCTAGCCATTCCCTATCTACCAACCCCAATCCTCACCTTTACCTAGCTACCATACCCCATTTCTAGCCATTCCCGATCTATCAAACCCCAATCCTCACCTTTACCTAGCTACCATACCCCATTTCTAGCCATTCCCTATCTACCAAACCCCAATCCTCACCTTTACCTAGCTACCATACCCCATTTCTAGCCATTCCCTATCTACCAAACCCCAATCTTCACCTTTACCTTGCTACCATACCCCATTTCTAGCCATTCCCTATCTACCACACCCCAATCTTCCTTGCTACCATACTCCATTCTGAACCTATCCTTTTCTACCATACCCCATTCCTTGCCTTTCCCTATCTACCATACCCCAATCTTCACCTTTACCTGGCTACCATACCCCATTCTGAACCTATCCTTTTCTGCCATACCCCATTTCTAGCCATTCCCTATCTACCACACCCCAATCTTCCTTGCTACCATACTCCATTCTGAACCTATCCTTTTCTACCATACCCCATTCCTTGCCTTTCCCTATCTACCATACCCCAATCTTCACCTTTACCTGGCTACCATACCCCATTCTGAACCTATCCTTTTCTGCCATACCCCATTTGTAGCCATTCCCTATCTACCATACCCCAATCTTCATCTTTACCTAGCTACCATACCCCATTCTGAACCTATCCTTTTCTACCATACCCCATTCCTTGCCTTTCCCTATTTACCACAACCCAAATGATGCCTCTGCCGATCTACCATACCCCTTTCTTTGCCTCTCCTTATCTACCATACCCTATTCCTATCTGCCATACTGAATTGCCTCCTATCCCTAACTAGCATACTAATTTGCGTGCCTCTCCCTATCAACCATACCCCATTCCATGCCTCACCCTATCAAACATACCCCTTTCCTTGCCTCTACCTGTCTAACATACTCGATTCCTTGCCACATTCTAGCTACTATGCCCCATTTCTAGCATTTCCCTATTTACTACCCCAATCCTTGCCACTCTACCATACCTCATTCCGTAAATCTACTTCAAGTCGGCCTATCAGTTTCTTATTGTGATGTATGTTTACATTAAGATAACCACATTCCTTCATATATACAAATTTTTACATCCGCTTCAGCAAGCTGAGAGGAACACCAAACTAATAAATACCAACAGTCCATAAATGGTCATATTTCTAAGTTTCTGTAATTACCCCTTCTTGCGACTGATCTTAATAAATGTTTTATTTTCCCCGCAGGCGTGATGTGTTCGAAAGATTCATACTGCGATGATGGCTACATATGCTGTGGAACCGAATATTGCTGTCCTGCAGCATATTATTGCTGCAACACGGACAGGGGGAGAGACTGCTGTGCGTAGCTTCTCTACTGCTGTACCACATTACGGATTGCTTTCTGCTCGAAACACCTATGATGACGATGATGTCTGATTCAATGCTAATTAATAATAACATTATAAAGTTGAATATTTAATTAATTAATTTTTACTATTACTACAATCACAATTTACCCTTTTTTATGCTAAAAATGGAGGCCATTCCAAAATAATAACAGAATACAAGGGAATGGAGAACAAAAAGAACGCAATTTCCCATCTATAGTGATGAGCTCTAATATATTTAAATTATTGAATGTCTATATACATATATATATATATATATATATATATATATATATATATATATATATATATATATATATATATATATATATATACTAGTTGAATACCCGTGCTTCTTCTCGGCAGATAAATAGTTATTTCATTGCATTAAATAATTTATCATCATAATTAACGCTACTACATAATTTTGTGCAGTTTATTATAGCACGGTACCCTTTATACTATAAGTTATTCATCAATTGATATGTAATCAAAGTATAATGATCTTGCCATTGGGGGGCTCCGGACCAGTGTCGAGAAACTGATAACGTAGAGATAGCCCGTTATCTATAGGTTAGCAGTAACAGCAGTTGAACTAGTACAGGTTAAAATACATTGCAACAATAAATGGACGTTAAAATTTATATTTCCAAGATGTCGTTTGGAAACACCAATTATATTTGCGAGCATTACCAAGAAGTGTTCTGACTAGAGATGCTGATGGATGAGGAGGCTGTGCAAGGGTTCGGGATATTATTACCTCGGATGGACCATCACCAAGTATAGAGTAAACTCTATGAGGGACAAAATAACAGTTTATTTCTAGTAATTCAAGGTCTGCCATCATAGTTGAAATTAACCGCATCTAAAAAAAAATATTATGAAATAGGTACAGTACGGTAACAGCTGACCTGTTATCTTCCTAGCAACGCATGCTGCCTAGGCTAGCCTGCTCTAAAAAAACTAAACATTTAAGCCCCTCTAAAAATACTTAAAGATTTGGATATCAAAAAATCTTTTCTTAGCGAATGTTTACATCCTAAAGGGAGTGTCCATGCAAAAGTTCACAATTTTCTGTCAAGTAGTTAAGCTGGGCGATGATAGGTCAGTGAGTCAGTGAGTCAGTCAGGGAGTGAGTGATATTTGACGAATATATAGTATATATATATATATATATATATATATATATATATATATATATTATTTATTCTTATAGATGACCCAAAATATCAAAATTCCTTTTTTATCCTAGGAGGCATGGGGAAAATTGGAGGGACGAAGATTTCTATTTAGAAATTCTGAATATGAACCTGACTAATACGTTAATGAAATCATTTTATGAATTGAATAATGTTGTTAAAAATCAAGTTAGAATTAGACTGAGGTTACAATTTTTGAAAAACTGTAAGAAAACTAAATGCTTTCCGAAATTTATAAGCAATAAAACTAATAAATTGTATGATATATTTAATGTTACTTTTAGTGGATATAAGAAATTTGTTAATATAGTAAATAGCTTTAAATATAAAATTTTAGAATTGGAAATGTCTAGGAATTACGCTATGTTAGAAAAATTAAATAAAAGGGAAGAGTTATGTAAAAGTACTCTCGTTACCCAAATAGAATGTTCAAAAATTAAAGAAGTGATTGACACATACTTTAGACTATATAAGACAAGAATACTTACGCAGTTTGACAAAAATTATTCGAAAAAATCTGACGGTCTTTTAAAGAAACGTAGGGACAATGGTAACAATGACGAGCTACCAACTGACATAAAAACAAACAATGACTGGATTGTGAACTTAACTGACAAGACTATTCCCGAACATGTCACGAAGTTTCTAACTTTAAGCAGCAAATTCAATATCTTAAAACCGATAAGAGAGAGTGAAAGGATTAATCTGATAACGGACTTGGAATACATGCTAGATAACGTAGAAATCCCAAACAAAGAGAAGAATAAAATTAGACAAAAAAGTGTAAACTTTCTAAATAACACTAAAAACACTATATGCTTTAAAAACATACCCAATCATACAGATATTTTACTAGCTGAAAAATTAAATAAGTACGAACGTACGACTAGACATTTTAAAAAGGACAATCCTGACATTTTAATAATAAAAGCAGACAAATCGAATAAAACGGTCTTAATCGATAGGGATACATATAACCAGAAAATGGAAAACATTTTAAAGGATCCAAACGTTTATAAACAAATAGACTATAACCCGACTACTAGCCTTAAAAACAAAGTTATTAAATATTTAGACAATTTGGTAAAGAAGCGCTATATAAGTAAAATAGATAAAAGAAAACTAGTAAATCATAATTGTATGACCCCGTTAATTTATGGACTTATCAAGTTGCATAAAGAAGATAAGCCTTTGCGACCTATTATCAGTGCATGTGAATCCCCAATACAAAAACTAGCGAAAATGTTAGGAGATGATCTAAAATTATTCTGTGATAATAACCCTTTTGATATTTTAAGTGCGACACATTTAATAGACAATCTTAAAGATATTAAGATTTTACCGGATTTTAAATTAGTATCATTTGACGTGGTTAACATGTTCCCAAATATTCCCGTAGAGTTAGCAATCAAAATAATAAATAACAATTGGAACCAGATAGAAAAACACACAAAAATTAAAAATAAAGAATTATTCATCGAAGGAATTCGCTTATGTTGCAAATTTGGATATTTTCAATTTAATAATAGATTATATAAACAACTTTATGGCATACAGATGGGAAACCCACTTTCAATTGCTATTAGTGGAATAGTTATGAATTCTATTCTTATAGAACTTATTTCGGAGGTCAAAATTAAAATACAGTTTTTATACAGATACGTTGACGACCTTATTTTTTGCGTAAAAGAAAATGACATAGACGAACTTTTAAACATTTTTAATAATAAATGCAATAATTTGCAGTTTACAAAAGAGTTGGAAGTGAATAAAAGTTTGGGATTTTTGGATATGGAAATAATTAGAAATGAGAATAATTTCTTAGAGTATAAATGGAAACCTAAGACATATCATTCAACAAGGATGATTAATTTTTACTCCAGCCACCCTTTTAATTTCAAAAAGAACCTTTTATATAACAGAACATTATCAGCTTTACGGAGAACATCTCATAAATTTTACAGTGAAATAAAAAATAAATTGAGAAATTTATTCACGGAAAATAATTACCCTAGGGATTTAATTGAAATTCAAATAAAAACGGCTGAAAAACACATAATATATAATAAACGATTAATTGACCTTCCGGAAAATAGTGATAAATGTAAATTTGAACCCCAACTTTTTAATTTACCGGACGAATTTTTTAACGATTTACAAAACAAAAAGAAAAGAAAATATTTTGAAACTTTTATTGAATCAAGACCATCTAAAAAAGTTAAAACAGAAGTAATAAACAAGGAAGTGCAGAATAATAAGCGTAAAAGAGATCTTAATGATAATTCCGATATATCGAACAAAAAACAAAGATTATTGGTGCAAACTAATATTAATCAATTTTTCATTAAAAATAACGGCAGATTAGAAGAAACCACGTTAAATAATCACTTATTTTTACAAAAAAGGAAACAATTGGTTTTAAATAAAAGTATTGACAAAGATGTAAATCCAATTAAGCAATATTTTACTTTCGATTATCATCCTCTTATAGAAAACAAAATAAAAACAATATGTAAAGATGTTTGTAAAATTGGCTGGAAATATAAACATACAATAAACAATGTATTTAGTAATATTAAAGACAGGGTTAAAGCATCAAGTTCAAAATATAATATTTATAAAATCAACTGCAATGACTGTAACAAATGTTATATTGGGGAATCTGGGCAATTATTAGGTAAGAGAATTATACAACATGTAAAGAGCATTGACACACAAGAAAACGGTACAGCATTGACGGATCATGCAATAAAAAAAACACAGTTTCAATTTCAAAGAATTCAAAATATTAAATAAAGAAAGAAATACCCTGAAAAGAAAAATAAAAGAAAATATTTATATTTTAAAAAATTCGAAAATAGCAGTGAATAAAAGAACCGATCTGAAAAATGTTCACCAAATTTTCTATGGAATAATAGATTAATACCCAAAAATGTATTAAACAATATTTGACGAGTAGACTTTACTAGGACAACAACAAAGGACAGATAACGACAGGGCCATTTTGGCCATCCACTTACAGGGTTAGTATTAAGCAGGACTCCAGAGGGAGTACTTGGTAACGGGAGGACTTCCTTGCAAGGTAGGACTCAACACCTTTTATAAAAAATATGTAATTTAGCTATAATTATTGCAATATTTAGGGTAGAAGTAACATTTAATGAGCATGATAATGTTAATGCCTTTTGTGGAACAGTTCAAATTTGATAGTTTTAATATAGTAAAAAAAGGTTTGTGTGGATGTGCAAAAAATTATATTTTGTTGTAGAAGTGCCCCTGAAGAGGTGCGAAGAAAAGATGCACGAAACATGTCGGGCCCAATAAATAAAGTAGTATAATAAAGGAAGACTGCTTAATGACCCCATGCCTCCTAGGATAAAAAAGGAATATATATATATATATATATATATATATATATATATATATATATATATGCATATATAATGGCCGGTACCAATAATAAATTAATTAAAGGCTGGTTGTACTCATCTTTTAGCGAAATACAGCATAGCAGAACTTCGGTTTTGAGAAGTTTCCAAATCCAGAACTTAAAAAAATATGCTATCAGGTTGTTGATCAAGGAGGCAGTTGTATTTAATTCAAAAGCACATTTCATCACTTTTCACAGAACCTAATTCATTTAGGGTAGTTTTTTTCTTTAAAGGCAATGAACAGATTACCACCCAGGGATTACAGACAAGATAAATGCTACTGAGTATATATTCTGTTGACAGGTAGAAGCATTGCATCGATCCGAGTAATGGTGGCTCTAGTGGTTTTTTTGTGTTTGTTATCAGCTGTCTGTTCTTCAGCATTTATTCCACATGGTAAGTAGTACATGACAAATCATATGGTAATTTACATGCTTATAATACCTTGTAATATTGTTTTACCATCTAGAGTGAATTACCTGAATGAAGGGTTTTGAATAAATTTACTGATGTTTCGGGCAAAATTCAGGACCATCATTAGGGCCTGTTATTTAATGTGAGAAATGGATTATCGGTCCTGCCATTTTCCCGTTTCGCCATTTTTCGTCCATCGTACCTAACATTTCAATTTATGGATTTTTCGTCATAAAATTAGCTTGTAGGTATCATTTAAACGAAATATTCACAAATGAAATCCACACTTTTATTCGGATATGAAGGTGTGTTCAACCAACTTTTTTTATCTAAAGTGTCAGCGTTTTTGATGCTTGACCTTCAAGTTATTGGTCGAATTTCTAAAGATCCTTTACTTCAAACTAAAGTCCGAAATGCAACCTAAAAACCTTTCCCTGTTCAGCAATTATAGGCCTATTTCTTTCTTGGGTCCTTTAAGGATAGTGACTGAGTAAAAAAAAATCTTAAAGAGGATTCTGGCGTTTTTTGATAGCAACACACTTCTCTCTTCTGCTCAATTCCGATTTAGAAGTCTACATTCAACAGTAGCTCAGCTTGTTGAAGTAAATAACATAATTTCTTACGATTTTAATAAAAATATACCTACAGTTATGGTACTATTCGATGTAAAGAAGGCCTTCGACCGTGTTTGATACAAGAGATCATTGTAGTACAACTTCCCTATCTACCTGGTAATTATCAAACAGGAAAGTTTTTCTTAGAATTACTTGAATTAAGTCAGGAGTCAAAACTCTACAAGCTGGTGTACCACAAGGATCAGTCTTTGGCCCGACTCTCTTTAACCTATTTGTAAAATTTAACAACCATAATTAGCAAATGCAATATTCTGTTATTTTCTGCAGATACAGCTATTTTTCTATCATCTTAGAGAGTTGACTTTAGCACTATATAAATGTTTTTTAAATTATTTTAATAAAAATATATATATATATATATATATATATATATATATATATATATATATATATATATATATATATATATATATAAATCATGACTTTTATTCAAGAACCAACGAATTATAAAAAATGCTTTATATATTGTATAATTGACAAATAAAAATAAAATAAAATAAAGTCAAATTATCAAAAGACAAAGGTTATTTTCTTTTCTGATCGCAGGCCTTTACTAAATTACTTTGTTAACGTCAATCGCCAAAAAATATCCTGGTGAAAATCTTTAAAATATCTTTGAGTCCACTTAAATTCTGAATTAACATTTACAGCTGCTGTTACTAGTAAAGTTAACAATGCTACAGGAGTCTTACAAACATTATTCCTCTTTTCATACAGAAATGCTCATTTAAATCTTCCAAATAAAAACAAATAAATTATTTATATATTGGACAAATTAATTATTACATCCGCACAATATGTTTCTACGTAAAAATATGCAAATATTGGTAAATAAATGTTTAAGATTTATTTAAATTTTTCCTGACTGACTCCAATGCAGGTTGTATTGTATGTTCCCAGAATTTCCACATTTTTATACCATGTAGCAGAGTACATTTTTTAAAGGAGTGAAATTAGCGCTCATTCTTTTATAAATTAAATAGTTCACTTAGATATGGTCATTAAATTACTCTAAGTATAAATATAAAATATTAATGCATTTTGTGCCTTAACATTATTATGTCTACATAAATCTCTATTTATAACCCTTTACAGGGTTTTTTTTTGTGTATTTTTCCCTCATATTTTTTTCATGTATAGTCAGAGTGTATACATTTCCTCAAATATTACAGTATTTTTGTGAGAGAGAAAAACGTTCAGTTGGAATATTAAAAAAAAAAAAAAAAAAAAAAAAAAAAAAAAACTGTCATATTTATTGTTGAAATTAATCATATTTATCTACCTATCCATACATGCCTAATCACGCGATTAATATATTATCATTTAATGCTTTGAAAAATAAAGATAATGCTTCCTATATTATTAATCACAGTCTTTTGTATAAGTATACAATATTAAATTTATGACAATAGGATTGTAATTTTTTATTCCTCTTTTTTCAAACAGAATATTTGCTAAGCCATTTTTTTTTTCTACAGGCCGCTTTTTGCCATTCAAGACGTTTCCGTAACAGGTTTATGACGATAATGTTCAAAGATTGAGAAGGCTTAGGGTAATTAACTTGAGAAAAGTTGAAAGTCTTTCTCAATCCTCAGTCGGTCAGCTGATAAGTTTTCGTTTGATTCGTCAGTTAGAATCTGGCTTCATAATTTTTTGAAGTTTTAGTTTTTAGTTTAACATTCTTGTACAAATTGGGTTAAGTAGGCAAAATACTTGAATGGTTGAAAAATATATTGCTGTATTTGATATCGTTTTCTATATACTAGAACATGAATTTATCCTCAAAACTAAAAATAACGTCCGTTAAAATTCTGAGGTATCAAGGTTTTAAATTTAATGTTTTCAATACATTTGCTATTTGACGTTTTGAGGTTTTATGAATATAAATAATAATATAATAAGAGAGTATTCACCAGAGGAATTATTTTGAAAATTTCTTCTTTTTTTTTTTCCCACCCTCCAAGACTATTAATATGTACATAG
This sequence comes from Gonocerus acuteangulatus, assembly GCA_946811695.1. Classification (NCBI taxonomy): domain Eukaryota; kingdom Metazoa; phylum Arthropoda; class Insecta; order Hemiptera; family Coreidae; genus Gonocerus; species Gonocerus acuteangulatus. The sequence continues at coordinate 72,797,478 of OX328129.1, forward strand.
AGAGCTGCCAGGCCCAGCGGATTGGAACCTGGAGCTTGACTTAAAACTACACCTTATTCTACGCTTACGTACTAGAAGGGGGATGTCATTACAATTGGGGGACTTAAGCCTACTTAGTCTAAATTACTAAATCTAGGTGGGGACAGAGTTGTATAGGGAGGGACTATACAAGGATGGAACTTAAAGCTAGCATAAAACTAACAAACTAATATATGCAATATGTACAGTAGACAGCTGTTCATATGCAGCCGCTTTACGAGATCCAGGAGTCGTCTGGTGCTGCCCTGCCACCTCTGAGGTAGAGGAGGTGGTGTCAAGTCCCTGAAGAGGGAGTTCACACAGTACCGGAGGCTGTCATAGAACTTAATATGACGCCTCCGTATGAAGTCATGAACCAAGTGCAGCATCAGCTCATCGTGGAGCAGGGATGGCTTCTTCCTTCGGAGGGTAGTGTGCTGCACGGCCCGGAGCAGGACCCCGTTCTGGAAACGCTGCAGCCATCTTAGCGTATGAAGGTACATGTAGACATGCGCGCCGCACCCACGCCGCTACGCCACGCCGGGATCTGAGTGGGGCCACCGCCGCCGAGCCTATTCCGGTGCGCCGATTTCGTTGGCAATACTGGACGAAAGGTTGTAGGGGGTGGGTGAGGGGAGGAAAGCTGCGCGAGTACTGCGTGTTGACCGGCCGGCGCCATTTTGGGCTTACCTGCTGATCGAGTAAACCCTTATGTGTTGTGCTATTTGATTGGAAAATGACAAAGCTTGTATCGGAAAAGGGTAAAATAAAAGACTAAACATGCTCTTTAACTCAACGAATAAATCCAGCTTTTGTGGATGATGTTTTGGAAACCTCGCAATTGAAGAGAAAAACTTTTTTTTTATTTAATTTGTTTACTTGAAATCTGTACAAGTCATGTAAGTACAATAATCAAGTTAGTTGATACAGATATATGCTATGTATAAATTTATCAAAATGGTAAAATAAATTATAAAAAATTATAATAAAAAAAAAAAAAAAAAATTGGAAGAAGCCAACCATTGTTGGCACTTCCGGGACAGTCTAAATAAATTATAAAATTATTATTACAAGGTCAGGTGAATAAAATGTCTCGGGGCCACTGTCTCTTAAGCCGCCTGAGAGGATTGTCTGGGTGGGATTGGGACGATTAGGATAGACCTTCGGGATTGGGGTGGTGGGACAGTTTTGGAAAAGGGTTTTAGCAAGGTCAAGGACAAATGGGATGTTAAGGTCATTGTGGAGGGTTTTGTAGGATACATAAAAAGGGGCGTTAACAATTTTTCGGAGAACTTTGGACTGGAATGCCTGTATTCTGTTGATGTTGGATGGTTTTGCGGATCCCCAGAGTTCAAGTCCGTATGTCCATATTGGTCGAATGATTGTTTTGTATATCGTTAGTTTGTTCTGTATCGATAATTTAGATGAAGGTCCAAGGAGTCGTTTAAGTAGTCCGTATCTTTTGTTCCAGATATCGAACCTCGTTTGATTCTGGTAGTGGAGTGCCTTTAATGTAGACCGGTGGGCATGATCTCCGGTTAAGAGTGAATGTCACCTGTTTACACTTTTCTGTGTTGATCAGTGTTCTCCACCTTTCACTCCAACGAAGAGAAAAACAAAAACCAAAGTCCGACACGCTCGAAATGCGTCATCTTAGCGCGGTTCCGTTCGCATCTCTAGTGCCATTAGTAAACTGATAAATAAGTTATTGGTAGGTTTTGATCTTTCGTTAAAAATATAAAATAAAATCTCCAACAGAAGAAAGTTTAAGGCGCCACAACGATCACCCTGCGAAAACACTATTATCATTAAGTTTCTCATTTTCCTACCTCCTTTTACGAAAAGACTAATTACAATTTAAAACAATCAATTAAAAAGTTAGATAAACAAACAGAATCCCCCAAATATATATATATATATATATATATATATATATATATATATATATATATATATATATATGTGTGTGTGACCGGCACAGTCCCGGTATTTTGCTCTTGTCCCGTCCCGGGACATGAATACATCAATGTCCCGGAAACGGCTGTATGATGTATAAAGTAATGAATTTATGTTTTTAAGAATCATTTATGAATTGTTTACTTTTCTAGAATGAACATTTTTGACTACCACGCGCAGTGTCAAAGAAATGAGAAGGGTTCTAACTGTTATCTGAGAACAAACGCACGAACTAGCAAAAATTCCTTTTTTATTTTTAAAAAGTGGGTAGACTAACAATTTAGAGTTCCAGATTCACCACTCTTGTTACATGCTGCGCTTAAAAAATAGGCGAGGTTAGGGACAGGTTACAATTTTAATTACAGTATATATATACATATATATATATATATATATATATATATATATATATATATATATATATATACTGTAATTAAAATAGTAACCTCTCCCTTGCGGGTTAAGAAAATACTCCTCGCCGCGCGCGCCGCCGCCTGAAAATTCAGCCTCGGTGCGCATGTCTAGGTACATGTACATCAGGGCGGGTGCCCCTTGCACCTGTCGGCCTGATGATCGCCTTCTAGATCTGCAGGTTTACGCTGCACCTACATTGGACCCGTATTTTTCCCGATCCGATCCAATCCGATTTCGTTTGATCGACAACGGCCAACAGCGGCAGACGTGTGTGCCTACATTGGTCTCGACCCGATCCGATCCGATTTAGTCACAGCTGGTCAGTAATGAACTCTTAGTGAAGTGAAAATGAGTGATTAAGTTAAGAAATACCGCATAGTAAGCATAGAAACCTTCGATTAGGTTGAATGTAGGAGGTAAGAGAAGTATAGGTATTCATATTTTTAAATTATTTATAAGAAAGGTAACTAGAAGGTTATAAGCATTGGATGGCTATAAACATTAGACGGTTATAAACATTGGAAGGTTATAGACGTTGGATGGTTATAAATATCTTTCCACGCAATATAATAAACTAGGGAAAGAAAAAACAAAAATGTGAATTGACAAAACTGTTTGATTCATATTCGAGAATTGCCCATTACTGTTTTACATGCTTTACGCACAAAACTTATATTTTGACAGGTCACCCTTATAGATTGTATTTCATGAAGATGTTATTGCATATAGAAATATATCACACAAAGCTGAATAATTCTATCAAATTGTTCTATTACAGACGAACTCTGTGAGAGCGGGAGATTCTGCCCTCGGGGTCAGCAGTGCTGTGGTGCCGATTCTTGCTGTCCTGCTTCCATGGTTTGCTGTTTAGAAGACAACCAGAGATACTGCTGCAGTATTCCGCCTGTGCCAGCTTCATGAGTCCTAAGGATTCCGGTGTTAGCTCTTTCTCTTCCAAAATCAAAACTTATTGAATCTATTATTTAAGAAAAATAAAATGTTTTTTTTTTTTATACCGTCTATTTATTTTGTATGAACATTGTGAAATTTGTAAAGATGATTTGGACAACGTAGTTGAATACATGAAGATTTGCAGAAGGCCTCCTAGCCCGTTGTGTGTAAAGGTAGGAGGTCCCCTGGAACAGGAAACATCCCACTTCGAGTCAAAGGACATGGAACTCTTCGAAATACAAATCCTGTCAACATTAGACATAAATGTCTTAAACTGGGTCATCAGAATGCCAAAGTAGGAAACGAACATAGAAAATGTTATCCCTACATAGAAAGGCTATGAGGGAAAATGCTGCTCTTTAAACAGGTCATGAACAAACATTTACACAACATGGGCCTGGCTACAACCTCTCTATGGAGGATGTGTGGGATTGAGAATAAAACACCTGTACGGCGTCTCTCAAAAATAATGGTCCTTCCTTGGCGAGATGATTCTCCAATGCGAGATAGGAAAAAATAACCCCCATATTGACCCCCGCAAAATTGACCTTGAAATGTTATTCAAGCTCAAAAAAATATATTGCATATTTCGAATCTACGAGTAATGAGAAAGAAAAAAAGTCAACTGCACCAAAGGTATACGTGGGCCATTCCATTCCAATTTTAAAATTGTGACCGATTTTGATAATTCTTTTTTTTTAAACGTTTTACAAACATCAACTACCGTCAATTAGTGTGGAATGGCCCCGTATATGTTTTTATAAAACGTTGCCTTTTTTGTTCCTCATGACTCGTAGATTCGAAATATTCAATAACAAAATTTGACTTTGAATAACATTTTACGGTCAATTTTGCGTGGGTCATTATGGGGGTTACTTTTCCTGATCTCGCATTGGAGAATCATCGGGCCAACGGATGACCATCATTTTTGTGAGACCCTGTACATATAAAATGTGATTGTACAGAATGAGCAAGAAGGTACTTCATTTACTTTAGCCGGCGCTAATGGCCAAGAATTATGTCGCTGCGCCGTAAAACAAATAAAAAAATTACTTTAGCTGTGTGAAAATAACACACCCGGGGAGAGATTCTGAGGTTATGCCTCAGAAGAGCAAAAGGTTCTTGAAGGATGAAGGGCTGCTATAACCACCAGGTTATGCAGTCTGGATCATGACCAAGAACTGAGGTAGGTTACGAATCTATCGATTTTATAAATAGACAACGTGCAGGAAATAAAGACAACCGGAAAAACTACACTCAAACATTAAGCTTCAGCTCCCACCAATCCCAGAACAACCGTTTAGGCAAGATTCCCGACCAGCTTACATTCTTCGCAAATTACAAAAATATTACCTAAATATGCAGAATCTTTATCAAAACGTAGGTTATGGTGTCAAGAGTTCTACGGCAAGTAAGCGAACTCCTAGCAACTTCTACGTATTTTTCCGCTGATGTGCCACGATTGCTAAGAATAACAAAACCTCTCGGTTGCTACATCCCCCCGGGTTGCTTTGCACCCGATATTTCGGGTGCAAAGGTAAGTTCATTATTCCAGAATATAATCCATGTTTCCCTTTCAAATATTACAAAGAATGAATGAATGAATGAATGAATGAATGAATGAATGAATGAATGAATGAATGAATGAATGAAAAGTTTTATTCTTATTCCGGGACAGAAGTCCCATAGGAATAATTTTGAAATTACAAAATAATTTTGAATTTTACGTTTAAACTTAAAAACTTATAAATGCTATCAGTATCAGTATATAGTGTACAGCTTCAATATAGACTAGGGGTTGGGTAAAACTTGGAGGGATAGAAGGTGGTGGAAGAGTCGGGATTTAAAGGTTTCAAGGTTGGTAGAATGGCGAACAGACAGAGGTAAGGTATTCCATAGCGAGGTGGCACGGGTGACAAATGATTTTTCGAATATTGCTGTTCGGTGGGAAGGAATATAAAGATCGGAAGGACGAGATCGGGTGTTACGGGGGTGAACCGAGGATTTAAATTTAAGAAGTTGAAAAATATAAGAAGGTCTACGGGATTGAATTACTTGGTAAAGGACTGAGCCGAGGAAGTACTGACGACGATAAAGAGGGAATAGCCAATTTAGCTCCTGGTAGAAATGTGATATGTGGGAGTCTCTGGGGATCCCGAGGATAAAACGAATGAAACAGTTCATGAGGCGTTTGAGTTTTGCCACGAGATCGCCAGAAAGTCCACCGTACACCAAACAACCAGTACAAGAATCAGTAAGACTACAATTCACCGGTCGATCCCGTTGATCTCTGAAGTTAAGCAATGCCGGGCTTAGACAGTACCTGGTTGGGTGACCGACCACGTGCTGTTGGCATTTATAAAAGGTTGGCCCGGCGGTAATAGTCGCATTGATGACGCGAAAGAAAAAATACTCTCATGAATTATTTAAGGTTCCTAGAATTCGGTTCCTTAAACCCTAATTCTTGTTTTGAAAACCTTGATCCTGTTGATCCACGAAGAGTTTATGTTCAATTTTAAGCCCACAATGACCAGCACACACCTCTGCACGGATGAACAAGCTAGCAGCTTTTTATAAATAAGGCTGCTCACGAGGCTAAAATAAGATAGATTTTGTTTCACCATTTGTTTGGCATTCCGAATTCCGTCATAACATGCAGCTCTGTCTAAAGATTAACTGATTATTAACAGAAGATTATGCAAACAGATAAATATGACGTAAATATTAGTACCTATATACCTGGTGTTTTTAGAAATTCTTTTTCATTATATCAGTAATATGTTGGCGTTACTTTTTGTGTTGTCCATCTTCTCAGCGGTGCTTGCAACGCCAGATGACAAAGGTAGGACTCATCTCTGTAGTATGAATCGTGTGTCTCTTCTCATTATTTTGTATATAAATCACATGTTACAGGTCCCGATGTCTGAACAATGTGTCGGATAAACTTCTCCCGTTCCCTCGCTGTTTTGCAATAATGAGATGTTTCTTGTCGCAGTTTGTTTGAGCGATGAGTTTAATGGCGATATCTAAAACATTTTGTATATCTAAGCAACAGAATCCATGGCCGAACGAGAACAAGAAATTAATGCAACTTGCAGTAAATTCCGTTCAACCAAATAGCCACTGTAGCTTGGGTTAGTTAGAAAACTCTAGTTTATACTTATACTTAGACAAGATCCGAATCTAGCAAAGAAAAAATATTCGGGTTTCCCTATAGGGAAGATACGGACAAAGCTCATTTATCTTATTAAAAACTTGTAGAAACTTCTGCAGGCTGCTTTGGAGGAAAATGCTGTTGTAACAGTCAAAGAGCTTGCAGAAAAACTTGGATCGGCCTATTTCTACATTTAACCGACATTGACTATAGGATGATGTGACACACACACACACACACACATATATATATATATATATATATATATATATATATATATATATATATATATATAAATCACGTGTCTATCTGTCTGTCTGTATATTTGTTCCTTATACAAATTAACACCGTTTGACCGATATTGACCAAACTTGGCACACATGTAGAACATTAACCATGAGAGTCATAGGCTATTTTAAAATCGCCTAGGACTCACAGTTTGGTGGTCACGGGTTGGAAACCGTGAACCCGAACAGTTACAGATTTGTGTTGTTATATTAGATTTTAATATTACTTATTTGGTTTCTCATTTATTTGGGCTTTTCTAGATGCAGAAAGTATGTGTAGCATGGCACGCCTGGTAATATCCAGTATATATACATATATATATATATATATATATATATATATATATATATATATATATATATTTAACACTTACAGTCCACACTATGCATTACAGTTCGCTTTATAGTGTGTATATAAATAGGCGAATATTACAAATATTTTTATACTGTACTGGTATAACTCATTAATTATGTTTAAGTGTATTTATTTATTTTTTTCGTTTTTAACGGCGCATCAACTATTTGACTATTAGCGCCGGGCTATCTACAGGTTAAGATCCTTTTATAATGCCAACAGCACGTGGTCAATCACCCATTCAAGTACTGACCACGACCGACGTTGCTTAACTTCGGTGATGTACGGGAACCGGTACATTCTACGTGGCTATGGCCGTTGGCCAACTGGTATCTCGTTGTATGTCAGTAATTGTCGGGTGTCAATATTGATTTTGGCTGGTAGTGGCCGAATAATATTTAGTTTAGTAGTCGAGAACCTATCTATAGGCGAATAAGAACAACTTACTCCATACCCTAAATATACGGGGTGTCCCGTAAATGTCTAGTCATATCGTGGGAGGTGATAGAGGAACCTTAGGGGAACAAAAAATGTTATGTGACGATTTTACGAATTCTCACACATAAGAGAGAAAACGACATTTTAGTGTTTTTTCGAGACAAACGTGGTTTTTAGAAGAATAATCCTTGTAACTCCGTCCCAGTTGGATCTACTAGAAAGGATGTGAAACCAATCGAAAGCTGAGTAAATTTACATTAAAAATAGTTGGGTGCAAACATTAAAATGAATGAATTTAAGTATGTCTATCTTACCAAAAGAAAGCTATTCTAAATTTCCTGACTTTTTCTTGATATTTCTTACCAGCGTTACTCTTCAATGGGCAGGATCTGAGATTTCCGGGTTTCAGAAAAACTTCTTTATTTAACCAGCTTTCCATTCATGTATCACAACCCTGTGTTATTGAAGCAAGTGAACGATTTAGGAACAAAAGTTTATAAAGAAGATGGATCTGTGAAAAGAAAATTATTTTTTTTTCTCAGTTTATTTAAAAAACTCAAAAGAAATAGTTATTTTTATAAATATTTACTTAAATATTAAGTAAATATTTAATTAAAACAATAAAAAAAATTACTTCCACGAAAAAAAAAATCCTAAAACAGTAAATACATAAAATACACATTAATTTTGAATTTGTTAATTACAGTAACTAATACTGGGTCCAGGAGGCGGCCATTAATGAACCCCAACCATACATTAACCTCAAAAATTATTATTTTTACATAGTTAACGCATTTGTACACTTTTTTACAGGACTATCTATATCTTATTTACTATTAGGGATGGGGTATTTAATTACCACAACAATCACACATTGGCTCAAGAGAATCCCAGGGCGGTTCACAAGCGTGGCTATCAGCATGAATTCAAGGCAAAGCATTGGTTTTATTAATTATAAATACCTGTAAAAATGAGTTCAAATGCGTTAACTAGGTAAAAATAATTATTTTTCAGGTTAATGTGTGGTTGTGGTTCATTGATAGCCACCTCCTGGACCCAGTATTAGTTACTCTAATTAATAAATTCAAAATAAATGTGTATTTTATTTATTTACTGTTTTAGAACTTTTTTATTTTTGTGAAAGTATTTTTTTTTATTGTTTTAAGTAAATATTTACTTAATATTTAAGTAAATATTAATAAAAATAACTGAATAAACTGAGAAAAAAAATTAATTTTCTTTTCACAGATCCATAGTTTTTTTATAAACTTTTGTTCCTAAATCGTTCATTTGCTTCAATAACACAGAGTTGTGATACATGAATGGAAAGCTGGTTAAATGAGGAAGTTTTTCTGAATAGATTTCTCTTGGTAAGATAAACATACTTAAATTCATTCATTTTTATGTTTGCTCCCAACTAGTTTAATAGTAAATTTACTCAGCTTTCGATTGGTTTCACTTCCTTTCTAGTAGAACCACCTGGGACGGAGCTACTACGATCATTCTTCTAAAAACCACGTTTGTCTCGAAAAAACACTAAAATGTCGTTTTCTCCCTTATGTGTGAGATTTCGGAAAATCGTCACATAACATTTTTTGTTTCCCTAAGGCTCCTCTATCACCTCCCACAATATGACTAGACATTTACGGGACACCCTGTATATTTTATACCTGATGTAAGAATATCATGATCTGTTTCCAGTCTATTGCGGCATGGGACGGAGCTGCGACTTCGGCTATAAATGCTGCGATCCGATGTCTGGTGCGTGTTGTCCTGACTACATGAACTGTTCAAGGAGAGGTCACACCATCCTCTGCACATCTCTACGAATAGATGGTAAGCAATCTCGCTCAGAGCATCTTACGAGTATAGACATTCGTGTAGAGTAATTTTTTTCACGTTTTTGGATACATATGGCGAAGGTCAAAAATATGACTCCAATTATCTTTTGTACCAAATTATTGTACATTTGCCCTACATGTTTCGTGGCCTTAATGCCACCCATAATAGGACTCTTACTATAGTTGGAAATTTGAGTACATGCGGGGATGTAATGGCCCCTGAGGAGGTGGCATTAAGGCCACGAAACATGTAGGGCAAATATACAATAAAGTGGTACAAAGGAAAAATGAAGTACTATTTTTGACCTACGACATATCTATCCAAAAACGTGAATAGACGTGATTGGTCAGGAACACGTCGAATAGAATATACAGGGGTCTCCCGTGGTCTAGTGGCTAGCGCCTTGTATTCATAAGCGGGGGATGGTGGGTTCGATTCCCACCGACGCACAGTGTAACGTCCAATGGACAAAAACATAAATTTTTGTTTTCCTATATTTAATTTTGAATCCTCTAGCTAAGTTTAGAAATCCTGAATTATTATTTATTGATGTATGAAATTTCGATAGGCCATAGAAAAAAAACTTCATCTGAACAAATCCCAAGTTTTTTAGAGTTTAAAGTTTACCTCAAGTATAATGTACTGAGGGCAATTTAGTTTGCCGAAATTTGCCGATTCCAAAGATTTTTATGTTTAGATCCATCATCATTTTTTCTTCCAAATTTGAAAAAAAATGTGGATAAATCCAAGAAAACGGTATTAATCCTTGGGCAAATGATTATATTTTATCTGCAGGATGCTCCTAAAGAAATATTAAGCAATATTAAAAAGACTACCAGTTTAGTCCTGTACTATATGTAAAAAATGTAGGAACATGTTCACCGCAGAGAAAAAACTCTTATATAAATACTGGTTGAAACAATATATCAACTTAGAAGAAATTATTATTAATTTTTATCAAGAAAAAAGATATTCGTGCCCTGATGGCCCTTCCGGCTTCCTTGGAGGCAGACATAAAAAAGAGTTTACAGCGTTGTGTGAGAGATCGAAAGCGCCGTGTTCTTCTGATATCTGACCCAGAGCTTTCATTACGGAGAGAAAATATAAAAAGTCCGATTCGCAGGAGCTGCGTCATCTTAGCGCGGTTCCGTTCTTATCTCTAGTGTTTATGAAGGCATAGAATAGAAACAGTTATTACTTTGTTTAGATCAATAGCGAAACAGCTATCCAAATGAAATCTCAAACAAACCAGTCTTGAAAGGTCTTTATTTACAATCTTACCTGTATGGGTCAGCTATACCATAAGTCGGGCAGAAAGGCCTCCGCTCAGAGGCATTTGGAAAGCCTTGGGATCTCTCTCTCTTTGAACGCTACATTTCTAACAATAAATTGATCTTCTTATTTTACTTAATGTGTTTTATTGTCAAATATATTATCTGACTATGAGCAATTTAAAAATAACAAGGAATAAAACAGACAAAAAGAACAGTTCGAATAAGCGAAATCAATTACTTTAAAGTTTCAAGCACTTATTTCTCCGATTGACATCGCCTAATCAAAACTTTCATCAGAACCATTTTTGTAGAGCATTTAATGTGCTTTCTAATGGTCACCTTCCGTTTCCCAAGATTCTCAACCTTTTTCGAGATAATAAGGAAAGTAGGGGGTCTCCCGTGGTCTAATGGTTAGCGCCTTGGATTCATAAGCGGGAGATGGTGGGTTCGATCCCCACCTCCGGCAGGAATTTTCTCATCTCAAGGCTCGTTGGGAAAATTCCTCGCTGTACCCTGGATGTCGGCGCTAATGACCTAGAAGTAGATGCGCCGTAAAAAAAAAAATAAAAAAAAAAAATAAAAAAAAATAAAAAAAAAAAAATAAAAAATAAGGAAAGTATACAAAGTTACCAAAACTTTTTATGTCTGTTAATAAAATATTTTATTCTAACCCTTCCTAAACTCCAAACGTAACAAAAATTTCAACATATTAGTTTTAATGAATGTAGAACATGCAGAAAATGTTTCAACTGAATCCCATAATTCTAAGTACCAAAATCAAAGACAAAAAGAACAGCTCGAATAAGCGAAATCAATTACTTTAAAGTTTTAAGCACTTATTTCTCCGATTCACATCGCCTAATCAAAACTTTTATGAGAACCATTTTTGTAGAGCATTTAGTGAGCTTTCTAATGGTCAGCTTTCGTTCCACAAGATTCTCAACCTTTTTCGATATATTAAGGAAAGTATACAAAGTTACCAAAACTTTTTATGTCTGTTAATAAAATATTTTTTTCTAACCCTTCCTAAGCTCCAAACGTAACAAAAAATTCAACATATTCGTTTAATGAAAGTAGAACATGCAGAAAATGTTTCAACTGAATCCCATGATTCTAAGTACCCAAACCAAAAACGGTATTCAAAAATTATTTTTCCAATTTTCTTGAAAACGGTTAAAGCTATCGCCTTGAAAATGGTTTCATTCGTTTTCCTAGCCCAAGAAGCCTATAAAACGAGTACTTACAAGCTTATGAACTCAAAAACGTAAGCGTTACGATTTTTTTGGCGCGAATTTCGCCTCAAACGCCATCTTCCAGTGGGTGGATTCTGCTGGTTAACGAACTTGACCTTTCAAATCAAAAATGGATTTTTGTACCAAATTTCATCACAATCGGACCATTAGGAAAGCCAGAAATGAGCGAACAGACAAATATATATATATATATATATATATATATATATATATATATATATATAAATATATACATATATATATATATATATATATATATATATATATATATATATATATATATATATACAAATTTGAACCACCGTTATTTATGGTCTCTAGGGGTTCTGAAACGCGAAATTTTCTAGTCGGCACTTCCGGATTGTTTCATTGTATCAACCCTATAAGCGGGGTTCCTCCCTATGGGGGAGGGAGGGACCGCGCTAAAAGGCAAAGCAAAATCAGTCCAGACATTAATGAATGTATAATAGAGGATGACATTAATAATCAAATAGATATTGGTTTCGATATAAGTTTATATTCTCAAGAATCCTAAAACTATTCAGACTCGGGATTAAGAAATTATTCAATAATTTCATGGAAAAGGGTAAAATATTATTATTCTATGGCAATATTACTATAAGTATACTTTACTACTATACTATTACTACATTATATGTTTCAGTTACAATATATTTTATAATATTGTTATTAATAATATTATTACCTTCTATATTATTTCTATTAATATTAAAAATATTACAATTAATATTATTATAGCCGTATAGTATGCATTATTATACTATTGTTACCTTGTTTTGAGTTGATTTCAATTGATAAAAATGTTTATTTGAAAATAACTCGTGGTTAATGATTTTTGTCCATAATCCTCACTACTTCGTTACACTGTGCGGCGGCAGGAATTTTCTCATCTCACGGCTCGTTGAGAAAATTCCTCGCTCCACCCTAGATAGCGGCGCTAATGGCCCAGATTTGTCGATGCGCCGTTAAAAAAAAATAAATAAAAATAAAATATACAGTAATGTTTCGTCTTTTACAGGTACACATTCTGGTGCTGCTCGATACTTGGACTAATTCACTGGGCGAAAATAAATTTCTGAACACATCTTAAGGCTAAATTATTAAAAATGTCTAATCCTAATGTTAGGTACCTATTTAAATAGAAAATTTGATCACTATGTAAAATAAAACTCTTTATAAAATGATCTTTATGATATATATATATATATATATATATATATATATATATATATATATATATATATACAGTAGAACTTGGGTAATTCGAACCTCTAGGGACCGATAAAAAAGTTCCAATTATCCAAAATTCGAATTACAAAAGTTTTTGAAAATAAAGGGATAAAAAATCGAATTTCATATTTTCTCACATTTTATTTAAACAATAACAAATATTTCATAAATTGACGAAAAAGTAAAAATAAAAGTCTATTGCTTTGAAAAAACTCATTTTCATGGGTAAGTATTTTTTCATTATTTTTCAGGTAAGTTGATAAAGTGTTAGGAGGAATTCTAAAGCCCTTGGCAATTTCAGATTTTTTCTTTATTCCATTTTCAATTTCTTTAATTGCAGCTATTTTCTCTGGCAACGTTAAAGTTTTATAACTGGTAGGCTTCGACATTTTAAATCAAGAAATCACTGAACTGCGCTGTACACCGGAAATTCAAGGCACAAACAATACAACAGCTCTAGGCGCTGACTCACTTATAACTGAATAAGAAATGAGAGGGATGGTGGAAGGGAATTCTAGGATAAAACAGGATGGTGTATGTAACTACAACCCCTTGAAGGGAGGAAGCGCGACCCTCCACTTTGCAGAACTCCTAGACTCCAAGAACTAGACTATGAGTCATTCCGTCAAATCAACACACTTTTTTTACCTCTCATAGATGGAACCGCCGCGCTTCTTGTCCCGGGACCCCTACATCCGTATCTTACTATCCTTCTTACCCGAGGGGACAATATTTAAAAAAAAATTAAGATCGAACATCACCCATTGGAGGTAAAGACTCGTAAAAAAATTCGAATTATCCAACATTTTATTCGAATTAACCACGATTTGGAATTATCGAAGTTCGAATTATCCATGTTCCACTATATATATATATATATATATATATATATATATATATATATATATATTTAAAATGTAGATCATTTTATAATGAGTTTTATTTTGCATAGTGATGGAATTTGCTAATGTTACAGTGTTGGGCATTATTTGAATAAATTATTATTCGAATGATTATTCGAATAAATTTTTATTGAATGATGAATAATTCACTGAATTATCTTATTCACTCAGTGCATCATGAATAATTCACAGAATTATTCATTATTCATTATTTTTTATTCATCATTCATTTTTCATCATTCGTTATTATTTATTTCTGGTTGGTCTACTGAATAATCCTACTCAAACACACATATATATACGTATTTCTGGCTGCCAACATTATAATAAATCTATCGTTATTCACTAAAACATGTTTATTCTGAATGATCATTCGAATAATTTGTGAATAAAACATAAACTTCATTCACAGAATAACGAATAATGAATAAAAGTAATTATTCTTCATTCATGAATGAAATAATACATTTATTCATTAATCATTATTCATCATTCTGAATAATTTTTGCCCAACACTGTAATGTTACAATAGGTACCTAACACCTCACTTTTTGTTCCTAAAATGAGGCTATTTAGTTGACCTAGTATAAGTTATAACTGTTGATTTTTAATATTTTGGGGTATTCTAGGTGTTTCTTTAAAGGCTTTAATAAAACTATACCATCAATTTGACACATATAAATGAGTATTTAAAAAGTAGCACAGGAAGACACACACATGAGAAACATTTTCATTCCATTTGAATATGTTTATTGCATTTTAGCGCGACTCCTGTCTCAGGAGGAGGCCTATGTGGCAATCTGCTTAACAAATCAGAGTTAACTGTTCCTCTTTGCTTAGGCAAATACATTCGGCCGAGAATCTGATATTTTTAGCTGAAGATAAGAAAGATTACCCTCACTTCATTTTTGGGATGCTTTAAAACTTCACTGGCTCTAGCGAACTACATTAACAGTCCAAGATCTGGTAACCGCACGTTTCATGAAGTGTTTTATGCACCTTAGAATTATGCTATTACCTCTTGGGTAGATAAGAAGGTTTATATGGGTTGGAAAGACTTACCGTGGAATACCAGGTACTGCGCATTGTGGAAAGATGCAAAAGAATACGGCCCAAAAATAGAGTTTTATTCAGAAGCCAACTATTATTAATGTAAAAGATTGCAAATTAAGGCGATTTTACAATGAATGATAAATAAGGAGACACTTTTAAGGGGGATAACATGTAAAAAAAAAAACACAAACTAAAGTTGTCTTTATTCTAATATTAAATGAGTGTTTTATTCACGCTGGGAGCTGTACAAGATCATGTGAGCAGGAACCAATGAGAGCGCAGAGAACAACCACAACAGCCTAGATGATCGGTGCTCTCACTCACTCTTAGGCAGTGTATGACAGGTAACGTTTATTTTCATGTTTCCTATTAATTAAACCCCACAAGTGTGGTTACCCTTTCCTAATTAATTATATTCAATTATGTTTATTGAAGACGCTGTTTAAATCGCAGCGTGAATAAAGCACTTCATTTAATATTATAAATAAAAACTAGGAGCTTGGGGTCTCCCGTGGTCTAGTGGCTAGCGTGCTGGATTTATAAGCGGGAGATGGTGGGTTCGATCCCCACCGGCGACAGGAATTTTCTCATCTCAGGGCTCGCTGAGAAAATTTCTGGCTACACCTTGGAGGCCGGCGCTAATGGCCAAGATTTGTCGATGCACCTAAGAAAAAAAATATACTAGGACCTTGTTTCTTTTTATTCACATTTTAACCCCATTAAAAGTTTCTGCCTAATTAAGTAAATTGGTAGTAGCTTTTCATGAGAAGTACATCTGAGAAATGAATTGTAAGCAAAGGAAGCAGAGAAGAATGAAGGCAAGTGGAAAGACAAAACGAGGAAGGGGTTGCTGCTGACTTGATGGAAATTCTGATGAACTTCATGGTAAATATAGCATAAGTAAAATAGAAATGGGATTAGTATTGAGAGAATTCAAGGATTAATATTTCTACTTCGGATTCTGAGATGTTACTCATTCTTCTGTGTGTCCCCTGCCCCAGATCTTGGAAGGGCGAACTAAATAAATATATATTATCGAAAATTGTTTCTTTACCAGCTGATCCAATCTAAAAAGAAAATCTGCGTTTTTCTGCAGAGACGTTGTATAAATCTTATTGACCAGTATAAGTCTTAAAAAGATTTGAAGTTAAACACTGATCTTGTTAATTTTAAATATCACTAACATTGTTTATGTATATCCTTGTTCATAAAATAGTTACAACTTGGACATGGCTTACTTGTGCTATGAAGACGAACAAGAATGACTCCCAGATGTGTAGCAAGAACCGCTACAAGTGGCAAAATAATGAACTTAGGACTTAGCCTCCTGTAGCACTGAAAAGAGCCATTTGAGTGACGCTCTAGCACAGTACTCAATATAGCAGAAACTAATCTGTAGTAAAAAGTGCATTGAGCTTCTGCTTTCTCAGTTTAGTGTATCGTTTAAGTGCAACGCGATCACGCATCCACTTTAACACTAGAAGTTCATTTGGCAATGTTTTTGCTTGACTCTCAAAAGGCACCATCAATTTCTCAATGTTTGCTACTGCTTCTGCATAAACCGTCGTAAGAAATCATCTTGAAACAAAAGCCTTCAGTGCGTTTTCTGTTATTTTTCCAATCAGTCGGTGTTTCTACTCCAAACTCTGCAGCAATATTCCTTAAGGATTCTCCCTTATAAATTCTTGTCAATGCTTCCATCCTTTCTTCCACAGTCACAGCAATGTTTTTACGTTTCGTCTAAATCGCGGTAAACGAGCATACGAAACATCAAAACGATACTGTAGCTAGACCGCAACGGTAGAAAAACTCTTATAATTTACCTACTCAGAATATTAATTTATTTTCTGTAAAACACGTCTTCAGTTGCTACACTGAATAACATAATTGATTTTACAAAACTGGTCCGGGTTAACGAGGTTTTACTGGATGAACGGTAGGATTCAATTGGGCAAATAGGTGTATTTATTTAAACAGTTTATATTTATTATAACAGAGGGACGTTAATGTTTACTTCGCTACCAGATCAGCAACTATTCACAGTTTAAAATATATTAAATTCTTTCTAAAATCTGGTTTCCAAAGACCACGGAAGTTAAGCAACACCAGGATTCCACAGTGCTTAGATGAGTGAACGCCAAGTAAAACCATGTGCTGTTGGCATTAGGTCGACACGCTATAAAAAATTTAATAAAATACAAAACCAATTGAGGACTTTACTGAACCATAATGGTAAGGTAATCGGCCTGTAGCTATATAGATGATTTATAAAAATTTTCAGCGTTGGGCGCGTAGAAAATCTCACTGAATCCATAGTTTTCAAAGGCAAAGCAAGGATAATGTCCACAGAAGTTGAAGTGCCATCGAGAAACAGTATCAGTTATATAACAGGTCATTATTGCCCTCAAAGAATAGTTTTCGTCAACTTCATCAACAGAAGAACAGTAGATCGTTCACGAACAGCAATCTGCCTATGCAGACTTCGTCGAATTGTGAAGATATCGTTCTGTTCGAAGCTACCTTGTGACAAGAGATTACACAATCTTCATGGTTATGTCATCGTCACGTGTATAGTTGACGTTACTTAACCACGTGGACTTTAATAAAGGAGTTTCATAAATACCTTCCCTACGGCACCTTGTTTCATAACTGGATTATGAATTTCTCCAAGAATCTTAATTCCATTGGAGGTGATATAATTGGAATTAACTAAAACTATCTTTTGCACTTTTTTTTGGTGCTTTGTCGTCGATAATATAAGATTATCGATATCACTGTGATATATAAGAGAATATAGATATATATTGATCTTACTGTCTTCATATAGCCCGAGCGTTAGAAACCCATTGCAATGATACTGTTCCTCGTTGTTGTCATAATCTGTAGCAGTATCCTTCCACCTCCTTATACACAAGGAGCAGGTCTTCGAGGTAAAAAATAATCTTCACAAATTTTTATTTTAACTTTTTTTTTTAGTATAAATATGCTTTAGGGGGGTCTAGTGGATAGCGCCTTAGATTCATGAGCGGGAAATGGTGGGTTCGATCCCCATCGGCGGCAGGAATTTTCTCATCTCACGGCTCGTTGGGAAAATTCATTGCTGCACCCTGGATGTCGGCGCTAATGGCCCAGATTTGTCGATGCACCGTTAAAAAAAAATAATAAAAAAAAATATGCTTTAGGGGTGACTAAGCTGGAAAAAACGGTTACAAAAAAGTGTCCGCTGGCTTTCGCGCACAGTGGCGGCCGTGCATGCGCAGTGGCCATGTACGGAAAAAGAAGACAGTATGGTCACAAAAAAATATCCGCTTGCGTTCGCGCATGTGAAGTGGCGGGGCCATGTACGAAAAAGAAGACCGTATGTGTCACAACAAAGTGTCCGCTGGAGTTCATGCCTGCGCAGTGGAGTTCGCGCACGCGCAATGGCCATGTACGAAAAAGAAGACTGTATGTAACATTAATTAAGTTTGTCGGGTGGACCTAAAGCATATTTATGTTCCTGAATTTGAGTAGAAAGCTCTAAACGAAATATTTTTTTTTGTTTTTTTGTTGTATTTATTTTGTTTTTAAACACTATGAGGTCCATAAACACAGGATTATATGTAGATGTATATTTGTTGCAGACAGGGTCAAAGGAATTATAATTTTATTTTGAAATTATTATTTCGGGTGATTTATATTTTTATTTTATTTTAAATTTTAATGTTTTCTTCTTTATGATATTTTTTTGATTTTATTAAATTATTTATTGTATGACATTCGTTATAGAGTCAAACATTTGGATTTTTATTTATTTCTTTTAATATATATTTTTAGATATTGTTTATTAGTTCAGTTTACGTTAAAAATTTGAACAGCTTATTGATCTGTTGCTGATGATCCGCTAATATTTCGTCAATTCTATCTGATAGCTGGGCTTCTCTTCTTTGTTTCTTATAGATTTCGCAATTTATTGTTTGGACACATATTTTAATCAAGGAAATTATTGAAGAATTTCCTAATGTATTTATATATATATATATATACACGGGGCGAGTTTAGCTAAGTGGTAGAGCACTGGACTAATTAGTTGGAGGACCTGAATTCAAATCCAGAGCAAGCACTAAAGATTTTTTCTTCTAGGCATACCCAGCCTTTAATTAATTTATTAATGAGTACCTTGGTGCTAATGACTAGCAGTCGAAGCAGCAAGGGGAAAATCAGGCGGCCGGAGCATAGTACTGACCATACTATCTCCCTAGTGTGCCGTATGGCCATTTATCACATACCTCTACAGTATCAGCCTCTGTGGGCCCTCGTGGCCAGTTACGGGACTGATTTTTTTTTTTTTTTTTTTTTTTATAAACACACATATTTTGAAGGTTACTGTGGTCCCGTGAGATTCTGTGACTGGGGATACCTGTGCTGTAACTTCCTATCCGGCTTCTGCTGTCCCCCGCATTTGAAGTGCTGTGGCAATAATCCGAACTATAAGTGCTGTCCTCGAAAATAGGTAAGAATTTGTTGAAATATTTTCACTCTTTGCATTTCACTCATAACCAAGAAAATTCGGGAAAATATGGTAACCAAACCTGAGTCAACGAACATTTACTGAATGAGATTAATTCTACATTATTGTAAATTATATATATATATATATATATATATATATATATATATATATATATAAACATATATTTGTATACAAAGGTATACATTTATATATTTAATAAAATTTGTAGTGAATTTTGAGTGTAAAAACTGTTTAATAAGAATAAAAAAATTGTAATTATCGTGAGAATCATCTGAGTTATGACGCTCGAACAAAAAAGAAGTAGTAATAAAAATTTGCGTAGCTGTTTGAGTCCATTACTACGCACGATACGCTTGCGCATATCTGTATTTGTCCTATAATAAGCAATTTCGTATACGTATGTGTCCTAAGATATGCACCTGTGCACATTCCTAAGCGAAATATGAAGGTAACACTACGTTTATCCGAGACACGTGAAGGATAACCTTGACGTCATACCTTAACGACGATATACCTTAAATAAGATATATATACAACCTTAATCATATCTCCGTTATAGATAAGAGGTGTACTATATATATAAATTATAGATAATTTATAATTATTATGAGTATTATTGGTAATAACTATACAAATATTACAAATGTATGAACTGAGATTCAGCATAATACTGGCTGGAATTGTATTTTTGGTTCTTGGTGATAGTAATGTTGCACCGACAGCCAAACCAAAGAAAGGTATTGTAATTTTTTTTTTTTTTTATTTATTTTTTTTTTTTTTTACGGCGCATCAACAAATCTTGGCTATAAGCGCCGATTGTATTCTTATACTTGGCATGTTTACAATATGTCATTGTATAGCTACGTTTTATTTAATTGTTTGCCATTATTTTTTTTATTTTTACAGATTAAATACAATAAATATGTCTAATGTTTGTAGATTATTATTATTTTGTATTAATTAATTCAAGAGCCAGACGTTTAGACGTTTTAAATAAAAACGTATCAAATAATTTAGAAGTCAAATTATTATTTTTTAGCGCGGTTCCTCCCTCCCCCATAGGGAGGAACCCCGCTTATAAGGTTGATACAATGAAACAATCCGGAAGTGCCGACTAGAAAATTTTGCGTTTCAGAACCCCTAGAGACCGAAAATGATGGTGGTTCAAATTTGTATATATATATATATATATGTATATATTTATATATATATATATATATATATATATATATATATATATATATATATATATATATTTGTCTGTTCGCTCTCTAGCTCGAAGACGAATGGTCCGATTTTGATGAAATTTGGTACAAAAATCCGTCGTCCAATTTGAAAGGTCAAGTTCGTTAACCAGCGAAATCCGCCTACCGGAAGATGGCGTTTGGGGCGAAATTCGCGCAAAAAAAAATCGTAACGCTTACGTTTTTGAGTTCATAAGCTTCTAAGTACTCGTTTTATATGATTCCTGGGCTAGGAAAACGAATGAAACCATTTTCAAGGCGATAGCTTTAACCGTTTTTGAGAAAATTGGAAAAATATTTTTTGAATACCGTTTTTGGTTTGGGTACTTAGAATCATGGGATTCAGTTGAAACTTTATCTGCATGTTCTACTTTCATTAAAACTAATATGTTGAAAGTTTTGTTACGTTTGGAGTTAAGGAAGGGTTAGAATAAAATATTTTATGAACAGACATGAAAAGTTTTGGGAAGTTCGTATACTTTCATTAATATCTCGAACACGGTTGGGAAATCGTGGTAAGTGGATAGAAACTATTTGAAAGCTTACTAAATTCTCTACAAAAAAGATTCTAAAACTATTTTTGATTAGGTTATGTCAATCGGAGAAATAAGTGCTTAAAACTTCAAATACGTCTGTTTTGTTCTTATGAACGGGTTTTTGTCGTTCTTGTTGTAATTTTTGTCTCTTTCCCTTCGTTTTTTATTGCTTTTTAGTTTTGTAATTTCTTATGTTGCGAAAATTTTGTGTGTAAAACAGGATATGAAAAATGAGGCCAATTTTCTGTTGCTAGAAATAATATAAATTTTGGGAACTTTCTTTAATATCTCGAAAACTGTTGAGAATTTTGGTAAACGGAAGAATACCATTAGAAAGCTTATTAAATGCTCTACATAAAAGGTTCTAATGAAAGTTTTGATTAGGCGATGTCAATCGGAGAAATAAGAGCTTAAAGCTTTAAAGTAATTGATTTCGCTTATTCAAAGTGTTCTTTTCGCCTGTATTTTATTCCTTGTTATTTTTTAATTGCTTATAGTTGGATAATGTATTCGAAAATAAAACAGGTTAAGTAAAATAACAAAAACAATTTATTGTTAGAAATATAGATTTCCAAGATTCCAAGACCTTGCAACTAGCGGGACGGTTTCTTGTGTTGCCGACCCTTCCAGGTCAGATTGTAAATCCTACCTTTCAAGACTGGTGGAACCAAAATATAACTGTCAGGGTTCGGTCACTGCTACTTAATAAAACTACATTTTATCGTAAAAATGGTTTTATTGTGCCGACGTTTCGGCTTGAACTTCAAGCCTTCATCAGGGCTGTAAATACAAGTAGGACATATTTAACACTAATATATGCACATATCTATGTAAATATATATATATATATATATATATATATATATATATATATATATATATTTATATATATGCATATACACATACACATATACACGCACACATATGTACATATATATGCCCACATACCTACACATATGGGGTATGTATTATTAAGTAGCAGTGACCTAACCCGGACAATCCCTACCTTGCATCATCAACGGTCAACGATCTCCTCTCAACAAAATAATAACTGCTTCTATTTTAATCTTTCGAAATTAGACTAGGGATAAGAACGGAACCGCGCTAAGATGAGGCAGTTCCTGCGAGTTGGACTTTTTTCTGAGTAGCTATTGATATACTAATGGTATCAGGAAATACCTTGTGAGGTCAAAATCTCAACTTTTGAGGGCAGCTCTTTAACAGAAAAAAAACACGCTATTTAACGAGATACAAATCTTTAGAAACAATATCTAAGAATTTAAAATTATTTATAAATGTTTTTAGTATTTTTAATAATTCGATATCCCAGCAATCGCATGCCGTTTTTATTTTTAAAAAAAAACTCAGTCAAGCCGAAGCTGTGTAATGCGATCACATTCCACAGATACATAAAAAAACTTGCTTTTTTTCTTAATGAGTTTCCTGGTTTTATAGATTAGGTCATTCTTCTCATGGAATAGAATATTCCAAGCTTGACCTTGTTGAACTATGGAACCTTGGAGAGACTTCCTCGATGGGCAGGAAAAAACACAAAATCTAGCAGAGCTTCCAGACCTAGTGTATATTAGAGTGTATATTTGTATTATATATTCAATGAGCATTGTATTGTATATATAGATTATTGCGGACAAGATACATACTGCATGAACGGCTACCATTGCTGCGACCTCCGCGGACCACTGTGCTGTCCACCGAGTCTACAATGCTGCACGAAGTACACCCCTGTACGATGCTGTACAAATCCGAATCTTATAGGACAAGTAAGATATTATCATACCTAATTTAGTAAAAATAAATATGAGTGATATTCTTTGTTGCTTACTTAATAAATTTTGTACGGTTTAGGAAAATCCTCTCTGGGAGAACATCCTTCTTCTTACATCAAAAAAAGCCATCCGTTGAAGAATCTTTAAGATGTACAATGGGTAATGTATAAATAAAGCCTATCATGATGTTTATTACCTCCATCTCTTCAACCTTTATAATTTACAAATTATCCTTTCCCAAACTAATCTAATTTACAAACATAAACTTTTGTGAGCAATTTATATATACGGATCTCCCCGTGGTCGAGTATCTAGCGACTTGGGTCCCCGTGCGTTCGAATCTTATCTGCAGCAGGAATTTTTTTAATATCACAGCTCGTTGAGAAAATTCCACACCGCATCATGGATGTCTGCGCTAATGGCCCACAGGTCAGTGCGCCGCACAGTGGGAAATCCTCAAAACCAAAGATGTACAATCGCGTTTGAACTAACGTTTTTTATACCTAACTAGCTGTTACCCGGCGTGCCATGCTACACCTACTTTCTGCATCTAGAAAAGATAAAATGAATTAGAAGCTAAATAAGTAACATTAAAATCTAGTAACACAAATCTGAGACTGATTCAAACCAGTGACCTCCGGAACTGTGAGTCGATTCATCTATCATAGACGATTTCAATCTAACCAATTACATCCCCGGGTCAAGACATACATGTGTGCCAAGTTTCGTCAAAATCGGTCAAACTGTGTGGATTTTGTATAAGGAACAAACATACAGACAGACTGCTGGTAGACGTTTTTGACCAAGCCTATGACACTGCCCGTATTAAGACCAATCTTTTTGCCAAGTTTGGTCAAAATCGGATAAACGGTGTGGATTTTTATATCCGTATACAAACATACAGACAGACAGCTGGTAGAAATTTTTGACCTAGCCTATGAGACTTCCAGCATGAAGACCTACGTGTATACCAAGTTTGGTCAAAATCAGTCAAACGGTGTGGATTTGTATAAGGAACAAACAAACAAACAGACAGACACGTGATTTATATATATATATATATATATATATATATATATATATATATATATATATATATATATACAGATTAGTACTGCTCTAATATTGATTTTCAATTAATTAATTAATAGTTATAATCGAAAAACACCTATTTGTAGAAATTTTTCTCACCGGGTAAAAATTTCACAGTTTTTAGTGAAAAGTAAAACAATATTTTATACCATGTATTTTGTTCCTGAAAAATTGGTACAACCAATTTCCATGTGTATATGTAGCATTTAAAGTATATTTCTTTCTTCCCAAAATGTACCATGAACTTGGTGCATTTAAGTTGTGAAGATATCTGTACATGGGCGTATATAAGGGGGGGGGGCTGAGGGCCCCCCCCCCCCCCCGAAATTTTCATTTGATAGTAAAAATGTGTCATAAAACCCCAAAAAATAAATTAAATAAGATCACTTTGTTAATAAAAAAAATGGTTTATTTTAGGTGTAATAACGTTTTAGTTGCCTAAAACTATTGCAAGTGCTAAATTTTCCATATTCCATACCCTGGAAATGGTCTCAACCCTCCTCGAATTTTTCCCAGCCTCTCCCGAAATGTTTTCATATATACGCCCATGTATCTGTAATGAAAGTAAATTATCTTTTGTGTATTTGTATTCGGTACTTAGCTATCCTCTCCGCATAGTTTTATCTAAAAGTGTATATATTGGAGTTGCTGTCCTATAAATTTCATCCGCATAAATTCTATCCGCTCTGCTGTATTCTGCTGTATGTTCGCACAGCCTAATAAAATAATTATTTCAATAAATAAAGTGTCAATTACTTTACCAAAAACGAGTTCAGTTTTTTTTTTTTTTTTTTTTTTTTTTTTTTTTTTTTTTTTTTTTTTTTTTTTTTTTTGCATCTACTGCTAAGGTCATTAGGAGTTTAGTATTAATATTTTCTGCTGAGAGTTGTTGAACAGTTTGTGGTGACAAGTAACTTAAATCAGTTATAATTATTAAATTGGTAGATTCTGGCAGCTAATTCTTGCTTTTCCAAGTCAATACTTAATTGACAAATAAGAAAACATTAGAACTAGACCGGACAGCAAAAGTTCTGTCCCATAATAACTTACCAATAAGAATATTACAAATCGCATCGCGTAAAGCAAACATTAATGGTAATTTATTATTATAAATAATGAAAGAAGCTCATACATCTGAAACATTAAATAAATTTGTAGTACTGACAAAGCAGTTTCTTAACTCCAGTATTCCTTCAAAGATTGGGTAATGAACTTTGCGACAAGACATACCCTAATATAAACAATCCGTAATCCCTAAATGTTGGGGTATTTGAGCCGACTAATTCCTGCTTTCTTATCTATCTACTATCTAGGGAAATACTCCAAGGTCCAATTAGGGGTTTGTTTTCATGAATTTTTCGAATTTTGTCCAGCTATCAGTTAAAAATACCACTGTGCGTCGATGCGCCGTGAAAAAAAGAAAAAAAAAACATACGTTCCTAATTTTGTTGTGGCGGAGAGTAGCTAAAGTTTGGAGTAATGAGGAACAGGAATGTTGGCTGCGAATCCTTTGAACGTTCATCGAAACTTCGTTTTCATTATTAGTATTTATATTTAATTTCCTAATACTTTTTAGCGCGGTTACTCCCTATCTCCATAGGGAGAACCCGCTTATGAGGTTGACCTCACGACGCAATCCGGAAGTGCCGACTAGAAACTTTCTCGTTTCAGACCCCATAGATCACGAAAATATAGGTGGTTCAAATTTGCATATATATATATATATATATATATATATATATATATATATATATATGCTTGTCTGTTCGCGCTCTAGCAAGCTCAAAAATGGTCCGATTTTGATAACATTTGGTAAAAAAATCTGTCGTCTAATTTGAAAGGTCAAGTTCGTTAACCAGCAGAATCCGCCCACTGGAAGACAGTGTTTGGGGCGAAATTCGCGCGCAAAAAAAATCGTAACGCTTACTTTTTTGAGTTTATATGCTTGCAGGTACTTGTTTTGTAGGTTTCTTAACATAGGAAATCGAATGAAACAATTTTCAAGGCGATACATGTAACCGTTTTTGAGAAAAGTGGAATCAATGTTTTGCTAAGTCATTATTTTTTTGTGGGTACTTAGAATCGCGGGATTCAATTGAAATATTTTCTACATCTTGAAAATTAATCCAAACTAAGATGTTTAAATTTTGGTTATATTTGGAGTTAAGGAAGTATGCGAAAACAATTATTTTATTAAAAGACATGAAAAGTTTTCGGATTTTCATACATTATTCGTAAATATCTCGATAACGGTTGGAAAATCGTGGTAAGTGGAAGGTGACCATTCGAATGCTTACTAAATTCTCTACAAAAAAGGTTCTGAAGTAATATTCGATAGGGCAACGTCAATCAGAGATATAAGCGCTGATGATTTGTGATGCTAATCTATTTCATTTCTTCGAGATGTACGTAACCGCGCTAAGATGACGCAGTTCCTGCGAGTCGGACTTTTTCATTATTAGTATTTGTATTTAATTTCCTAATACTTTTTTTAAAATTTATTATTTAATAAACATATGAATGTTGTGTTTGGCAATAACAAACACATATATAAAATTTGTTTATGTACAATAACAAGATTGGTGCTAATGACCCATGCAGTCGGAGCCCCTATAAAAAAAAAAAAAAATACTATATAAACGGATGATAAATAAATAAAATGAATAGCATATAGCGCTAATAAAAGATCTAATGTTATACTGTAAATATATTACATCATCTAACATTATTTATATATTTAAGAATTTATCATTCAACAATTTATCGCACAAGAAATCCTAAGATTAAAATAAAATAATTCTTTTTTTATAAAAAAATAAAATCATATTTAGATGTATTTATAATTCCAAGATAAATTTAGGAAAGAAATCTTGTTTTTACGGCCTTTTAGTGTTTATGAAATATTTGGATTTATATAAAGACATTATGTAAGTGGAGTATGTGAAGAAAACGGTTCATGGAGTGGGTATAAATATCTGTTTTTACTTTATCTATTGATGAAAAGGTTCATAAGTGATGATAATGTTGAAATTTGCTGTAGTGTTGTCGCTTCTAGCTTGCTACATCACCACGGAGGCAGATATCTTGAAGGGTATGTCAGTTATCTGTGAGGAACGATAAATTTGTTAGGTTCAGAATTCGGTAATATTTTCAGTTAACCACCATCAACAATTGTCATTATTGGCTTTTGTAATTGAACTTTAAATAACAACAACTGGCCAAAATTGCTGCTAGATATGATAAATATGTTCTATATTTTAATAACATTACCGCAAATTTCCATTTGATGGACAGTTTATTCTTCTTCGATTAAGAAACGTAAATAACTATAGAA
This sequence comes from Gonocerus acuteangulatus, assembly GCA_946811695.1. Taxonomy (NCBI): domain Eukaryota; kingdom Metazoa; phylum Arthropoda; class Insecta; order Hemiptera; family Coreidae; genus Gonocerus; species Gonocerus acuteangulatus. Next base: position 72,825,132 of record OX328129.1, read on the forward strand.
GAATATCTCTACCAACAGGCTTGTGTAAAATATTAACTTTCTATTGTCATCAGGTTATGTAATATTCCTTGTAGGAGAATCATCGGTATTAGCTTTGTAAACGAATTTGTGTGATAAGAAATCGCATAATTTACGCAGTGCTTGCGTGTTAGATTTTTTTTTTTCTGATTTCAGCGTGGTTCCTCCCTCCCTCCATAGGGAGGAACCCCGCTTATAAGGTTGATCTCATGAAACAATCCGGAAGTGCCGACTAGAACATTTTGCGTTTCAGAACCCTTAGAGACCGAAAATGACGGTGGTTCAAATTTATATATATATATATATATATATATATATATATATATATATATATATATATTTCTGTCTGTTCGCGGCCCTGGCAGCTCAAAAATGGTCCGAGCTTCATGAAATTTCGTACAAAAGTCTTTCGTCTAATTTGAAAGGTCAAGTTCGTTAACCAGCAGAATCCGCCCACCGGAACATGGTTTTTGGAGCGAACGTCGCGCGAAAAAAATCGTTTCGTTTACTTCATATGCTTGCAAGTACTCGTTTTAAAGGCTTCTTGCCCTAGCAAAACGAATGAAACCATTTTTAAGGCGATAGCTTTAACCGTTTTCGAGAAAATTGGAAAAATATTTGTTGATTAACGTTTTTGGTTTGGGTACTTAAAATCATGGGAGTTGAAACATTTTCTGCATGATCGAATTTCATCAAAACTAATATGTTGAAATTTTGGTTACGTTTAGAGTTAAGGAAGGGTTAGAATACAATATTTTATTAACAGATATGACAAGTTTTGGTAACTTCGTATACTTTCATTAATATCTCGAAAACGGTTGAAAATCTTGCGCAGCGAAAGGTTACCATTCGAAAGCTTACTAAATGGTCTACAAAAGAGTTTCTGAAGAAAGTTTTGAATAAGCGATGTCAATCGGAGAAATAAGTGTTTAAACATTGAAGTAATTGATTTCGTTTATTCGAACGGTTCTTTTTGTCTGTTTTTATTCCTTGTTATTTTTTAATTGCTTATAGTTGGATAATGTATTTGAAAATAAAACAGATTAAGTAAAATAAGAAAAACAATTCATTGTTAGAAATATTGTTTGCTAAGAGAAAGAGATTCGATAACGTCTTTTGAATATTTTCAATTGCCTTTATGCTGTTGGTTTTTTATACCATTTTTTAATTGATTATAATTGTAAAATTATTACTATAGTAGAAGAACACAAGAAAATGTGAAAATGTTTGATATTTTTCAATGCATTGAAACGTATGAAATAAGTATCTCTAGAAGAGGATTCTGGGGTCTGGCGGACCCGACCAGGTAAGTCACAAACCCCTTTGAACAAAGGCCGAACCAAACATTACCTGTTTCTATTCTAAGCTTTTCAAATGACAATAGGGATATGAACGGAACCGCGCTAAGATGATGCAGTTCCTGCGAGTCGGACTTTTTTAAAATGCATTTGAACAATCTTTCAACCCATCGAAAAAAGACAGAGTAGATAATATTTCGAACCAAGTGTAATACAACAACTTCTGGGAGATTATGAAGGTGCCTATGGGGAATTAGAGTGTCAAACTATCGGATAAAATGGCCTTCTACTAGTAGGCACAGTTTCAGATAGAGTGTGTGTGTGTGTGTGTGTGTGTGTGTTTGTCTGTGAGGGTGGAGGGAGGGAGGGAGGGAGGGAGGGAGGGAGAGAGGGAGAGAGGGAGAGAGGGCGAGAGGGAGAGAGGGAGAGAGAGAGCGAGAGAGAGAGAGAGAGAGAGAGAGAGAGAGAGAGAGAGAGAGAGAGAGAGAGAGAGAGAGAGAGAGAGTTTTGGGGCTGCTTCATATTTGAAAATTTCACTGTATTATTTCATTCTTCTTTTTTCGGTATCTATATATTTCTTTATTGATTATTAAATTCTGTATATAAATACATCTGGTAATATGATGAATGATACAATATGGAGGTTCTGTGCTCAAGGCCTTCCAACTTCATCCTCGATTAACTCCAGAAAGGCGCCCAGATGACGTTGAAAGGTGCCTACACAAGCTCCCTTCTGCTCCGACCGGTGGCTGGAGTCGAAGAGATCATTCTTCTATGTTTTTTTTTTTGCTATCTTTTTATATTTACTTTCATTTTTTATAGACAAAAAACAATGACTGTCTTGATATTCGTTGATGTTCTGACTTTAAAAACACAAGATTAACCTACTCCTTTACATGTTTCAGGATACTGCGGTCGGGGTAAGTCCTGTCCTGAAAACCACCATTGCTGCAATCCATGGACTGTACTATGCTGTCCTAAAAACCTATATTGCTGTAGGATAGACAACGGACCGGTCAAGTGCTGCGATCATCCAGAACCACGGCGTACACATTCAGTATAGAAATTTATCAAGATAGCAAGATTCATTAACAGCATCGGTTTATTCAAATTTCCTAATATCCTCTTTTAGGCGGAACATGTTTAACCCCTTCAAAATACCACGAATACTATTTGTTTACCTGTTACAAAAAAAAAAAAGAAAAAAGTATTTCAATCTCTACTTGCGAATGTATCAATGTCTTATCATATATTTTTAATTCGATTATATATTTATAATAAAATTATTATTTAGACATGAAGTTTAAAGATTTTGCTAGACCCTTAAAAATTTGTTAAAGAAATTAAAAAATTCGGGAATATTTCAAAAAATATTTAACCGGTTCAAATTTGAAGGGTCGAAAAAGGCTTCAAAGTTGCACATCTTATTTCAATCGGGGTGTTTCAACAAGTTCTGGAATCAACGTTATATGCGAAAAATATTTAAATTTTATTTTTATTTTGAAAACCATTTGTTACGAGCATCCTCGGAGGTAATACAATAGTTACTATGGTTAGAAAAAAGAAACTCTTCTAAGGAGCCCAACATAAAAGTCGGATTATCTCTTGGTATTTATAGTATTTCAAAAGTCTTGTAAAGTTTTCACTTAAAGAAAATCTTTAAGCACTTCTAGACTGGGAAAAAGTTTATTTTTTTTGGGGGGTTCGATGATATTTACAATATTAGGGTTTCTTGTGGTGCTGATTTTAAATATTCTATTATTTTTGCCGTGAAAAAATATATAATGCTAGTTTACTTCAATATGTAAACATATTTTTAGATTTACTTGGCGAAATATACATTATTGATTCAAGATAATAGTTTTCCTTCAATCTACTCCCTAAAAAAATGCATTTTTTCCCCTGTTTTCCACGTTGGAGTAACCCTCCATCGTGGGAGTTTATTTAAAGTACGAGTGCCATCCTTTTGGATACTGCACGTATTTTGATTACGTACATAGATGTATAAGACATTTTAATTTAAAATTTAACACAATATTGAATAATAATAAAAAAGAAAAACTAACAAAAAGAAAACAAAGAAAAAAAAAGTAAAGAAAACAAATAAAGAATTATATGCATATGTAATAAGTTACATATGTGTACAATCAGATGATTTCATTGAATGTTGCAAGGTCCAAATTTTTAATAAATGCATCAAATTCCTTAAAATATGTAAGTAGTAAGTCAGGTTTGTCAGTGGGCCAAGTAAGGTAATGTCCTTAATGAGTTTTGTCCTGGGTCCGTCCAGTAATGTACAGTCATACAGGAGGTGGTCGTAAGTTTGTTCAGTTGTATAAAAAAAATTCATTGGTGGAAGAATTATGTCAACTATTAATGTTACCTATTTTATTTTATTTGTCAGCTCCTAAGGCCCGTTGGACGAAACGCTCGGACACATACGGGTATATATCTATCATTTTTCGATGCAGAATCACCAGAAAAAATGGGCCAAATAGGTGAACCCCATTTTACCATTTGATTTTTTTTTTAAATTACGTCTAAACAACATTATTTTTTTGATGTAATTTAAAAATAGAAATGTTTTGAATTTCATGGATTTTTTTTTTCAATACTACATTTTTTGTTTCAATTGTCCTTGCAGAATAGAATTTATTAAATGTAGAAGCGAAGATAAAAAAAATAATGCCCTTAGCGTCTTTAAAATAAGGCATTAAGAAGAATAGAGTGGATAAATAATACAAATTTGTACAAATATTATTAAAAAGCGAGATGGAAAAAACACAATAGAGAAGAAGAATGAAAGAATCAATTCAATTTACATGTTTTTATTTATACATTCATCTCACGTTTCGGTCCTTTTAGTTGCTTCTTCAGGGAATTGTTGTAAAAATGAAACGGATTACTTCCTCAACTTGAAGATTAGAACCTTCCATCATGAGAAACACATTTGGAAAACAATAAGTGATCCCAATAAATATCCTCAACAAATAATCCATCATATTTTCGCAATATCTGTATATACATTTGTAAACTGTACATGTTAATTTTCTACAACGGAATAATTATTGTAAGATTTCAGTAAGTCTTTCCTGTAAGAAGTTCTATTTATTTTTCTTTTAAAAGATCCTTGTAAAAATAGAATTGATAAGTAAAATAAAAGAAAAAGTCATTCTTTTCTTTTATGATCCGCCATATTTCTTCCCAGATCCTTCAGTTCCATGATAAAACATTTAGAAAATCTTGACTTTTTGTTAACATTTGAAAATTACATAATGCTGCAAGTTATTTTCGTTTGCACATCTAATTCTAAGGAGGACATTGAAGCAGCAAGATCCGCAGATTATTCATGACTCTCTTTTTATTTTTAAACTTATTTAATAATTATCTTCTTCGGTTCTTATATATATATATATTCTTTTTTATCCTAGTAGGCATGGGGTCATTAAAGCAGTCTTCCTTTATTACACCACTTTATTTATTGGGCCCGACATGTTTCTTGAATATTTTCTTCGCGCCTCTTCAGGGGCACTTCTTGCAAAGAAGTCCTCCCGTTACCAAGTACTCCCTCTGGAGTCCGGCTTAATACTATTATTAAGCCGGACTCCAGAGGGAGTACTTGGTAACGGGAGGACTTCTTTGCAAGAAGTGCCCCTGAAGAGGTGCGAAGAAAAGATGCACGAAACATGTCGGACCCAATAAATAAAGTGGTTTAATAAAGGAAGACTGCTTTAATGACCCCATGCCTCCTAGGATAAGTTATGTCGGAGGACTGTAGAATGTGTCTAGAAATTTTTCGGCTAGTTCTTCGACTGTTACAACAGGATTTTCTTCTACAGTAGCCTGCAGGAGTTGGTCGTCAAGCTTTGTTGCTAGAACTGTACGAGGCTCGTCTTCAAGCTTGCGGTTTCCCGCTCGAAATCGTTCAAGCCAGCGCTGCACTTGTCGCTCACTAATGACATTGCCGGCATACGTTTCTACGAGTTTTCCATAAGTTGAAGCTGAATTTTCTCTTTTATACCAAACCAAAACATGATAAATTGAAGTTCATTTAATGCTATAATGAACAAAAAATGAAAACCAAAATAAATTGAAAAGGAGGGCACTTATGGGATGACCCGATATATGTACATTCAATAATCTGTGCTCAGTGAAAACCTAATATTATAATGCAATGGTATTTCATCATATACAACTTTTTATGGAATCAATAAGAATTAATTTGTGTAACTTCTAAAGTCTGCCTTTAAGCAAATAAATACTCAGGAATAAATAACAAAGTTTTTCTCATAAGCAAAAAATGTTCAAAGATATAATTTCAAATAGAATCATATGACGTTAATTGTGGACGTTTACAGTTTATTGACTTATCAGGATTTATTTAAGGACATTATGTAAGCGGAAAATTTCGTCAATAAATCAATTCTTCAGAAGCATATAAATGACAGTTTTATATATTGATGAGTTCTATCGACTGCGAATCAGCACAATGTTGAAACTTGCTGTAGTGCTGTCCCTTGCAGCTTGCTGCATCACAGCTGAAGCAAGGCTGTACCGAGGTATGTCTAGAACCTTTTAGGGATAAGTAACAGCAGAAATTTTGAATTCTCCAGAATTTTTAGTTAACGGTCTCCAAAAACTATCAGTTCCGGCAGCTGAAAACGATGACAAAAAAAATTAAATTAAAACTAAACCACTAACATTGCTCATGGCCACCACTTCAATTGGAAATCATGTTTGAACATTCTATTTTAAGAATATGACAACGGATTTCCAAATGTGCAAATATTTTTTCGGATAAAACAAAATTAACTATAGGAAAATATTTCTCGCACCAGGACTATGTAAAGTATTAACTAGAAATTCGGCCATTGCTGCCACCTGTGTATTTCTTGTAACATTTCAAAGACTGCACTTCTCATAGGAACTGCATCATCCTTGGGTATTGCCATAATATGTTTATTACTTATTTAAATATAACTTTTAATATATTTTGCTATTTCTGATGTAACCTTATCTTTATTATTTAGTTTCATAGTTACTGTATATTGAAGACATAGTGGTTTGGATAGTTCAATTCAAGCCATTTTTATAGCACAAAATGGCCAAAATGCAGAGAAACTGGAAGTGGACTAATGCCCCTTATTCGTGAGCTTCAGGAGTGTTAAATTGATTTGGGATGGGCTAATGCCCCTTATTCGTTAGCTTCAGGAGTGTTGGATTGATTTGGGATGGGCTAATGCCCCATATTCGTCAGCTTCAGGAGTGATTGATTGATTTGGGATGGGCTAATTCCCCATATTCCTTAGCTTCAGGAGTGTTTGATTGATTTGGGTTGGGCTAATGCCCCTTCTTCGTTAGCTTCAGGAGTGTTGGGTTGATTTGAGATGGGCTAATGCCCCTAATTCGTCAGGTTCAGGAGTGTTTGATTCGGGATGGGCTAATGCCCCTAATTCGTCAGGTTCAAGATTGCTTGATTGATTCGGGATGGGCTATTACCTCTTATTCGACAGCTTCAGGAGTGTTTGATTGATTTGGGATGGGCTATTACCACTTATTCGACAGCTTCAGGAGTGTTTGATTGATTTGGAATGGGCTATTACTTCTTATTCGTCAGCTTCAAGAGGGTTTCATTGATTTTGGGATGGACGATTATCCCTTACTCGCCAGCTTTAGGAAAGTTTCATTGATTAGGCGGTGGACCGAAATCCATTATCCATTAACTTCAGGAGAGTTTCATTGATTAGGCGGTGGGCCAAAATCCATTATCCGTCAGCTTTGGGAGTGTTTCATTGATTAGGCGGTGGGCCCTAATTTCTTATTCTTCAGATTTAGGACTGTTTCATTTGTTAGTGATGGTCTTTAATCGCTCATTCATCAGCTTCAGGAGTATTTCATTGGTTAAGGATGAGCCATAGCCCCTTATTCGTCAGCTTCAGGAGTGTTTCATTGGTTAAGGATGGTTAGGAAGGGGTAGGAAAGTTTAGAAATGGACCATTATCCCTTCTAAATCACCATATAATAAAACGGGCATGTATATTATGAATCGCCCTAAAGATACAGTATGGGTAGGTATAATATAGAATCGCGCTGATATTCTGACTTTAAGAATCCTTGAATAATCCCTTTCTTTCCAGATTACTGCGGACACGGTAAGTTCTGTCCTCAAGACCACCAATGCTGCGACTCCAAGAACTTCGTATGCTGCGAGAAGAATCTCTATTGCTGCAAGGTAAACACGGAAGCAATCAAGTGCTGTTCGTATCAAGGGCCATGGCCTTACCCAACATATAATGAAACCCAGAACTCGGAAATAGCATCGAAAACCAGAGATTTGCAGCATCTGTAATGGTTTCTTCACATTTCTCAAAATTATCTATATTTTTTTTGTTTGTGATTACATGTCTCCATAAATAAATTTCAAACATGTAGAAATCAATTGACCAGTTGACTTATCTCCGCCATATTTGATTTATTCTATGAACATTCCTGACGTGGCGCTACTGGCGTACATTTCTCCTCCTTAAATTGAGGCTATAAACATTTTGATTAATAACACCCTCAAGATGTACCAAACAATTAGGAATCATATAAGAAAGGAATAAGAAGTAAACGGAAATTTAATTAATAGAGTCAGGCTCATGGGATGCAATCAGGATCATCTAACAGAGTCAGGATCATGCGATCCAATCAGGATCATCTAACAGCCAGGAACATGTAATAGAATCAGGAAATTGGGATCCAATCAGGATCATCTAATAAAAATCAGGATCTGGGATCCAATAAGTATCATCTAAGAGAGTCAGGATCATGTAATAGAGTCAGGATCTTGGGATCCAATCAGGATCATCTAATAGAGTCAGGATCATGGGATACAATCAGGATCATCTAAAAGAGTCAGGATCGTGGGATCCAATTAGGATCATCTAACAGAGTCAGTATCTTGGGATCCAATCAAGATGATCGGATAGAGTCAGGATCATAGGATCCACTCAGGATCATCTAATATAGTCGGGATCATAGGATCCAGTCAAGATCATCGGATAGAGTCAGGATCTTGGGATCCAATCAAGATGATCGGATAGAGTGAGGATCATAGGATCAAGTCAAGATCATCGGATATTCAGGATCTTGGGATCCAATCAAGATGATCGGATAGAGTCAGGATCATAGGATCCAGTCAGGATCATCTAATATAGTCGGGATCATAGGATCCAGTCAAGATCATCGGATAGAGTCAGGATCTTGGGATCCAATCAAGATGATCGGATAGAGTGAGGATCACAGGATCCAGTCAAGATCATTGGATAGAGTCAGGATCTTCAGATCCAATCGAGGTGATCGGATAGAGTCAGGATCATAGGATCCAGTCAGGATCATCTAATATGTCGGGATCATAGGATCCAGTCAAGATCATCGGATAGAGTCAGGATCTTGGGATCCAATCGAGATGATCGGATAGAGTCAGGATCATAGGATCCTGTCGAGATCATCAGATTGAGTCAGGATCTTGCGATTCAATCAGGATCATCTAATAGAGTCTGGATCATGGGGTTAAAATCAGGATCGTCTAATCGATTTTTTTTTGTTTCTAATAAATAATAAAAAAACACTTCTTAGGTAATAATAATCCATTAAAAATGTATCGTGAATAATATATAAATCATACAATGGTGGTCCAATGGTTTCGTAATGCCTTACTCTGTCCATTTGGGTTGAGGAAAATTATGAGGAAGATTAGTTCTTTATTAACTTGATTTTTTTTATCGATAAAATTGTATTACCTTCTCGGTACTTAGCGTTCCGGTTTTCCTAAAACTAGATTTTTTTGTGGTATCCTGCGTGTAAGCAAATTATCATTTTACCTTAAAGATTTAAAGATCAATAAAAAACACAAGATTATTGAAGAAGCTAATATCACTTATCTCAAATTAATTCTTAAGATTTAGTAGATGTAAGATTTGAAGAATAAAATGCGAATAATCTGCCAAATTTCGTAGAATACTCGACAGGTTTGCAGAGATTGGAGTAGCGTAGGTATTTCTTCAAATCAATCTTGATTTTTGTAAGAATATGAAGAAACAGCTGTTTATAATATACGTTTTTATTATCTACAATCTATGTACACCTGATGATGTCGAAGGATCTAAGAAAAAAGGTGAGCAAACCCATAGGTCATAAATGATTGACTTTGTTCGGATTAAAACCAAATCCTGAGTATTTATAACTATCAATCTACTCAGAATATCCTTGAAAATTGATTAGTCACTTCTAAATTACCGAAAACATATCCTGAGTCTTTTCTGATTGGGTGTGGGTGTTATTAGAAGGCGTAACCCACTAATGCCTACCCATTGAGATAGGAGGAGGGGGAAAGGTCGCCATCTTGGTATGACATAGATTCTCTTAATAAAGTGTATTGAATAAGTTTAACGCGTATTTTTGATAAGAGCCTTTTCTGTAGAGAATTTACTAAGCTTTCTAAAAGTCACCTTCCAACCACGATTTTCCATCCATATTTTGAGATATTTTAGGAAATATAACAAGATCAGAAAACATTTCAGGTCTATATATTTTTTATCTAGTACTTCCTTAACTCCAAACGAGACCAAAATTTACATATCTTAGATTAAATGAATGTCAAATGCGTAGAAAAAGTTTCAACTGATTCAATCGTTTCTGAATACACAAAATTTTTTTTTTTTTATTTATTTATTTGAAATCTGTACAAATTATAAACAGTACAATAATCAAGTTTGATGATGCAGATATTATGAACAAGTTGAAAAAAATGGAAAAAGTAAAATAAAATAAAAACAATACAAAATGTGAAAGAAGCCAGCCATTGTTGGCACTTTCAAAGCTGTCCAAATAAATATTTTAATGATCCCTATATGATCAGAAGAGTAAATTGTCTCGGGGCCACTGTCTCTTGAGCCGCCTGGGAGGATTGTCTGGATGGGATTGGGACGATAGGGATAGACCTTCCGGGTTAGGATGGTAGGACAATTTGGAGTGGAACATTTGGCAACGGGTTTTAGCAAGGTCAAGGACAAATGGAATGTTAAGGTCATTGTGAAGGGTTTTGTTTGAGACGTAGAAAGGGGCATTTACAATTTTACGGAGCACTTTTGACTGGAATGCCTGTATTCTGTTGATGTTGGATGGTTTTGCAGACCCCCAGAGTTCAAGTCCGTATGTCCATATTGGTCGAATGATTGTTTTGTATATCGTTAGTTTGTTCTGTATTGATAATTTAGATGAGGGTCCAAGGAGTCGTCTAAGTAGTCCGTATCTTTTTTTCAGTTCTTGTCTTTTCAGTCTCGTGTGAGGGTTCCATGTCAGTCGGCTGTCAAGGTATAATCCTAGACATCGAACCTCGCTGGATACTGGTAGTGGAGTGTTTTTGAGATGTACAGAAGGGCATGATCTCCGGTTGAGAGTGAATGTAACCTGCTTACATTTTACCGGGTTGATTTTTACTCTCCACATGTCACTCCAATGTTGTATGGCGGTAAGATGTTCCTGCAGGTGTTGGGATGCTACTGAGGGATCAGGGGAAGTTGACAGGATGGCAGTATCATCTGCGTAGGTTGTTAGTAGGGTTTGGGGGTGGAATAAACAAAATGGAAATTAGTTTGGAAAAATAGTTGTATCGATTTCCCCCGTAAACGGTTACAGGTATCGTTTTTAAAATGGTTTCATTAGTTTTCCTACGTTAAAGAAACTGTAAAACGAGAACGTGCCGGAATATTAGACTCGAAAACGTGAGCGTTAAGATTTTTTTCGCGCGAATTTCGCTCCACAAACCACATTCCGCTGAACGGATTGAGCTGGTTAATTAACATTCAATCTTTCAAATTAGACAAACGATTTGTGTGCAAAATTTCATAAAAAATGGACCATTTTGGAGCCGGTGGGAGAGCGAAGAGGTAAATATATATACAAATTTCAACGACCATTATTTTCGTGATCTTGTCATACTAAGATGGCGGACTTCAGGCCTACACATTTTTGGCATTGGAATACAGATAACACTCCCTCCAATATCGAGAACTCATTTCTCCAACCGACCAAGATTCGAAGTGGTTGTCTGAATTCCTGACGCATATGCAGTGTTCACCATGTATTACCTATCTTTACAGTGAATAAAAATAAAGGTCCGACTCGCAGGAACTGCATCATCTAAGAGCGCGGTTCCGATTTTATCCCTAATGTCATTTAGAAAGGAAGAAACAGAAACAATTATAATTTTGGTTAACCTTTCATGAAATGACCCCAAATAGGTCACGGTTGTAAGGGTACATACCTCTACCTGACAGAGAAAATGACTCCCTGGCCTTGTCAAGGTTCGCTCTAGAAACACAATAGTTACTGATTCTTATTTACCTTTACCATAATACTAATATTGCAGATAAATTTAATTTAAAAAAAATCAATAAAAAGTGATTTATACAAAGACAAACCCCCGTTCAAAAGGGAAAAACAAATACATTTGAAGTTATAAGCTCTTATTTCTCCGATTGACATCGCCTAATCGAAAATTGTTTATGAATCTTTTTTGTAGAGCATTTAGTAAGCTTTCGAAAGATAACCTTTTGCTTACTATGATTTCCAGCCGTTTTCGGGATATTAGGGAAAATATACGACGGTCCCAAAACCTTTCATGTCAATAAATTATTAAAATGTTATTCTAATCCTTCCTTAACCCTTTCGTTGCTCTGAACGAGTTAACTCGTGTTCGACTTGCAGGGCCCCAGACGCTCCACGCGAGTTAACTCGTGTTCCACTGTCAGGGCCCCAGACGCTCCACGCGAGTTAACTCGTGTTCCACTGTCAGGGCCCCAGACGCTCCACGCGAGTTAACTCGTGCTCCCGTTAGCCCCGTGTGTCGCTTTTCCGGCCTAGTGCTATTAACTCTTATAAAATCAGCGGGACCTTATCAGATCTTCTTTGTATATTAATTGAAATTAAACATTGTGCAAGTCTATTATTATCTATAAAAAAAAAATTAAAGTCTTACAATCGATATAGTTATATCAATTGTTGGAGGTTGAAGCTGGCGCGGCTCGCCGCCTATTTGTAGGGTGATACTCAAATTCGTCTCTCTAACCATATTGTTGTTGTTTGTATGTTAGTCACAATTTGGATCATGTTCAGTTCGGTCGGTATAAATATCCTCCTTCATTATTATATACTATACACGATATCATTCAAGTAATTATATCATCATTTCTTGTCTGAGTCATTTTCTTTTCCATGATAGAAAATGTATTTTAGTTTAGTATAATATTACGAATGTAAAAGATATATGAAATTATATGTTAATAGTTCCAAATATATAAAAAGAGGATGCTGAGAGAGACGAAAGAGTTGAACGGTAGCGAAATAGAGACAAGGAGATATTGGCGAGCGTATGGGGGAAGCTAGACGTATAAGCATCGAGCGTACCGGGCACTACGAGTAGTTTCATTCGTCAGCAACGAAAGGGTTAACTCCAAACGTAACCAAAATTTAAACATCTTTGTTAATATGAATTTCATACATGCAGAAAATATTTTAACTGAATCCTATGATTCTAAGTACCCTAACCAAAAACTTGATTCAACAGATATTTTTCCACTTTTCACGGAAACGGTTAAAGCTGTTTATTGAAGAGATTTTATTGTATATTTTTCACGAAATATCAAACCCCACCAATAACTGATACTATTCCTTTACTGATAGCAGTAGAAATATGAACGGAACCGCGTTAAGATGATGCAGTTCCTGCGAGTAGGACTTTTTTTTAACCTTCTGTATAGTGTATCATTTATTGTTGTAAGATTTGGTTTAGCAAATTCTTTGGTTATTTACTTTAATACAAGCATGGTCCATAATTTTATGTAATGTATAGCATACAAAACTGTATTTTATCTAGTCTGCAGCACGGATCGGTATTGTGGCGTTGACAAATTCTGCTGTAACCAATACACATGTTGTCCGAACGGATTCGCCTGCTGTTACAAATACAACGAGGGGAGATGCTGCTATCTCAAGGCAAATATGCTGTAAGTGTTTCTAGACAATTGTCCACTGTATTTAGTCAAAACGTGATTTTTAAAATGGAACCTCCTATATTTTCAGGTTATCTCTGGAACGATCAAGAAGCAGCCCATTCAATCAGAAGAATAACTTCAATTCATTGTATGACTTCGGCTGATTTAGTTAGATGACACTTCAATAATGTCGGGATTGTTGTAAGATAGCCACGTAGGAATTGTAATATTTAGGGAACGAATTCTTCATGTATAATCAATTTCAAAATGTGTACATATATATTTAACTATTTATAATAAAATATTTAATAAAAAATAGAAAATATGTAGTAACCAAACACCAAAAACACTATAAAATATTGAAAAGAAAAGTATATATACTTAGTACAAACTCTGTTATTATAAATAGAAAGAACAAAAGTTGAAAATATGTAAAACAAAATGACAAAAACTCAATAAAATATTAAAAAATTAAGCACTCATTTTAAAAGGGGAAAAGTCCGACTCGCAGGAACTGCATCATCTTAGCGCGGTTCCGTTCTTATCTCTAGACTCATTTAAAATGATTAAAATAGAAGCTGTTATTATTTCGGGTCCACATTTCTAGAAATCATGAAGATTAGATAGTTAGCCGTCGAGGTAATAAGTAAAGATGGAGTGGTTGGGATTCGGCTAAAGAAACCTCAATACGATTTTTGTTAAAAAATCTATATTTAGGACGTTTCAGCTACTCATTGGTAGCCTTCGTCAGCATTGAAAGTGCCGGCAGAGGGAGGCAGAGGAGGATCAAAGTTGACAGTTCCATCTTTACTTTCAAGAAAGGTCTTATTTACGATCTTACCTGGATAGGCCAACCCGCCCTAGGAAGGACCCCCCTAGGCAGTTGAAAAGCTATATTTTGGAAATCCATATCTCTAACATTAAATTGTTTTTGTTATTTTTCTTAACCTGATTTATTATCAAATACATTATCCAACTACAAGCAGTTAAAAAATAACAAGGAATTAAAACAGACAAAAAGAACAGTTCCAATAAGCGAAATCAATTACTTTAAAGTTTTAAGCACTTGTTTCTCCGATTGACTTCGCCTAATCAAAACTTTCATTAGAACTTTTTTGTAGAGCATTTAGTAAGCTTTCTCATGGTATTCTTCCGTTTACCAAGATTCTCAACCTTTTTCGAGATATTAAGGAAGGTATAAAAAGTTACGAAAACTTTTTATGTCTGTTAATAAAATATTTTATTCTAAACCTTCCTTTACTCTAAAAGTAACACAAAACACATATTAGTTTTAATGAAAGTAGAACATACAGAAAATGTTTCAACTGAATCCCATAATTCTAAGTACCCAAACCAAAAAGGGTATTCAAAAACTATTTTTCCAATTTTCTCGAAAACGGTTAAAGCTATCGCCTTGAAAATGGTTTCATTCGTTTTCCTAGCCCAGGAAGCATATAAAATGAGTACTTACAAGCTTATGAACTCAAAAACGTAAGCGTTACGATTGTTTTGCGCGAATTTCGCCCCAAACGCCATCTTCCAGTAGGCGGATTTTGCTGGTTGACGAACTTGACCTTTCAAATTTGACGAAAGATTTTTGTACCAAATTTCATCAAAATCGGACCATTTGTCTGGGAGCTACAGAGCGAACAGACAAATAAATATATATATATATATATATATATATATATATATATATATATATATATATGTATATATATATATATACATATATATATATATATATACATATATGTATATATATATATACATAAAAATTTGAACCACCGTTATTTTCGGTCTCTAGGGGTTCTGAAACGCGAAATTTTCTAGTCGGCACTTCCGGATTGTTTCATTGTATCAACCTTATAAGCGAGGTTCCCTATGTGGGAGGGAGGAACCGCGCTAAAAGAAGATGAAAATTTCTACAAAAGAACATTATTTAGGAAAATTCTTTTCAACAAAATGCATTTTTAAATTGTCAAACATGAATTGACACCGGCTAATGTCATAAGGGGAGTATACAGTGGTGGGGTCACCGATCAAGCCGATTTTTTCTGGAGATTTTTCGCCGGTAAATAATCGAGACGTGTCCGGGAATTTCTTCCAACGGGAGCTAAGAAATAATATAAAATAGGTTGAAAATTTATTATTTTATATCTAGAGTTCGGAAAATTATATCGACCTGAGTCTTTCACTTATTATTTTTTTTACAGAGTAGATTAAAGGAATAATTCAATTTTTAAACAATGATTTGTTATATATATTTTTTTAAAACGCATCTTCTCCTAGACCATTTGCACCCGGGGAAGCATGGCTATCAGCCACCTTTGCTTTTTGCAATTAGAGAAAACACAGTGATCTAGATTCAATGGATAAAGGATTCTTTCTCGGTTTCCCCTTTATTTAATAATATTTATTCATAGAGTACAAAACCTGTTACATTACCAATTTTAATAATAAATGTGCTCCTAGTTAGTGTAAACAAAGTAATATTAAAATCTAATAACGCAAATAAAGTTAAAGAATAGAAAAAAAAATGTTCCTACAGGGCGACTTAAACTTGTAACCTTGCAGCTATCGGCAGCCAGACATGTGAAAGCAGCAGTGGAGGGGATAGCATATTTTAGCATATGACGATTTCTGACAATTCACTCTTCTGTTACTGTTCGGGTTCACAGTTTCGAACCCGTGACCTCCGGAACTGTGAGTCCTAGGGGCTTTGACCTAGTCTGTGACAGTCCCCGCATAACGACCTAACTATTTCCTATGTTTGGTCAAAATCGGTCAAACGATGTGGATTTGTATAAGGAACAAACAAGCAGACAGACATACAAACAACCAAAAAGCTGAATTTTATATACACAGATAATATTAATGTTGGAGTGATGCCTCCTTTAAAAGGCTCAAGTATTTTTGTTTCGCAAACAGCTAAATAATACAGGAATATTCGGGGTCTCAACGTATTAACAACATATCTTTAAAATATATCAGGCTGTACCGTATGAAATGTCAGTTTTGGACTTGCCAATTTCCTTCAAATGTCTTGAAACTGTCGTGGCTCCTACTCCGAGTTCTTTGGCATATTCCCTAGTGCTTTTTGAGGGACAACTACAATAGACTATTGTATCAGGCTCTTCCGTATGAAATGTCAGTTTTGGACTTGCTGATTTCCTTCAAATGTCTTGAAACTGTCGTGGCTCCTACTCCGAGTTCTTTGGCATATTCCCTAGTGCTTTTTGATGGACAAGCTTCAACCCTTTCTTTCAGGTGGTCATTGTCAAGCTTGGTTTCTGGCCTTCCTCGCTCCTCGTTGTCAAGGTCAAAATTTCCACTTCGAAACCTGGAAAACCACCGGTAAACTGTTCGTTCATTCACCGTTCCCTCCCCGAACGCCGTGTTTATGTTCATACACGCCTCGGCAGTGCTATGAGCGAGCTTAAATTCATAACGAAAAATAATACGGATTTCCGTTGAAGTCATAATTTAAGTTTTATTTCTCAGAGGATAGTTCTCACAACACAGTACGCAAGTTACTGATTAAATAATAGGATTAAAAGAGCTTTAATTCTATATGAATAACAATAAAGTTTGTAAATAATGAAATAAAAAAGGGAAAGGATCAAATCGCAAAGTAAACAAAACTGACATTTCATACGGTGCAGCCTGATACATATAAAAAATTAAAATATTTAGGGCAATAAAATATAGGAAAACCAGGTATAGGTTTCGAACCCTTGCACAGCCTCCTCACCCATCAGCATCCCCAGTCAGAACACTTCTTAATAATTCTCGCAAATATAGGAAAACCAGGTATAGGTTTGATAAAAATGTGTTTTTCCTAATCTTACAAATATAACGTACTACATATTTGTGAAATACCACTCACTCACTCAATCACTGACCTATTATCGCCCAGCCTATATCACTTGACAGAAAATTTTGAAATTTTGCAAAGACACTACTTTTAGGATGTAAGCACTTGCTACAAAAGGATTTTTTGATAATCTAATTTTATCTATTTTTAGAGGGGTTCGAATTTTTAGTTGGTTAGAGCAGGCAAGTCTAGGCATCATGCGTTGCTAGTACGATAACAGGTCAGCTGTTACACCTGTACAGTACGATAACCGTGCTGTATTTCATAATATTATTATTATTTGCGGTTAGTTTCAACTATGAGGGCAGACCTTGAATTACTAGAAATAAACTGTGATTTTGTCCCTCATTGACTTTACGCTTGGTTTACCTGGTGATTGTCCATCCGAGCTCATAATATCTCGAACCCTTGCACAGCCTCCTCAGCCATCAGCATCCCCAGTCAGAACACTTCTTAATAATGCTCGCAAATATAATGGCTATTTCCAAATGACATCTTGGAAACATAAATTTTTAAATTTTATGGTACATTTAATATTGACAACGAATTTCTACCTGTACTAGTTAAACTGATGTTACTGCTAACCAATAAATAACGGGGTATATCTTGGTTATCTGTGTCTTGACGCTGGTCGGGAGCGCCCCAGTGTCAAGAAACATTATAATTTCTGATGAATACATAATAATCTTATAGTACGAAGGGAACCGTGCTATTATAAACTGCACAAAACTATATAGTAGCCTTAATTTTGGTGATATATTATTTAACGCAATAAAATATCTACTTATCTGCACGAGTATTCAGCTAGTAAACCATATATATGTGTGTGAATTCA
Organism: Gonocerus acuteangulatus; assembly: GCA_946811695.1. Classification (NCBI taxonomy): domain Eukaryota; kingdom Metazoa; phylum Arthropoda; class Insecta; order Hemiptera; family Coreidae; genus Gonocerus; species Gonocerus acuteangulatus. The sequence goes on from OX328129.1 coordinate 72,843,198, forward strand.
AATACATTTTTTTTTTTTTTACTTTTATATACGCTCCTATGTGGCAATTTGGTTCAATAAAGCCTCTTTTTTACAATAAGAAAGGTGTTTATTTTCTGAGTGTAATCATACTTTTTTTAATCGAAAAGATTGTGATGGCATGTACAGCTAATCAAGATGTGTCGTAATGTTATAAATAAAAATAAAGGTTGTTTATAAATGAAAAAGATTCTGTCGCATAGCGTAGTATTGTACTTGCTCAAAATGGAAACATACAGCGGTAGATTGTTGTTTCTAACATCTGTGATCTTAGTCCTGTTGTATAACCTGGCGACTGCTGAGGGGGCTCGAGGTGAAGGTAAGGAAGGAACTGGGATAAAAATCGTTTATAAATATTCATATATATATATATATATATATATGTATATAGGGTGACCCGCATTAAGGTGTCATAACTTTAAGAGCTTATTCTGCACCTCATTTGTTGTTCAGGGACGCAGAAATGAGCGTCCTATCTCGACATGCCGCAGAGCTATTTAAACTTTTGTCAATTTTCAAAACTATTGTTTTGTTTTTTTATGAAAAACTGTGTTTCCACAGTTAATTTGGTTAATGTGTCGTAAATAACGACAATATTTTTAAAATCTACATTAAATTCCTAATAAGAAACACCCGATATTGAAATGTTGTCATGTCAATTTAGAGCTATACTAAGAGCCATATAGATGTGAACTATTGTTATTAGGGTTTTCTTAACTTATTCAATATTTTCGTAATCAGCTATTTGAAGACTTAAAGGTTTGCCTTCGCCTCAAAAGTTTCATTATTTAATAAGCTTTAAAATTATACCTCGTTGGTTAAGAAAAAAATTTATTTGATTCCAATTTTTTGAGATTTCTAAATGAAAACCAATAAATGTGCTTTACCGTGAGGAAGCCATTATGAACACATTCTATAATTTCACGCGATAATGGTGATGTCCCATACTTTCCCCACACTAGGTACCCACACCCTAGCTCTGATTAAGGGTTGGAGGACACTTCGGAATCAAGTGTGAAAGGCGACAGAAAAACATATTGGAAAAAAATAACAATTATTGTAAACATAATAAATACAGATATTATATTTTCAAGCTTTGAGGGTCTCGTTTTATAACTATTTTTAATTCAATTCTATTTAATACAATTAGGCACTAAATATACTCCCCATAAAATGTAATATCTAGGTTTCAGGTAATTATTGTATAAGTAATACAACGAAAAAACTCCCAGAACCGTGTATAAAAGGTTTTTAATGAAAAACGAAACTTTTCTGTCAACAGATTTGCTTCTTTATTTAATCAAAATACACTCAAATTGTATTCTAAAGCGTGTAAAAAGTAGGCATTTGCTAATTCCCTTGAGTTATAGTGATTACATGTAACTGCGCACGTCGTCAGGCTTTCAAAAAAATGACATTAAATGCCTTATATAAAAGTATAGATAACAATAAGATATAAATTAGAAACCCATAAATTCTTTCATCAGAGATTTTGGAGGAAAACATTTTTTTTTAATGTTTAAAGGATTTGTGGATTCAGGATTAATATTTATCTAAACACCAACTCAGATGTTAGTATTATTGGAATTATTAAAATATTTGTTATATATTTTCATAGGAATTGATCTTTTGATATTTTATACAGCTTATTATAGGATTATTCATAAATAAAGATTTTGGTTTATCAGAAAATTATAAATGACACATGTTATCAGAAAATATTAAGGTTTTGGATAAGTTTGATATTTCATTATATTGCAATATTTAGTGATTTTTGAATATTTGAAGATTGCTAATAGATAAAAAGTCCCTCTAGATTGTAATCCTGAGCTAAGAAGGGGACCTTAGGTCAGGATTACAATTGTATAAATAATTTTTGTTTTTTTTATGGAATTTAATCTACTGCCAGTCTCTAAAAGCGTTTAGAGAATCCAATGATGAAGGAGTTGAGGTGATTACAAGTGTCTAAGTTTTCATTTCATTTAAATATTTCTATATATTATAGTATCAACAATAAATAAATGATAATATGTTATAGATAAAACTGTTTTGAGATCCAAACACTGTGCTTACGGTGTCTACTGTCCGATAAAAGCTTATTGCTGTCGAGTACGAAGGCGGTATGTCTGCTGTTGCTGTGATCCTCCACCTTCAGAGTGAGTACCCAATCAAATGGGGCCAAAAACATGTTTTTTTTGGTTTTTTTTTTGTGTTCGTGTGTGTGTTTTAGCGCAGTTCCTTCCTCCCTCCATAGGGAGGAAACCCGCTTATGAGGGTGACGTCATGACGAAATCCGGAAGTGGTTCAAATTTGAATATATTTATATATATTTGCCTGTCCACGCTACGGATGGCTCAAAAATGGACCGAATTAGATGAAATTCGGTACAAAAATCTTTGGTCTAATTTGAAAGGTCGAGTTTGTTAACCAGCGGAATTCGTCCACCGGAACAAGGCTTTTTGTGCGAACTTCGCGCGAAAAAAAATCATAACGCCTACGTTTTCGAGTTCATCTGCATGCTGGTACCCGTTATATACGTTTATTAACGTAAAAAAACGAATGAAACTATTTTTAAAGCGATATCTGTAACCGTTTTTGAGAAACATACAACGTCTACTTTTCCAAACTAATTTTCAGTTTGGGTATTCAGAAACGATTAATTCACTTGAAACATTTTCCAGACATTTGAAATTAATCTAATCTATGATAGATTTATTAGAAGTAATAGAAATAAAATATTAATAAAAATTAAAAAAAAAATTTAATTTTAAAAATAATTTAAAATAAAACAGTGGGATTTTCGTATATTTTCTGGAATATATCGAAAACGGTTGGGATCGTGATAAAAGGGATTGTGATTATTCAAAAGCGACTAAAGTCCCTAAAATAAAGGTTTAGATGAAATTATCGATGTGGCGATGTCAGTTTTGTTTTTCTAACGTCGTAAAAAAAAAAAAAAAAAAAAAAAAAAAACTAACGTTTTAAATGGTTATTATTATTTCTTCTTTCAGGACGTCAGGAAGACCTGTCAAGCAATTCTACTTCCCAGGAATCCGTATCCAAGACATACAGGAAATGTTAATTCCTTAAATAATGAATAGAAGGAAATGTTTAATCAAAAATAAAAAGTGTAAACATTGTAAATAAATCTATTACATCATTACCAATCAACTGACTCCATCTTGTAAGAAAATAGTCTACCTCTAGGCCAAAGAAGAAATCATGGGCCTTCTTGTAAAGAAAGAATATCATGGTAAATAAATATGTATGTGGACCAAATATAAAAAATTCTTGCCCGGTGTTGTGTTAATTTCATTATATCTGGAGTAATTTCGGAACTATAAATAGTTTGTTTACTTACTTTTAGTTATACTTCACACTACTTAATAAATATACAACTACTTAACATTTTCGTCTATTGAGCTTGATAAATATTAAAATCCTACAATAAAATCGCAGGAACGGATTACAGCGCGCCTAGTGGTAGACCTCAGAACTCTACAATCTACGTGTGACGGGGCAGCAAATTTTATTCAAACATACTCAAAAGTAAAACCCCCCTTCCGGTAGAAGGATGTTGTTTTTTTACAACACTTCTTTCTTATTAGATAGGTACACAGGATTTCGTTACAATACATCAGAAAGTACGATCCGCAAAAGCAAATTAGTAATTTATTTCCGGATTAAACCCCCCTCCTAATGAATCCATTCTGTTCAGTCTTACACTTATCTCCCAAGATGTCCATACGGGTACAGATTTTCGCTGACATATACCTAAAATTACGTCTGAAATTGGGAAATACCTCTCTCTCTCTCTCTCTCTATATATATATATATATATATATATAGGTAGTTGGTAATAGCTTATTAAGTCTTCAATAGTTTTGTATTTTAATTAAATTTTTGTTGTGGAAACGTTTCGGCTATAAGCCATTTTCAATCCAATTGTCTGTATGATCTTGCATTATGTTTTTATATATACATTATATCTTCAGGTTATGTGCTTGTAAATTTAATATTATTTAATTTGAGGAGGAAATTTCATTTTTTATAAAATTGTAAGGTTCATGTCTCTATTATTTCATGGATGATATTATTTTTTTTTTTTTTTAACGGCGCATCTACAACTTGGCCATTAGCGCCGGGCTATCTACAGGTTGCCACCCTTTTCTAATGCCAACAGCACGTGGTCGGTCACCCATTCAGGTTCTGACCATGTCCGACGTTGCTTAACTTCGGTGATCTACGGGAACCGGTGCATTCAACATGGCTATGGCCGTTGGCAGGATGATATTATTATTACCTCAATTATTACATATTATTTTATATATTTGACTAGTCCTCAAATTTCCTCCTTAAATTAAATAATATCAAATTTACAAGCAGATAACGTGAAGATATAATGTATATATAAAAAAATAATGCAAAATCATACAGACAATTGGATTGAAAATGGCTTATAGCCGAAACGTTTCCACGACAAAAATTTAATTAAAATACAAAACTATTGAAGACTTAATTAATAAGCTGTTACCAACTACCTAGAACATCTTAGTTTTCAACTTAGCATCTACAACATATATATATATATATATATATATATATATATATATATATATATATATATAAAATTTAACGGGGTGTGTCTACTTTGAAAATTACTGTAAAATGGGGCCACTTTAGTGCAGTGTGATGGATTAGAACGAACCTATACTCCTAGGCTATTTCCCCCTTTTTTTTTTCTTTTTTTTTTAATATTTATGAATATATACATGAATATAGATTGTCTGTTCACACTATTCTGGCAAAGTTGGACCCTTTGGTATCAGTTAAATGAACATATCCTATCAGTATATGATGCACCAATGTCACTACACTGTATTTATATGAACCCATTCCTAAATATTTGTTGATAGAACTTGCTTTCTTCTGGTCTGGAAAAAAAAAAACAGATAGAAACATGAAATTGGCAGCATTTAACTACGCATCTACTTGCGTACCCTGTATATAAATATCAATTAAAAAAAAAAAATCTATGTGACTTGATATTTAATTTTCGCCAAAAAAAAAATCACAATTGATGGGCTCAGTGCCAATGGTGACTAACCCACAATTGGAACAAACTGAGAAAATTAAGGTTAAAGTTTAGAAGACTTTGGAAAAAATTGGTGTTGGTGACAGAATCTATTTTAATTGGTCTTTATTCATTAGATACACAAAATTCTTATGAATATACCATAATGATGAAAAGTTTATAGTTATACATGATAATGAGAAACAAAAAGTATAATCATGTTTGGCTCTTACATGAATAAAAAATAACGTACAATCGTGGTCACATATCCGGAGATTAATTTAATGAAAAATTATATTTCTTTAGATTTCTATGATTATGTATCAAGAATTTAACAGAACAGTGATTTCTAGATTGGGTGAGTTGTCTAGTATGTGGGACAGGAAGAGTGCAATCTTAATATTGGGGTTTTGTCCTCGACAAGCGTAGTTTATGAACATTTCTTGATGGTTCATAGACAGGATCTGCCACATAGTCATCAGAAGCTTCAACTATATCACTCATGTTGCTGCTTACCATTAACAAAGCCATACCTAGTGTGGGTTCGTCAAGTCTGCCTCTTACATGATATAGCTTTGAAGTAAGTTCCAAAACAAACTAACAGAAGTCAGTACTAATCAATGAGGTGTAAAAGGCTGGGCATTTCTATCAATTATAAAACTTAAAATTCTCTATCAGGAGAAGTAAATAACTCGTTCAATTATTAAATATATTGTTTGTTAGTTTGATTTAATATTTCCTCTGAGGGATTATGTGGCTTTTTGCTGATAATCATGATGGAATGACGTGACGTTCTAGCATTCTCGGGGAATATAAATGAAACACCAACGTACAGTTACATAGTCTAGTATTGTAGTTGTTGAAGATGGGCAGATACAGTTGTAAATTGTTGTTCCTGACAGCTATTGTCTTAGTCCTGTTCTGTCACCTAGGGACTGCTGATGGTGCACAAGGAGAAGGTAAGGATGGCCTTCTTCAGAAATTTCATATGATTGGAAAGATAAAATGTTCTTATTAGGCCAAAGAATTAATGTTTTTTTTCTGATAATCCAACAACAATATTTAGTTAAGATATCTTAACATCCTATCGTTTACAATAATTCTCAATCAACCACAACATTTTAATACTACAGCTGATCCTCCAGTATATGCGCGCCAGGCCAAGTTCCGGCCAACGTAATCTGTGTGTATATTACTAGAAGTATTAGAGCCGATTTTTACCCTCTCATCACTTTGAACCAGTTAAAGATAAACCTATGAAATGTTAAATAGTTATTCTACTTATAGATGTGACTAATATTGGAAAGTTTCGTAATTCTACATTGAAGAGTTTTTGAGATTATACGACCCATTCACTCATCAAAATTATTTGGCACTTCCCGAAAAGCTGGAGACTTAAATTTTTTTAGGATGAAAGAAATTAGGGTAGTATTAAAGAAAAAAATCGAATCCTGAAATGTTGGGTTCATTCCGCTCCCAGAGGGGCTACCCGTTTTGTATCTGTTCCTTCGGAATCCCCTCATTCCTTCCGAAGCCCATCGTGTATCAAATGAATCGTCTCAGTATGGGAACCTAAAACTAAAGGAGAAAGGTTGAATCTGGGCCTTTCCCCGGTGATTTCCGTATAAATGCAAAAATTCCCAACAAACAGCCCGAAGGGACTACCAAGCGCAATGTCCCCGAGTAATACTCCTCAGCCAAAATTTCTACGGCGCCAACTCAAAATTCTCTTACAAAAAGTATTGATATCACCCAAAAAACTAACGTTGAAAAAAAGGAACCATGTACCAGACCCCTACCAAAAACAGTTATAGTCGGAGAGCTGGCAACGCACTTTTCAAGAAGTGTTTTATGCATCCTGAAATTTTGCTATAATGTACTTCTTAAGTAGATAAGAAGATAAATATGTGTTTCCTGGACATACCTTGGAACACCAGGTACTGCGCATAGGGGATAGGTGCAAAACAATATTGCCCAAACGTAGAGTTTTATTCAGAAACCAATTATTATTAATGAAAAAAAAAATGCAAATTAAGGCAATTTTAAAATTAATAATAAATAAGGCAGGTACTTTTAAGGGAGTTAAAATGTAAATTTTGAAAAAAAAAAAAACCAAAGTACCTAGTTTTTATTTTAATATTAAATGAAGTGCTTTATTCACACTGCGATTTAAACAGCGTCTTCAATAAACATATTTGAATATAATTACGAAAGGGCAGACACTCCTGTGGGGTTTAATTATCAGGAAACATAAAAATAAATGTTGCTTATGATAGACTGCAATACACTGCGCGTAACCGTAAGAGTGAATGAGTCCACCGCGCAGTTGTGATAATTCTCTGTGCTCTTATTGGTTCTTGCTCGCATGCTCTTCTACAGCAGTTCCGGTTTAAATGGCAGCGCGAATAAAACTCTCATTAGAATAAAAACAATTAAGTTTTTTTTTTACGTGTTTTACCCCTTAAAAGTGTCTGCCATATTTATTATTCATTGTAAAATTGTCTTAATTTAACATAAAAGTTAGTTGGCTTCTGAATAAAAGTCGATTTTGGGGAAATATTGTATTGCACCTTTCCCCTATGCGCAGTACCTGGTGTTCCAAGGTATGTCCAGGAAACACATCCTTACCTCCCTATCTACCCAAGAGGTACATTATAGCAAAATTTCAAGGTGCATAAAACACTTCATGAAACGTTCGGTTACTGGCTCTCGGACTAGTAGTCTATTAAAGTTATATCATAGTAATGGGCCAGGGGTAAGGCTAGTAATACCTTGTCAACAACCTAATAATACCCTCTCACTAATTAGTGCATTTTAGCACTTTCCTCCGAAGGAAAGTAGCTATTGAGGTTGCACTCATGACGGAATTTTTGAAAAATTTCTTCAAATCTTTATCGATCCTACCTAGTAGACACCGAAAATGACCCCCGTTAAAATTTATATATATGTATATATGTATATATATATATATATATATATATATATATAGGGGACGAGGTTAGCTCAGTGGTAGAGCACTCGACTAATGAACTGGAGGACCAGGTTCAAAACCCGAGCGCGCACTAAAGATTTTTTCTTCTAGTGCTGCCGTTCGAGGGTTGGATTTGGGGTCCCAGATCGTTCCTAGGCTCACCCAGCCTTTAATTAATTTAATTAATAATGGGTACCTTGGGTGCTAATGACTCTAGCAGTCGAAGCAGCCAAGGGGAAAATCAGGCGGCCGGAGCATAGTGTTGACCACACTATCTCCCTAGTGTGCCGTATGGTCAAGAATCAGATACCTCTACAGTATCTGCCCCTCTGGGCCCTTGTGGCCTGTTACGGGACTGATTTTTATATATATATATATATATATATATATATATATATATATATATATATATATATATATATATATATGTCTGTTAACACGATAGCGGTCAGAGTTTTTGTTTTTTCTTCACGAAACGTGGTATATAGCGTTCAATTAGCAAACGATTGAACGAGTTCGTTAACCACTAAAATCGGTCCACCGGGAGGGGGGGGGGTTTACCCCGGACCCAAAACACTAATTTGATCATGCCAGCCGTAGTTTTTGTTATATTTCAACGATACTCGGTATTCGTTATGTTGATCTAAAGAGAAAAATACGTTGTAAAAATAAACTAAATCGGTTCATTAGGAGGGGGGGGGGTTTACTCCAGACCCACATTACCAATTTGCTCATACCGGTCGTAATTTCTGCTGTATTGTAACGAAACGGGGTATACGTCCTGGGTATCTAATAAGGAAGAAGTGTTGTAAAAATGAACTACATCGGTCTATCGGAAGGGGGGATTTACTTTGTACTATGTTTGAATTGAATTGAAACAGGTGCTATTTATGTTTTTATTTTATTTATCTATATAGGTTATTTTAAACAAATTATTCAGGAATGCACTCGACCCTACCCAATTCTGAGGAAAGTTCTTAGTTATGCAGCTCCTGCGTGACGGACTTTTTTGATTTGCACACAACTCCGATCGTTTGAAGTCATCAAAGAGTTTATAATATTCCTGAATCGTTACCCTAAGGGCCTGAATCTTTAAATTCCAGACATTTTATAATAAATCCGATCGTCAAAGGGGCCATCATTTAACGTAAGCAAATTCTGCGATAAATATAAAAGTTTTGGCTCTTTTATGTTTTTTTTATTTTTTCAAGGTGAGGCTACCTGGACATGAAAACATTGACCAAAGCACATTAGTTGACAGTCACGCTAAATTAATGACAACAAAACCAGAAGGGGTCTCCCGTGGTCTAGTGGCTAGCGCGCTAGATTCATAAGCGGGAGATGGTGGGTTCGATCCCCACCGGCGACAGGAATTTTCTCATCTCAGGGCTCGCTGAGAAAATTCCTGGCCGCACCCTGGAGGTCAGCGCTAATGGCCACGATTTGTCGATGCGCCGTAAAAAAAAAAAAAAAAAAAATCAAAAAAAAAACAGAAATACACAATGACCTATTGAGCTCACAAGACTTTTTTACAACTGCACACACGCATTTTATGGACGACTGGCAAAAGAAATGGACAAGGACTGAAAACAAACTGCGTGAAGTAAAACTCTCAGTAAAAGCCTAGCCTCTTAAGAATAATAACGTTTCAAGAAGAGAACAAGTTGTACTGACACGAGGATTGGACATTCTCTTCTTACTCACTCCTACATAATGGAGAGGAAAGAAAGGCCAATATGTCCAGAGTGTAATGAACAGTTGACTATAAAACACATACTGACAGACTGCAGGAAACTAGAGAACTTACTCATCCCACATCACTTATACGACTTACTAACTTAGTAAGTCGTGTAAGTCATGTGGTAGTCCATATATTAAAACAATACTCCAACATCTTAAACGAATTAAAATAATTTCCTGAATATAACCACACACTGAAAACAAAAATCCTTGATTAGTATTGCTTCCCGTCTCATCCTTAAGTTATATTTGTAATATGTTGTTTACATGAATATGTTGGTTAACTTTTATTTTGATTTAATTAATTATTTTATTTTATATTGTGCTAATAATTTAAACTGTTTGAATAAGTACATTATAATAACTATATGTACTGTGATAAGTATATGATGTTGCATTACATGTTATAATTTCAATATTCTCATTGTATATATGTTATGGTTATATGGGTCAGTACCCTTTGTTGGGAGATCTCAAGAATAAATAAATAATAAAAAAAAATCATATTTTTTCAAGATATTATTTAATTATTATAATAATCAATGATATATGAATTTAAATTTTAATTTAGTTCCTTAATAATAAATTTTTAAGAACATCTACACTTTTTCAATCAGCGTACATTTACTTACATTGTATAATAATTTATAATGTGTAACATTTCGATTGAAGAATGTTTACTTATTTAGGTTTCGAAACTAATAAAAGCTGCGTGATTACAACTCCTCTAAAGAAGAGTAAAATAACAATTTATAGTGTAGAAGTCTTGAACAAACATAAAAAGAAATAAGTGTTTTCCCGTATCAGGATGGATAGGATTGGAGGACGTCAATGTGGGAAGTGCGGGATTGAATCCAGCGTTTGTTATGATTTAAAATGTTTGTTGCAGATAACAATCGTTTGGGAAAAAGAAAATGCCCTACCGGCATGTTATGCCCCGTGAGGACACAATGCTGCATGAGAGAGAGCAAGTGGGTATGCTGTTGCTGTGATCCTCCGGTCCCGTCGTGAGTATATATATATATTTTGTTTTTTATTTTTTTTATTTTATGGCGCATCTACAACTTGGCCATTAGCACCGTTTTCTTTGATTTTATTGGAAATTCAACCACTATTGGGTCATTTATGCCTCTTGGTCGGTCTTTTGGTAGCATCGAAGGCAGAGACAAAGCCCGACGGCCGGCGGGAGGCGGACCTAGCTAAGGTCGAGTTCTACCTCCGTGGCCCGCATCTGGTGACTGGCTGCCAGGTCTATGATAGAAGGTGTGTTTGCTGGTGACAGTTCTACCTTAGTGGCCCGCATCTGGTGACTGGCTGCTAGGTCTATGATAGAAGATGTGCTTGCTGGTGTCATTTCTACCTTAGTGGCCTGCATCTGGTGACTGGCTGCTAGGTCTATGATAGAAGATGCGCTTGTTGGTGTCATTTCTACCTTAGTGGCCTGCATCTCGTGACTGGCTGCTAGGTCTATGATAGAAGATGTGCTTGCTGGTGTCTGTTCTACCTTAGTGGCCTGCATCTCGTGACTGGCTGCTAGGTCTATGATAGAAGATGCGCTTGTTGTTGTCATTTCTACCTTAGTGGCCTGCATCTTGTGACTGGCTGCTAGGTCTATGATAGAAGATGTGCTTGCTGGTGTCTGTTCTACCTTAGTGGCCTGCATCTCGTGACTGGCTGCTAGGTCTATGATAGAAGATGTGCTTGCTGGTGTCTGTTCTACCTTAGTGGCCTGCATCTCGTGACTGGCTGCTAGGTCTATGATAGAAGGTGTGTTTGCTGGTGACAGTTCTACCTTAGTGGCCCGCATCTGGTGACTGGCTGCTAGGTCTATGATAGAAGATGTGCTTGCTGGTGTCATTTCTACCTTAGTGGCCTGCATCTGGTGACTGGCTGCTAGGTCTATGATAGAAGATGCGCTTGTTGGTGTCATTTCTACCTTAGTGGCCTGCATCTCGTGACTGGCTGCTAGGTCTATGATAGAAGATGTGCTTGCTGGTGTCTGTTCTACCTTAGTGGCCTGCATCTCGTGACTGGCTGCTAGGTCTATGATAGAAGATGCGCTTGTTGGTGTCATTTCTACCTTAGTGGCCTGCATCTTGTGACTGGCTGCTAGGTCTATGATAGAAGATGTGCTTGCTGGTGTCTGTTCTACCTTAGTGGCCTGCATCTCGTGACTGGCTGCTAGGTCTATGATAGAAGATGTGCTTGCCGGTGTCTGTTCTACCTTAGTGGCCTGCATCTGGTTACTGGCTGCCAGGTCTATGACAGAAGGTGTGCTTGCTGGTGCCAGGACGACCGAACCAGCAAGCACAAACCGTGAGCATACAACTGCTGAAGACATTCTTTGGGTGTGAGTCCTCCATAGGGTAGAACCAGTGCTTGCTTGGATGGCTCGTTGAACCGGAATGGCCCGCTAGAAATGCCAATGCTTCGAAACCACTTACCTATTTTCGACTTCCTTTTGGCGTGTATTATCGAGATGGAGAATGCACCAATTTTGTAGGTAAAAGTGCCGACTAGAAATGTCAACGCCTCGTAACCACGGATCACACAAAAATCGGTCCTTCTTTGTTCATTTCTATATTCTCCGGTTAAATCTCATACAAAAATTACCAAATGTACGTGCCATTGAATACAAAAAGTACAAAAATACTCTATGTAAAATGAAAACGGAATTTCGTTGAATAGTTTTTATAAAAATTCCTTTTTGGCGAAAGTTACGCGACAAATGTCGTTGAGCCTAAAGTATTGCTTAAATACATGTGTGTTAGAAAGAATCGAATAATACCAGTTTATAAGCACCACTATACTATAAACGATAATTTTTAATTTGGGTGCTCAGAAAATATGGAATTACAAAAGAAATATCTTGATAGTTTATCAAAGCTTGAGTGAAAGCGAATTTATGTTGTCTTTTGTTCTTTGTTGAAATCCCATTGGCATTATAAAACCTAAGATTTTTACAAGCACTTTTGTTTCTCAAATGTTCTTATTTTATTAAAATTTACACTTGTGAATAATTCAATTTCTCATTTCAGGTACAAAGGAACAGCCAAAGAATTCTACTTCCCAGGAATATACATTCAGGATCAATAGGAAATAGGGAGGCGATTATTTAAACCAAATTACCTGTAAATAAAAATTATTTTTATAAATAAACTAGCTGTTACCCAGTGTGCCATGCTACACCTACTTTGTCCCTATGACTCTCCCCGTATCAAGATCTACATGTATACACAGTTACGTCAAAATCGGTCAAACGGTGTGACTTTGTTTATATCTGTCTATCTATCTGTTAAAACAGCCGGCAGAGGCCAGCACCACAGCCTGCGAGTAGATAGCTCTTATCAAAGGAAGGCCAGCGCTCCTTAGTTAGACAGTGACTGTTGATATAAAATTGAAATACACTGCATTACATGATTATATAATTACGTAAAGTCATCAATGAGTTCGAGATATTCTAATTATCAACAACATCAATAAGTAAATTTGAGACATTATTCAAAATGGCTGTCGATTCAAAATGGCCATCAGAATCTGAATAGTTCAGTGTAGCCAATTTTTCTTGAACAATACTTTTGACCTTTTGACCAAATTTTAATATTTGACTATTTTGACCTAGCCTAGAAGATTTTCCGTATCAACACCTACCTCTTTTCCATGTTTGATCGACATCGGTCAAACGGAGTAGATTTGTATAAGGGACAAACAGAAAAATAGACATACGGACAAACAGACAGACACGTGATTTTTATATTTATAGATTTGTTAAGCGAGTCTTCTTATTTTTGCGTAGTTTAAGACTTTGTCATGAAAACATGTTACCTTCATTGAACAATTTATAATGCTTATAATTAAATACCTTAATAATTTTATTTTATTTTATTAATTTTTATGCATCGGCTACATAGGCCTTTAGCATACCTTAATAATATAATCGCTTTTTGTTAAAATGCTAATATCTCGTAATGTTCGGATTTTTTTTTTTAAAGAGTTACTACTAAGTAATGACGTATGCTATATGCATGGTCGTTAGTTTTGACGTGCCTCTTGTACCAGGGGGTTCGTCCTCATTCAATAAGGATTAATTTTTTATTAAGCTTGCGAAGAGAGATCTAAGATACAAATAATTATAAGCTATTTTTATAAATATACGGCGAATTTATACACGCTCATGATCTCCGAAATTTCTTCCGTATGACACCATAAATCTCATTTTTTTCTTTTTTTTTTACAAACAAAAAAAAAAATACATACAAAATTGCAAACCCTTTCAACTAACATTATACTTTGCACGATTTCACTACATCCGACTTTCCAACATTTCACTTCATATGGTGACGTTTTCTGCCCTTGAACACCCAACCCAACCCAACACCCAACCGAACCCAACTCTAAGGACGTAATCAGTCTCCACACCCAAATCTACGTAGTCAGTCCCCCGAATAAACCTCATCCGGCCTCCTTGCCAAATCACCACAAGATTTTTACAACTTGATTTCGAGACCAAGGGCGATCGGTTCTTATTTAACGTACTGAAATATATTTCATTCATTGGATCTAATAGATAACTCCTCGACGCAGGATCCAAATGTAATTAAAGGAAACATATGTCAGATCCTAGACGTTTTTAAAACTCCTGCAAAAAATAGAGATCTCGATAAAATGAGAAGTTCAGGATATAGTCCAATATATAAATTTATTACCCCGTCCACGGGACTTCCTCATGACTTTTTAACATTTTTTTTTTTTTTTTTTTTTTTTTTTTTTTTTTATCCAATGCCCGTCGGTGGCGGTTGAGCCATTTGACGCCGAGCCTCCCAGTATCGCTTAGTGAGGTCAGGAAGATGGATCAGTTCTTCTTCCTGTTCTTGTAGCGATCGTTACAGTCTCGGTCAGGCGATCGCCGTAGAAGATTTAGCGTTACTGATGTTGCACCACGTGGAGGCCTGCTACTCTTTTTAACGTTAAGATTACCTTTTGCTGTTCTCAAAATTATTGCACAACTCAGGACTACTAGCAACTTTAATATTAATTTTTTTATTAAAAGCATTTATTATCCGATTAATCCTCAAAAATTTTTTATCCTGTGTAGATCAAATGCACATGGAGATGTGTATCATAAAAAGTTCGTCTGTCCAATTTTCTCGCCTATCAGAGAGCACCATTGAAGCAACCAGCAGATAACGCTCAATTCCTAAATACAGCCTCAAAAGAGGATTATTTCAAAATACGTCAATACCTTAAGAATATGTTAAAGCTGAGGGCTTCATTGCTCGGAGAATAATTGCACATTGCTTTTTGTTTTGTTATGGTTTGAATATTCGTATTTTTCCTCTAAATTAATATATTATATAGTATATAAAAATAAATAACTATATACAAACTTTTGTACGTAATATGATTGTCACAAACTATATTTATTTATATAAAAGTAAATAGGTTAATTTTGTAAATTATATATTATAAAGGCGCTAATAGCCAAATAGTTGATGCGCCGTTAAAAACAAAAAAGTCCAACCCGCAGGAACTGCGTCATCATAGCGCTGTTCCGTTCTTATCCCTAGTCTAATTTGGAAAGATTAAAACAGAAACAGTTATTATTTTGGTTCGACCATTCTTGAAAAGGTTTTATGATCTTACCTGATTCGGCCAACTCCAGAAAGGCCCCCATAAAGGCAGTTGGAAAGCCTTCGAATCTCTCTCTTTGAAAGCTATATTTCTAACAATGAATTGTTTTTCTTATTTTACTTAATCTGTTTTCTTGTCAAATACATTATCCAACTATAAGCAATTAAAAAATAACAAGGAATAAAAACAGACAAAAAGCACTTATTTCTCCGATTGACATCGCCTAATCAAATCTTTCTTCAGAACCTTTTTTGTAGAGCATTTAGTAAGCTTTCGAATGGTAACCTTCCGTTTACCAAGATTATCAACCGTTTTCGAGATAATAAGGAAAGTATACGAAGTTTCCAAAGCTTTAACTCCAAACGTAACCAAATTTTCAACATATTAGTTTTGATTAAATTCGAACATGCAGAAAATGTTTCAACTGAATCCCATGATTCTAAGTACCGAAACCAAAAACGTTATTCAACAACTATTTTTACAATTTTCTCGAAAACGATTAAAGCTATCGCCTTAAAAATGGTTTCATTCGTTTTCCTAGGCCAAGAAGCCTATAAAACGAGTACATGCAAGCATATGAAGAAAGCGCAACGATTTTTTTCGCACGAATTTCGCTCCAAAAACCATGTTCCGGTGAGCGGATTCTGCTGGTTAACCAACTTGACCTTTCAAATTAGACGAAAGATTTTTGTACCAAATTTCATCAAAATCAGACCATTATTCGCTGTCCTAGACCTCGAACAGACAAATATATATATATATATATATATATATATATATATATATATATATATATATATAACCCTTAGCGAGGCCTACTCCTCGCTAAGGGGAAACCTTGTAAGCGGAAAACAAAAAAAATAAAAATAAGGTCCTGAAATGGGGTCCTTAAAACTAGCCTTTAGACATTTCAGCTAATTGAAATTAGTTTAACATCGTGCATTTCGTTCCATTTTCACAATTAATCTTCATTAATTTTATTGAAAGTTTAAAATCTGCTGAATCTAATATTAACTGAAATACCCGAATATTCCATAATGTTTATCTAGCAACATTATTTAAGCGAGATATTTCACTAGTAAAATACAACGCAACAACCCTCGCTAATAAATAAATCCACGCTAAATCATTTATATATTTACATGTTCCTCTCGGGCTAGAGTCATTTTGGTTACGTCCATTTTGAAGATATCCTGGAATTGGATAAAACGTTAATGCTCTTATCTTGTTAAACAAATTAAATATACGATTCTCAATGTAGGTACACTTAGATTCACATTAAAAATTTACATTAAATTTTATTAGCACAATTTAGGCAAAATCGACTTATTCAGGATGCTTTGGTGCAAGTATATATATATATATATATATATATATATATATATATATATATATATATATTACTAAATTACTAATTTGTTGCTTTTATATATCTAGATTATTTGAAGCAAACCTTTCAGGATTGCATTGTACACTGGAACCTTCAGAGAAAAGAGCTTAGCAATGCATTTTTTTTGTTAAATATACTAGATCGGCTAGAGACCCGATGGCCGTGAGGGTTAAGGCGTGAGCACTTAACACTCCGAGCCATGGGCAGTGGGTTCGATTCCCACTCTTTAGAAAAAAGACAAGTCATCAGCCCTATCCTGGCTAGAAAAGGGTGGTAACCTATAGATAACCCGTCCCCAAAATTCGTAGTTAATAATAAATGGACGTTAAAATTTAAATGAATAAATAAAATACTAGATCGGGGGGGGGGGGGGGCGAGTTCAGCTCAATGGTAGGGCACTCGACTAATACGCTGGAGGACCTGAGTTCAAAACTCAGGAACACACTAAAGATGTTCTAGTGTCTTCGTTCGTAGGTTGGATTGGACCACCCTGACCGTCCTTATGGCAAATCAGTCTTAAGTTAATTTATTAGTGGCTACCTGCAAAGGAGGGGGGGGGGGGCGAGATTAGGGATGGTTAGGGAACACGCATTATTGGGACCCTTCTTTCAACATCCCAAGATCCCAATAACCTGAATCGTTACCCTGCCTGGGGGGGGGAATCTTTAAATGACAGATACTTTATAATAAATTCGATCTTCATAGACACCATCATTTGTGTTAACAGAAACTGATCTAGTTGGAAATACCCAAAGAATTGAGAGGGTATTATTAGGTTTTTTAAGGGGCTAAAACTTGGTCCAATACTACGATATCATAACTTTCATAGTTATGAAGCAGACCGTTTTCGGGAAGCCCCTGGAACTTGACATTTTCTTTGTACGTTAGTTTTTTTTGGGGGGGGGGGATAATATATACTTGAGCAATTTATGCCTTCTATTTCTTGAACTATGGGGGCGAGGTTAGCTCAGTGGTAGAGCACTGGACTAATAAGCTGGAGTTCAAATCCCGAGGAAGCATTAAAGATTTTTACTTCTAGTGTCTTCGTTCATAAGTTCAAATCTGCCTCCCTGACCGCCCCTAGGCCAACCCAGCCTTTAATAAATTTAATAATGGGTAACTAGGGTGCTAAAGGCCCTAGCAGTCGAAGCAGCCAAGGGGAAAATCAGGCGGCCGGAGCATAGTACTGACCACACTATCTCCCTAATGTGCCGTATGGTCATGAATCAGATACCTCTATAGTATCTGCCCCTCAGGGCCCTCGAGGCCTGTTACGGGACTGATTTTTTTTTCTTTATTTTTTAATTGTAGGAATGTTGTTATTTTATTAAGTAAATTCCATTTAAATATTTCCCCATTATTCTTACAGATAATTCTGTTTATCTCAGAAGATCATCTCTTTGTATTTAGCGAAGAATACTGCGTCCTTGCGTTTTCGGACGCAGGACCTTCCACCAGGACGTACATAATTACAGCAAGAAGGATGCTGCAATATTGTCGACAAATGTCAAATAGTTATTGCCATAATAAAAAAACCGATACATTATGCATATCTTAGTGAAAACAAAAAAAAAACACTACACCTAGGTATATAACAGATATTGATAGCGCGGTTCCTTATTAGATCAAGATGTCTCGTTATCATAGAATTATTCTTATCTTGTTTATTGTCTCGATGATACTTAATTATTCTTATTCGTCTTATTTACGTGAGTATGGGTGATTTATTACATGTATTCTTAACTAAACCTATAGAATTTATATACATAGGGGAACTCGGGGCAGAACGGGATATGACACTTTCCTGGGCGGCACTTCAGCGGATATGTATTTAACTATACCTACGGACGGTAGAGAAGATGCGGTAGGAGTTTTGATTAGTTCTGACTGACAGTTTGGAGTGAAGTGATGTTTTTTTTTATTTCTGCCGAGTTTTTTGTAACTTTTTGTCGAGTTAAATGCAAAGTAAGCTTCTAATCATTAACGCAACGCTAATGTGTGTTATCTGCCGTTGTAGTGCATGTCAGTAGCTAAAAGTGACACTCGTTGTAAGTATAATTATGACAGCTTTTCAGTTCAGCAATCGGCTCATAACCTAAATCGTGCTCTAGGGGCGGAACGGGATGGGCTAGAACGGGATAGTATCCCCTTCTGCCCCGTCATATTTTGGCGTGGATAGATTTGAGATGTATTTGTATTCAGTTCAGACATTCGCTCCGAAAACCATGTTCCGGTGGGCGGATTCTGCTGGTTAACGAACTTGACCTTTCAAATTAGACGAAAGATTTTGTACCAAATTTCATCAAAATCAGACCATTATTCGCTGTCCTAGACCCCGAACAGACAAATATATATATATATATATATATATATATATATATATATACAAATTTGAGTCACCGTCAATTTCGGTCTCTAGGGGTTCTGAAACGCAAAATTTTCTAGTCGGCACTTCCGGATTGTTTCATGAGACCAACCTTATAAGCGGGGTTCGTCCCTATGAATGGAGGGAGGAACCGCGCTAAAAGAAAATATTGAAGTCTGTCAGGAAGAAACTGTGTGGAAGATATTCGTCGGATTTTTGATACTTCTCTCATCTGTGAAGATTCCAATAATTTTCTTGAGCCGTCGATGACGTAAAGATACAAATTCAAACTACTAACTATTTGCCTGAGGTCGTGGGTTCGATTCCCACTAGGTGTAGTGGGTTCTCTTTCGAAAAAAGAAAAAGCATCAGCCCTATTCTGGCCAGAAAAGTGTGATAACCTGTATTTGACTCTGTGTTAAGTATTAGTGGGCTATAGAATTTAAATAAATGAAAAACATGATATGTGACTCATCTCTGTTCTCACCCCTGAACAGACGATTATTCCCAATCGGGAACATTAAATAAAACATACAATTAAATTTTTTTTTTTTAAAAAAAAAAAGATCATTGAGACATTTTAATATAAAAATAAGAAAGCAAATAATACTAAGAAAACATTAAAATTTCAACTAGAGCTGTTTTCTGTCTGTAAATGGTTAATGCCACATAAAAGTGTGAATAAATCTAACACAAGTCAACCAATTTTAACTTTTTGGAAATAACACGGAAGCGAACCACCATTTTGGGGTATTTCGGGTGTGTTGAATCCGAATCTGACATTAGTTTATTCCCTATATATCGACTTTTTTTTTTTTTTTTTTTTGCGTTCTGGTTTCTATAATTTTTAATGCTTTTGGGTATGCAGAATACGAATATGAAGTTAGATTACTTATAAGTTGGTTCGTTTTTGTAAAAAATATACTTTTGACCAAAAAAAACATACAAAAATGCTGTAAAATTCCCATTTTTTATAACTTTGAATGTATTTTTATCAAAATTTAGAATTTAGAACAAAAATTAGAATTTTCAAAATTACAGAAATGAGTAGGTAAAAAAATAGTACCCTGTACTGGACAAACAGGCTGATTCTCCGCCTGCAGAAGAACCCAGATTCATCTTTCTTAATCCTTAACTAGCTATACTCCCTATTCCATGAATAAGAATGTTAAATTGTTAACAGAAACCAGAACGCCAAAAACATTTCTGTAGACGGAGCAAACTTTAAGATTCATTATCATAAAAAAAAACTTAACCCTCCAGCAGTCGCGCTGGCGCACTGAGTGCGCCATAGCCATAATTTCGTCTTGTAAGAAATTGCCGGGAAACCCTACGGCCCACAAACCCCAGGTATTCCAAGGGAAACCCCTACCGCGCGTAGAGTGACGAGTGGTGTTATACCCTTTCACGCGTTACTCAATTATAGCTTGTAAACCATTCGAAGATGTTAATGGTGCAAGCACTGCCCCGACGATCAATGCAGGAATCTTGAATTTCAGCGGATGAATGGACATTTGCAGTCCAGAAAAAGCATTCCGTCGTCACTTCCTTCCGATAAAAAACAATTTTTGTTAAAAAAAAATTCCCATGAAACAAGAAGCAACAATGGAAAAACCACCTCCGAAGAAAAAAAACAGGGCGACGTTATATTTGTGGATGACCAAAAAATATAAACGCCAAAACAACATGTCTGCAACATCTGTCTACAATAATGACTTAACTACAATAAATAATATAATAGTGATGAAAAAAAAAATAAATAGACGTTTAAAACACAATAACACGATATTAAACACGATGGCGCACTAAGAGTGCCGCGCGTCTGCCCGTGTTCCAACAGTGGCCGCGACTGCTGCAAGGTTAACCCTTTCGTTGCTCTTAATCAGTTAACTCGTGTTCGACTGGCGGTACCCCAGACGCTCCACACGAGTTAGCTCGTGTTCCACTGTCGGTAACCCTCACGCTCCACACGAGTTAGCTCGTGTTCCACTGTCGGTAACCCTCACGCTCCACACGAGTTAGCTCGTGTTCCACTGTCGGTAACCCTCACGCTCCACACGAGTTAGCTCGTGTTCCACTGTCGGTGCCCCTCACGCTCCACACGAGTTAGCTCGTGTTCCACTGTCGGTAACCCTCACGCTCCACACGAGTTAGCTCGTGTTACACTGTCGGTGCCCCTCACGCTCCACACGAGTTAGCTCGTGTTCCACTGTCGGTAACCCTCACGCTCCACACGAGTTAGCTCGTGTTCCACTGTCGGTAACCCTCACGCTCCACACGAGTTAACTCGTGGCCCTAGTTAACTAGCCTCGTATGTTGCCTCCCTGGCCTTGTTAAATCGTATAAAATCAGTGGGACCTCGTTAAATCTTCTTCGTGTATTAGTTAAAATTATGCATCATAAAAGTCTATTATTATCTATAAAGGAAATAGAATGTAAATTCCTACAATCGACCTATTTGCAGAGTCGTACACAAATTTGTCACTCTTAACCACATTATTGCTGTTTATATCTATCAATAATATTTTGGATCTTCTTTAGTACATCTGCATAAATATCCTCTTTATATTATTATATAATATAAATGATATCAATCAAGTAATTTTATCGTCATTTCCTACCTGTGCGATTTTCTTTTCAATGATAGAAAATTTCTTGTAGTTTACTATAATATTAAGAATGTAAAAGATATTTGGTATCTTTACATTTATTATTTATCCAAATATATAACAAGAGTATGCTGAGAGATACGAAAGAGTCGAACGGTAGTGAGATCCAGACGAGGGGAGGTTGGCGAGCGTACTGAGGAAGCTAGAAGGATAAACATCGAGCATAGTGGCCACTGCGAGTCGTTTCATTCGTCAGCAATGAAAGGGTTAAAAGCCATATATTTTAAAAACTTGACGTATAAGGAAAAAACTAAGGTGAGATTCTGATTGAGCATAACCGAAATCTCCTAAAATGGTGGTTCACTTCCGTGTTACCAAATTAGTGTCGACTTATGTAATCATCCAAGAGTTGTATAAGTAATTTCATTTAAGAAAACATGTACAATATTGGATTTTTTTTTTTTTTTAATTATCCTTTTTTTACCCCCAAAAAATAAGGAATTCTGAGGTCAGTCTAATTTAAAAGCACAATTGGTTTGATCCATTCTTCAGACCTTAATAAGTCCTTTATTTATATATTAATTTTACAGCGTTTCGGCCTTCAGGCCATTTTCAATATATTATTTCTAGCGGCCTCTTTTTTAAAACCTTTTAAGTTTAGGCCTTGTCGTCCTGGCAATTCTTCTCATAAAAACTAAATTCGGGTCTTTTTGCGAAGACCACATCCAGTTACTTTTGAAGTAGCAGTAGTGATTGTATCAGTGATTCAGCGCATGCACATAACTCCTTTCCCTTCCTATTGGAGGATTCGGATGACCAATTGCTTCGGTTCTTGCTGGGAGTAAAGTAACCTTCAACAGTGAATTAGCTTTTGTTTATGAAAAATCTCTGTTTATGTTAGTAAGAAAAATGAGTTTTACAATTAGTTCGCGATGTTCCTGACAAAGAAAAAGGGATTGGTTTCTTACTCGGAAAAATTAATGGAATTCTATTAATTTTAGCGACTTGGATTGACTAGAGTCGCTAAAATTAATGTAGTTCTATTAATTGTGAGTTGGATTGACTAGGGTTTTGATATCTTCTTGAGCGAGCGGAAACGCATAGCATGTAATGCCTAATAAATGTAAAATATCCAAAAAAGAGAGAGAAAAGGAATAAAATATGTTTGTTCACCAATAACGTTGTTTGTTATCCTTCATAACCTGCAAAACAGTCAACTTTAATGCTTAATAACATATTTCATAGTTGGGAGAATTGATTTTGATCATATTAACCTTTTTATTCATAAATATTGCTTGCCATTATCTAATATGAAATATAACCGTAGATAACGAGTCAAGAAGTAGTAGATAACCAGCAAAGAACCAATAAGCTAATCAGTAAGCTTATCAGCGAGTACGAGTAACTGCTATAAAACACTACTGCTGCTTCAAAAGTAACTGGATGTGGTCTTCGCAAAAAGACCCCTAAATTCAAATTTTATAGGTATATTCCAAAACTTAAACACCACCATTTTCTTTTATATCCCCCATAAAAGGGATATTGAAAATGACCTGAAGGGCCTGAAACGTTGTAAAATTATGATATAAATAAACGACTTATTAAGGTCTGAGGAATGGTTCAAACCAATTGTGTGTAATACAGTGGAACATGGATAATTCGAACTTCGATAATTCGAAATCGTGGTTAATTCGAATATTTTTCTCTGTCCCTAGAATTTAGGACATAAACAATGTTAAAAAATCGTGGTTAATTCGAAAAAAATTTTTGGATAATTCGAATTTTCTTCGAGTCTTTACCTCCAATGGGAGATGTTCGATCTTAAATCTCGTGAAAATATTCTCTACTCGGGTAAACAGGATAGTAAGATACGGATGTAGCAATGATACGGATGATGGAAAATGGTGGGTCGCGCTTCCTCCCTTCCAGGGGTTGTATGTAGTTACATACACCATCCTGTCGTTTTACCGTAGAATTCCCTTCCACCATCCTTCCCATCTCATTTCTTATTCAGGTATAAGTCAGTCAGTACCTAGATCTGTTGTATTGTTAGTTCCTTGAATTTCTTGTGTACAGTGCAGTTCTGTGAGTTTTTGATTTAGGATGTGGAAGCCTAGAATTTATAAAACTTTAACGTTGTCAGCGAAAATAGCTGCGATTAAAGATGTTGAAAAAGGAATAAAGAAAAAATCTGAAATTGCCAAGGCATTCCTCCTAATACTTTACCAACTTACCTGAAAAATAAAGAAAAAATTCTTGGCCATGAAAATGTCTTTTTTTCAAAACAATAGACTTTTATTTTTACTTTTTTGATAAATTATTTATTACTTATGTACGTAATCATCAATTTACGAAATGTTTGTTTTTCTTTAAATAAAATGTATGTATTTTTTTAATTTAAAAAATGTGAAAATATGAAAATCGATGTTTTACCCCTTTATATTCAAAAACTTTTTTTATTCGAATTTTGGATAATTCGAACTTTTTTATCGGTCCCTAGAGGTTCGAATTATCCAAGTTCTACTGTATTTGAATCCAGAAATTAATGGACTGCTCATTCTGATTACAATTCTCAAAACGGTTTCGTTTCATTTGAGATTTATCGCATCAATACACTTCAGCTAAATGTTTTTGTGTCTTATTTCTTGAAGGTTCTCCTCGAATGAACGTTCTGACGAAGAAATGTTGCGACCTAACGACATGTTGCAATTCTGGAACGTACTGCCTATGGCATAGGTACAGGTATATTTGCGTTTTGCCGGAATATGTCACATGGTGAGTATATCTGCCTTATCAATAATAGATAACGTTCATTGTTCATCAATTGTAATAAAATATCATTTTATATTTCAGGACACTTATGAAATCAAACTTTGGAGAATTAGGCCAAGACCACCGAAACATCATTTAAATTTTCCAGCTTTACAGGAATAGTAAAGTCATCTTAGCCAACGTATCACTATGAAAGCCTGATTTCTTGTATGCTAGCGGGATAATGGTCACCCATCCATAAATAGTGTAACAGCATGATTATCTATAAAACAGTTTGCATATCCAGCAAGATGTTTGCCCTACTTATCAAATATTCTGTACATTGAACTGTCATCTATACACCATCTAGGAGGTTTAACTTATTAAAAATGTTCGTGCCATTTTTAGCTTTTTGAAAATCCATTTAAAAAGATGCACAACTGAGCTACTTGCAATTAACAAAGAACATCAATTCTCCAACGAAACCCAATTTAACCATATTTACAAATTGTCTTTCTGCTCTTCTTGCTATACGTGATCCATACTTAACTCATCCTGTAATAGTGAATACATTTAAAGAAAAAAATACGCAGGAATAAAAGGTGACATTTGTATGGATTCCTGGACATTGTGGAATGAATCAAAATGAGAAATTCGACACCTTGGTAAGGAAAGCAATAAGATAAGTTATAAATTTCCATAAAGTTACAAAAAGTGATATAATGGCTCACACTAAAGAATTCATTTGGAAGTTATGGCAAACATTTGGAAATAAGTGAGAGAGAAAAAACTCAGAGAGGTGAAAATATGTGTTAAATCGTGAAAAACATTAACAAATGATACAATGAGAATATGAGTGGTCTTAACCCCAATGGGAATCGGCCATACAAACCTCACCCATTCCTTCCTCATGACAAAGGACCCTCCACCGATTTGCAGCTCATACAATGTGCTGCACACTCTGATGCACATCTTGACAAATTGCTGGGCTTATGAGCAACTAAAAGTGCAACACCAACTATCAGATTTCCTTAGATCAAACTATTTATTTTATTAATTATGAGTTCCGTGACTGTAACGATAAACTCATATGGATAGCAGAATCAAGGTCCGTTAATGTCGCAGTCTGATTGTAATAAAAAAAATAAAAAAAAGTAATAAAGAAAATAAGACAAGAGGAAATTATAAAGCAACAAAATTATTCATATAGAATAAAACTAATGGAGAAAAGGAAAAAAAAGAGAAAAAATAAATAAATAATAAATAAAAAAAAAGGGACAAAAATCATTTCGATTGAAGGAGACATATAGTTATATCTTGGAATAAAAGAGCGTTGATTTGAGATGTGTAAGAAGCAGAGATGGGCATAATTTTATTTATAAATAAAAATACGAATTTATTCGTACTTCATATATTTGTGAATACGAATGTAAATAAATTCGTATTCATAAGTGTGAATACGAATTTATTTTTATTCACATATATTAAATATAAAAATACAAATAAAATTTTATTCGCAAATTTTTCTGCGAATACAAATAAATTCACAGAAAAAATTGTAAATAATCACAAAAAATGTGAATATTTACAAAAAATCAAGTGATTAAAAAAAATCACATTAAAATATACGATTACAAATTTATTCACATTATAATTTGTGAATAAAAATTTATACACAATAAAATTCGCAAATAAATTATGAATTTATTCGTATTAAGATGATATTACGAAAGTTATTGAAGGTGTTTTTTTTTTTTTTGTTTTTTCTGATGTAGGTACAGATGACAAACTGTCCCTGCAGCATGGCTGGTGGTCCCGCGGCGGACTCGGGGTAAACAAAAAATCTAGGCTCTAATAACCTAGCGTTCAACGCCTTAAAAAAAAAAAAAAAAAAAAAAAAAAAAAAAAATCACCATCAATAACTTTCATAATATCATCTTAATACGAATAAATTCATGATTTATTTGCGAATTTTATTGTGAATAAATTTTTATTCACTATAAGAAAATGTAACCTCTGTTACTCAAAGAAATTACTTTAACGACCCTAAACGAGGACATGCTTTAAAAAAGAAAAAAAGAAATCAATTTTACTGGATGGAGTAAACGCAAGATAATATTTGCACCACCAGAGGAGCTCTGGCCTAGTGGATGAGGTTATATGAGTTAGACCAGGTTTGTCTGTATTTGATTTATTTGTTATATTTTTTATATTATTTTAACGGTATTGTTAATTTGATTATTGTTATTATTTTATGATTATTATTGTTAAGTATCGTTATATTTATTATTATTATTTATTATGTTGTATTTGATGAAATTGATGGTCTTAATATTTAAATTAGGTCTTCTTAGAGTAACCAGGCTTGTTGTCTTACCAAGCCTGAATAACGAGGGCGAAGGAGACGCCCAATTGTTAATTGACTTGTTTGGCATTAATTTTATGTGATAAAATGTATATTTATCCATGTAAATTGTATCTCCTAATAATAAAAATAAAAAAATAAAATATATATATATATATATATATATATATATATATATATATAAATATATATGAATAAAGTTGCTACTTAAAATAAAAATAACGCTGTAATCATAGCTAAATCCATATTAATTTTCACTAAAAAATACTTAGCACTCAAAGAAACGACTTTAACGACCCTAAGCGATGACATGCTTTAAAAAAGAAAAAGAAATCAATTTAACTGGATGGAGTAAACGCAAGATAATATTTGCACCACTTCCAGGTCCAACATACCAAGGCTAACCTAGGCTGTATTTGGGTCTGTTTTACTTCGTTAACATAAATTCATTTTTCAAAAAAAACATATGTTCTCAATTATAACATTTTTAACAGTTAACGCATTCGGTTATTTAATGTAAATAAGCGGATCGATTTAGGTATTTTGTTGTACAACCAAACCTTACTGATAAAGTTAGAGGAAAGCACACCAAACCTTACTGATAAAGTTAGAGGAAAGCACACCAAACCTTACTGATAAAGTTAGAGGAAAGCACACCAAACCTTACTGATAAAGTTAGAGGAAAGCACACCAAACCTTACTGATAAAGTTAGAGGAAAGCACACCATACCTTACTGATAAAGTTAGAGGAAAGCACACCAAACCTTACTGATAAAGTTAGAGGAAAGCACACCAAACCTTACTGATAAAGTTAGAGGAAAGCACACCAAAAAAAGTGGTGCCCAAAAAAAATTCAGTAAAGAAGACAAAAAAAAAAAAAATATCAAAGAGAATTTTAACTGCAGCTGAATGGGACTTTCCATTAACTCGATTAAGATATTCGCCAAATCGTAAAAACATATTTGGATAGTACAGGAAAAAAATCGGAGGATTTTAAGACAACAAGCCCGGACTGGAATGGTTTGACGGCTTTGTGTAAAGGAGTCAGCCATTAACGGAACACCTTGCACAAAGCATTTTTTTTTTTTTTTTTTTTTTTTTTTTTGTATTTTCTACTATATAGAACATAATGACATAGATAGATAGATGGATAGATAGATAGATAGATAGATAGATAGATAGATATTTGCGTAAGATACATCTTGTACAAATAATATCAACTTTAGACACTTCGTTTCTTTCCATTTTGAGTTTGGTCAATGCAATAATGCTATTTCACAGCAAGTCACAATATAAATTTTGTGCAGTTCTAAACTTAATATATAATAATAATTTACATCATTCATATGCAATTTACATTAATAATTTACATCATTCATATATTTATTTTATTACATACTAGCTGAATACCCGTGCTTCGTCACGGCAGATAAGTAGTTATTTTATTGCGTTAAATAATGTTTCATTAAAATTACGTTACTATACAATTCTGTGCAGTTTATTATAGCACGGTTCCCGTCATACTATATTTTATTCAATGGGCGTTAAAATTTAAAAGTTTATGTTTCCAAGAAGTCATTTGGTAACACCCAATATATTTACGAGTATTACCAAGGTTATAGGCGAGAAGGCATTGCAAGGGTTCCGGATATTATTACCTCACCTGGAAAACCTAAGGACATGCCATACATCACGGTTTGACTGGGACTGTCCCGGTATTTTGCAATTGTTTCGGTGTCCCGCCCGATTTTATCAATGTCCCGGAAAAGGCTGTAAGATGTAAAAAGTAATGAATTCATGTTTATAAGAATCTTTTTTTAAATCGGTTACTTTTACTACTGCTATTTTTACTACTGCTCACAGTGTCAAAGAAATCAGAAGTAATCTAACTGTAAAACGCTGGAACTACCTGCACAGCGCTGCCAGCTGCCAGACACTACTATTTGGCTGAGTGATTGTTTTAAGAAAATCAAGTAGCAAAAAAAGTTCCGTTCTTATTTTTAAGGTTTGGGTAGACTAACAATTTAGGATTCCCCCTTCCCGTTAGTTGCTAGGCTTAAAACTCACCAACCATTTTGCTTATAATTTGTACACTTTTTATTCCCTCCCAAACTCTCCAAAAATATGGCAAGCCTATCTGACGGGGACAGGCAGAAAAGAAACGCAATTAAAACTCTATGAGGGACAGTTAATTTCTAGTAATTCAAGGTCTGCCATCATAGTTGAAATTAACCTCAATTAGAAGTAAAACTATGAGATAGATAATGTAAGGTAACAGCTGTTCTTTATCGTCCTAGCAACGCAGGCTGCCTAGGCTTGCCTTCTCTAACCAACTCAAACTTTAAACCCCCCTAAAAATGCTTAAAATACGAATATCAAAAAATTGTTTCTTTAGCGTTATATAGGGAGTGTCCATGCAAAATTTCAAAATTTTCTGTCGAGCGGTTTGGGCTGGGCGTTGATAGATGAGTGAGTGAGTGAGTGAATGAATGAGTGAGTGGTATTTGACAAATATATAGTAGATGTTATTTATATTGATCATACATTTATACTAAAAGTTACTGAGATTATTTTTTTTGTTGTATAATGTTTTTTACAATTGTTAATATTACCTTAAATTTAACAGTATTGTCAAAATATGCCAATTAATGTGCGCTTCAAAATAGAACAAAAAAAAAACAACAAAAATTAAAACTGAAACTAAAAGACGGAAACTTGTTCATATTGTGGACCTACTCATTCACTTGTTACAGATAGTCTCAATGAATGTATAAAGCCGATTCAATTCCTCTATGGTGGTTATATTTAACATATTTTGAATAGCCTGAAGGTGAGAGGATGCAGAAGTGGTTGGATTTAAAATATCTTCTCTGTTTTCTTCAAGTGCTGAACAGTGTAGGAGGAGGTGGTATAGACTATTGTCATTTATGTACAGCTTGCAAAACGGGCAGGGATCATTTGCTTTCAGGGAGAAATGCTGACTTCCTTGGTATAGCTGTATACTTTTAGGGTTTCCAACCCTTAGCCGGCTAATGCATCTTAATTTTCTAAGATGTATTTTGAATGTCAAGTAGGTTTCTGGCTGAAAAGTATTAAAGCTACATAGCACTCTGTAAATGGGATTCCTACTTGAAAACATAATGACATGTTGCAATAAATACTGTTTGACATTAAGCATTATAATTCGCGCCTACGTGTACATAGCATTTATAATAGCTATTATTGTACTTGTACACATTAATAAACGAACAAGCTTGTTACTATTATTCCAGATCATATATACATATTTCAATTTATTATAATCACTTTTTTGGAGGCATATGGCATTTATTAATACATTATTATAAATTACTGCAATAAATATATGTATTGCTATATTTATTTGCAATTCCGTCATGATTGCAACCCCAATAGCTTCGGAGGAAAGTGGTAAAAGAACCTCATTGAACCAGTAATGGCCATGAATTAATCTCATATTGATGTGAGATTTCCGTATTGGAAAATTGACAACATTTTTTTTTTCTTATTTGAAATCTGTACAATGATCAAGTCTGTTGATAAAGATATGCTATGAACAAATTGACAATTACGAGAAAGGTAAAATAAAATAAAATCAATAACAAATTTGTTATTATTATTAAATAAGGCTGTATTTATAAAAGTAAATTTGTAGTCCTACCTTAAATCCAAGGAAAATCTTGCTGCTATATCTTACCTGTAACAAAAATTAAATATCATTAATTTTAAGAATACAAACATTATAAAAAGGATAGAGTAATAAAGGATAGATCTTAGAAAAATTGGAATATATTGAATGTACAAGTGTTGTAAGGCTAAATTTTATTTGTTTTTACTTAGGAAGATATTATAATTAGACTTATTGAACCTGCTCAAGAATTAGGTACTTTTAAGTATGTGTTTCTAAATATTCCCGACAGATGTAATCATTCAATCACTTTCTAACTTATCAATGGAATCATTATAGTTCAAGAAATAATAATAAAAAAAAAAAAAAAACAGTCCTGTAACAGGCCACGAGAGCCCTCAGGGGCAGATACTATAGGGGTATCTGATTCATGACCATAAGGCACCTTAGGGAGATAGTGTGGTCAGTACTATGCTCCGGCCGCCTGATTTTCCCCTTGGCTGCTTCGACTGCTGGAGTCATTAGCACCCAAGGTAACCATTATTAAATTTATTAAAGGCTGGGTTCTCGTAGGGACGGTCAGGGAGGCCGAATTCAACCCATGAACGAAGACACCAGAAGAAAAAATCTTTAGTACTTGCTCGGGATTTGAACTCCAGCTTGTCCAGTGCTCTACCACTGAGCTAACCTTGCCCCCATAGTTCAAGAAATAGAAGGCATAAATTGCTCAAGTATATATTATCCCCCCCCAAAAAAAAACTAACGTACAAAGAAAATGTCAAGTTCCGGGGGCTTCCCGAAAACGGTCTGCTTCATAACTATGAAAGTTATGATATCGTACTATTGGACCAAGTTTTAGACCCTTAGAAAACCTAATCATACCCACTCAATTATTTGTGTATTTCCAACTAGATCAGTTTCTGTTAAATGAAAACGTCTATGAAGATCAAATTTATTATAAAATGTCTGGGATTTAAAGATTCGGGTCCTTAGGGTAACGATTCAGGAATATTATAAACTCTTTGATGACTTAAAAAGATCGGGTTATATGAACAATATGTAAGTTAAAAATGCCATCATTTAACGAAAACTGGCCAAGCCGGAAATGCACAAATAAGATAGAGGGTATTATCAGGTTTTTGACAAGTTATTAAGGCCCTAAAAATTGGCCCAGTACTTTTATAATGTAATATTGTTCCTTTCGCTAATATAAAACCAGAGAGATATGAAAAATCTTTAATAAAATATATGTCTCTATAATATTAAGTTGGTTTAACTATTTTATATTGTTTACACTATTAGGATGCTTTAAGGATAGTAATATGCATTCGCATATTTGTTAACAAATCCATTTGGATGGTGATGTTTTCTAGCAATGATTGAAGACAAAATCTCAAAGTCTACATTATTATGGAAACATCACAATAATAGTAAATGAAATGAGTTTTTGAACATAGAAAAAATAAGTAAATGATATGCACTTAAATAAGCGGTGAATAAGAAATGTTTTTTTTTTTGTTGTTTTGTTTTTTTACAAAAACATCTTTATTATTCGTTTTACTTGCAAACTTTAATCCTTCTGCAAATGTAAGATTAAATCAACAGCGTACACATTGATAACATTAAGCCAGCTCAGAAAGTAAGAAAAAAGTATTACTCTATTGATTAAAGTTCATAATAATTTATTATGTAACATGATGTGATGTATTTATAACCGTAAAATATGTAGGAATAACTCATTACTAAAAATGGCGCCAACTTTAGTATTCGTACTCACGTTTTTCTTGGTATTAGCTAGTACTAATTTTTACCAAGTTGATGGTCAACTCTATAGGGGTATGTATAGTACAGAATATATATATATAATATATATATATATATATATATATATATATATATATATATATATATTCCTTTTTTATCCTAGGAGGCATGGGGTCATTAAGCAGTCTTCCTTTATTATACTACTTTATTTATTGGGCCCGACATGTTTCGTGCATCTTTTCTTCGCACCTCTTCAGGGGCACTTCTACAACAAAATATAATTTTTTGCACATCCACACAAACCTTTTTTTACTATATTAAAACTATCAAATTTGAACTGTTCCACAAAAGGCATTAACATTATCATGCTCATTAAATGTTACTTCTACCCTAAATATTGCAATAATTATAGCTAAATTACATATTTTTTATAAAAGGTGTTGAGTCCTACCTTGCAAGGAAGTCCTCCCGTTACCAAGTACTCCCTCTGGAGTCCTGCTTAATACTAACCCTGTAAGTGGATGGCCAAAATGGCCCTGTCGTTATCTGTCCTTTGTTGTTGTCCTAGTAAAGTCTACTCGTCAAATATTGTTTTATACATTTTTGGGTATTAATCTATTATTCCATAGAAAATTTGGTGAACATTTTTCAGATCGGTTCTTTTATTCACTGCTATTTTCGAATTTTTTAAAATATAAATATTTTCTTTTATTTTTCTTTTCAGGGTATTTCTTTCTTTATTTAATATTTTGAATTCTTTGAAATTGAAACTGTGTTTTTTTGTTATTGCATGATCCGTCAATGCTGTACCGTTTTCTTGTGTGTCAATGCTCTTTACGTGTTGTATAATTCTTTTACCTAATAATTGCGCAGATTCCCCAATATAACATTTGTTACAGTCGTTGCAGTTGATTTTATAAATATTATATTTTGAACTTGATGCTTTAACCTTGTCTTTAATATTACTAAATACATTGTTTATTGTATGTTTATATTTCCAGCCAATTTTACAAACATCTTTACATATTGTTTTTATTTTGTTTTCTATAAGAGGATGATAATCGAAAGTAAAATATTGCTTAATTGGATTTACATCTTTGTCAATACTGTTATTTAAAACCAATTGTTTCCTTTTTTGTAAAAATAAGTGATTATTTAACGTGGTTTCTTCTAATCTGCCGTTATTTTTAATGAAAAATTGATTAATATTAGTTTGCACCAATAATCTTTGTTTTTTGTTCGATATATCGGAATTATCATTAAGATCTCTTTTACGCTTATTATTCTGCACTTCCTTGTTTATTACTTCTGTTTTAACTTTTTTAGATGGCCTTCATTCAATAAAAGTTTCAGAATATTTTCTTTTCTTTTTGTTTTGTAAATCGTTAAAAAATTCGTCCGGTAAATTAAAAAGTTGGGGTTCAAATTTACATTTATCACTATTTTCCGGAAGGTCAATTAATCGTTTATTATATATTATGTGTTTTTCAGCCCTTTTTATTTGAATTTCAATTAAATCCCTAGGGTAATTATTTTCCGTGAATAAATTTCTCAATTTATTTTTTATTTCACTGTAAAATTTAGGAGATGTTCTCCGTAAAGCTGATAATGTTCTGTTATATAAAAGGTTCTTTTTGAAATTAAAAGGGTGGCTGGAGTAAAAATTAATCATCCTTGTTGAATGATATGTCTTAGGTTTCCATTTATACTCTAAGAAATTATTCTCATTTCTAATTATTTCCATATCCAAAAATCCCAAACTTTTATTCACTTCCAACTCTTTTGTAAACTGCAAATTATTGCATTTATTATTAAAAATGTTTAAAAGTTCGTCTATGTCATTTTCTTTTACGCATAAAATAAGGTCGTCAACGTATCTGTATAAAAACTGTATTTTAATTTTGACCTCCGAAATAAGTTCTGTAAGAATAGAATTCATAACTATTCCACTAATAGCAATTGAAAGTGGGTTTCCCATCTGTATGCCATAAAGTTGTTTATATAATCTATTATTAAATTGAAAATATCCAAATTTGCAACATAAGCGAATTCCTTCGATGAATAATTCTTTATTTTTAATTTTTGTGTGTTTTTCTATCTGGTTCCAATTGTTATTTATTATTTTGATTGCTAACTCTACGGGAATATTTGGGAACATGTTAACCACGTCAAATGATACTAATTTAAAATCCGGTAAAATCTTAATATCTTTAAGATTGTCTATTAAATGTGTCGCACTTAAAATATCAAAAGGGTTATTATCACAGAATAATTTTAGATCATCTCCTAACATTTTCGCTAGTTTTTGTATTGGGGATTCACATGCACTGATTATAGGTCGTAAAGGCTTATCTTCTTTATGCAACTTGATAAGTCCATAAATTAACGGGGTCATACAATTATGATTTACTAGTTTTCTTTTATCTATTTTACTAATATAGCGCTTCTTTACCAAATTGTCTAAATATTTAATAACTTTGTTTTTAAGGCTAGTAGTCTGATTCATGACCATAAGGCACCTTAGGGAGATAGTGTGGTCAGTACTATGCTCCGGCCGCCTGATTTTCCCCTTGGCTGCTTCGACTGCTGGAGTCATTAGCACCCAAGGTAACCATTATTAAATTTATTAAAGGCTGGGTTCTCGTAGGGACGGTCAGGGAGGCCGAATTCAACCCATGAACGAAGACACCAGAAGAAAAAATCTTTAGTACTTGCTCGGGATTTGAACTCCAGCTTGTCCAGTGCTCTACCACTGAGCCTGGGGCTTCCCGAAAACGGTCTGCTTCATAACTATGAAAGTTATGATATCGTACTATTGGACCAAGTTTTAGACCCTTAAAAAACCTAATCATACCCACTCAATTATTTGTGTATTTCCAACTAGATCAGTTTCTGTTAAATGAAAACGTCTATGAAGATCAAATTTATTATAAAATGTCTGGGATTTAAAGATTCGGGTCCTTAGGGTAACGATTCAGGAATATTATAAACTCTTTGATGACTTAAAAAGATCGGGTTATATGAACAATATGTAAGTTAAAAATGCCATCATTTAACGAAAACTGGCCAAGCCGGAAATGCACAAATAAGATAGAGGGTATTATCAGGTTTTTGACAAGTTATTAAGGCCCTAAAAATTGGCCCAGTACTTTTATAATGTAATATTGTTCCTTTCGCTAATATAAAACCAGAGAGATATGAAAAATCTTTAATAAAATATATGTCTCTATAATATTAAGTTGGTTTAACTATTTTATATTGTTTACACTATTAGGATGCTTTAAGGATAGTAATATGCATTCGCATATTTGTTAACAAATCCATTTGGATGGTAATGTTTTCTAGCAATGATTGAAGACAAAATCTCAAAGTCTACATTATTATGGAAACATCACAATAATAGTAAATGAAATGAGTTTTTGAACATAGAAAAAATAAGTAAATGATATGCACTTAAATAAGCGGTGAATAAGAAATGTTTTTTTTTTGTTGTTTTGTTTTTTTACAAAAACATCTTTATTATTCGTTTTACTTGCAAACTTTAATCCTTCTGCAAATGTAAGATTAAATCAACAGCGTACACATTGATAACATTAAGCCAGCTCAGAAAGTAAGAAAAAAGTATTACTCTATTGATTAAAGTTCATAATAATTTATTATGTAACATGATGTGATGTATTTATAACCGTAAAATATGTAGGAATAACTCATTACTAAAAATGGCGCCAACTTTAGTATTCGTACTCACGTTTTTCTTGGTATTAGCTAGTACTAATTTTTACCAAGTTGATGGTCAACTCTATAGGGGTATGTATAGTACAGAATATATATATATATAATATATATATATATATATATATATATATATATATATATATATATATACAGGGTGTCCCGTAAATGTCTAGTCATATTGTGAGGGGTGATAGAGGACCTTTAGGGGAACAAAGAATGTTCTATGGCGATTTCCCGAATTCTCGCCCATAAGGGAGAAAACATCGTTTTATTGTTTTTTCGAGACAAACGTGGTTTTTAGAAGAGTAAGCGTTGTAACTCCGTCCCAGGTGGTACTACTAAAAACGGAGGGAAACCAATAGAAAGCTGAGTAAATTTACTATAAGACTAGTTGGGAGTAAACGTAAAAATGAATGAATGTAAGTATGTATATCTTACCAAAAGAAAGCTATTCTAAATTTCCTGACATTTTATTGATATTTCTTTCCAGCATTACTCCTCAATGGGCAGGATCTGAGATTTCCGGGTTTTAGAAAAACTTCCTCATTTAACCAGCTTTCCATTCATGTATCACAACCCTGTGTTATTGTAGTATGTGAACGGTTTAGGAACAAAAGTTTGAAAAAAAACATGGATCTGTGAAAAGAAAATTATATTTTTTTCTTTAGTTTATTCAAAAAGTTGAAGAGAAAAATTTATTTTTATAAATGTTTACATAATTATTAAGTAAATATTTACTTAAAACAATAAAAAAAATTACTTCCACGAATATAAAAAAAATCCTAAAACAAAATAAATAAAAATAAACAAAATATAAAAAAAAATAAAATAAAATACACATTTATTATGAATTTATTAATTCAGGTAACTAATACTGGGTCCAGGAGGCGGCCATTAAGGAACCCCAACTATACATTAACCTCAAAAATTATTATTTTTACCTAGATCATGCATTTGAAGACATTTATACAGGACTATGTACATCTTATTTATGAGGGATAAAATTTGTAATTACCACAACAAAAACGCATGGGCTCACGAGAATCCCAGTGAGTTTCACAAGCGTAGCCACCAGTATCAATTCAAGGTAAAGCATTTGTTTTCTAACTATAAATACCTGTAATAATGTGTTCAAATGCGTGATCTAGGTAAAAACAATAATTTTTGAGGTTAATGTATAATTGGGGTTCCTTAATGGCCGCCTCCTGGACCCAGTATTAGTTACTGTAATTAACAAATT
The DNA here is from genome assembly GCA_946811695.1 of Gonocerus acuteangulatus. Taxonomy (NCBI): domain Eukaryota; kingdom Metazoa; phylum Arthropoda; class Insecta; order Hemiptera; family Coreidae; genus Gonocerus; species Gonocerus acuteangulatus. Next base: position 72,880,497 of record OX328129.1, read on the forward strand.
CAAAATATATGTGTATTTTATTTATTTACATTTTTAGGATATTTTTTTATATTCGTGGAAGTAATTTTTTTATTGTTTTAAGTAAATATTTACTTAATATTTATGTAAACATTTATAAAAATAAATTTTTCTCTTCAACTTTTTGAATAAACTGAAAAAAAAATATAATTTTCTTTTCACAGATCCATGTTTTTTTTCAAACTTTTGTTCCTAAACCGTTTACATACTACAATAACACAGGGTTGTGATACATGAATGGAAAGCTGGTTAAATGAGGAAGTTTTTCTAAAACCCGGAAATCTCAGATCCTGCCCATTGAGGAGTAATGCTGGAAAGAAATATCAATAAAATGTCAGGAAATTTAGAATAGCTTTCTTTTGGTAAGATATACATACTTACATTCATTCATTTTTACGTTTACTCCCAACTAGTCTTATACTAAATTTACTCAGCTTTCTATTGGTTTCACTCCCTTTCTAGTAGTACCACCTGGGACGGAGTTAAAACGCTTACTCTTCTAAAAACCACGTTTGTCTCGAAAAAACAATAAAACGACGTTTTCTCCCTTATGGGTGAGAATTCGGGAAATCGCCATAGAACATTTTTTGTTCCCCTAAAGGTCCTCTATCACCCCTCACAATATGACTAGACATTTACGGGACACCCTGTATATATATATATATATATATATATATATATATATATATATATATATATATATATATATATATATATATATATTCAACTAATCCTAATTAACTGATTCAACTTATCCGAAACACACTTGTATATTTGTTTATATTAATTCCTGTGGGTCATGGTGCAGCAGGGAACTTTCTCAACGGCGCCTGTAATGGGAAAGATCTCTGCTACAGGCGTGACTTGAGCCAACATCACCCACTTCTGGGCTATTAGCACCAAACATGTCTAAGCATTATTGGTTTCGACGGATCAGCAAAAGTGATTAAAAAATAGAATTTAGAAAAATAATTTTAAAAAAATTAGTGATTTTGTTTTGCTAATTCGATTCATTAATAACATTCAGCGTCCTGGTGACATAAAAGCGGGTTTCCAATGATGCATCTTCGTGTTCTTATCGACAAAGACTATTTCAAATCTACTATATATTTGTCAAATACCACTCACTCACTCACTCACTCACTCATCTATCAACGCCCAGCCCAAACCGCTCGACAGAAAATTTTGAAATTTTGCATGGACACTCCCTATATAACGTAGGCACTCGCTAAGAAAGGATTTTTTGATATTCGAATTTTTAAGCATTTTTAGGGGGGTTTAAAGTTTGAGTTGGTTAGAGAAGGCAAGCCTAGGTAGCATGTGTTGCTAGGACGATAAAGAACAGCTGTTACCTTACATTATCTATTTCATAGTTTTATTTCTAATTGAGGTTAATTTCAACTATGATGGCAGATCTTGAATTACTAGAAATTAACTGTCCCTCATAGAGTTTTAATTGCGTTTCTTTTCTGCCTGTCCCCGTCAGATAGGCTTGCCATATTTTTGGAGAGTTTGGGGGGGGGATAAAAAGAGTACAAATTATAAGCAAAATGGTTGGTGAGTTTTAAGCCTAGCAACTAACGGGAAGGGGGAATCCTAAACTGTTAGTCTACCCAAACCTTAAAAATAAGAATGGAACTTTTTTTGCTACTTGATTTTCTTAAAAAAATCTCTCAGCCAAATAGTAGTGTCCGGCAGCTGGCAGCGCTGTGTAGGTAGTTCCAGCGTTTTACAGTTAGATTACTTCTCATTTCTTTGACACTGTGAGCAGAAGTAAAAATGTTAATTGTAGAAAAGTAACCGATTTAAAAAAGATTCTTATAAACATGAATTCATTACTTTTTACATCTTACAGCCTTTTCCGGGACATTGATAAAATCGGGCGGGACACCGAAACAATTGCAAAATACCGGGACAGTCCCAGTCAAAACCGTGATGTATGGCATATCCTTAGTTTTTCCAGGTGAGGTAATAATATCCGGAACCCTTGCAATGCCTTCTCGCCTATAACCTTGGTAATACTCGTAAATATATTGGGTGTTACCAAATGACTTCTTGGAAACATAAACTTTTAAATTTTAACGCCCATTGAATAAAATATAGTATGACGGGAACCGTGCTATAATAAACTGCACAGAATTGTAAAGTAACGTAATTTTAGTGAAACATTATTTAACTCAATAAAATAACTACTTATCTGCCGTGACGAAGCACGGGTATTCAGCTAGTCTACTATATATTTGTCAAATACCACTCACTCACTCACTGACCTATCAACCCCCAGCCCAAACCACTCGACAGAAAATTTTGAAATTTTGCGTGGACACTCCCTATATAACGTAGGCACTCACTAAGAAAGGATTTTTTGATATTCGAATTTTTAAGTATTTTTAGAGGGGTTAAAGTTTTAGCTGGTTAGAGCAAGCAAGCCTAGGCAGCATGCGTTGCTAGGACGATAAAGAACAGCTGTTACCGTACCATATCTATTCCATAGTATTATTTTTAATTGAGGTTAATTTCCACTATGATGGCAGTCCTTTAATTACTAGGAATAAAATGTGATTTTGTCCCTCATAGAGTTTACGCCCTGGTGATGGCCCATCCGAGGTAATAATATCCCGAACCACTAGACACAAAAATTTGAAATTTTGCACGGACAATACGTTTAGAGTTTAAACACTCGCTAAGAAAGGTTGTTTTGATATTCAAATGTTTAAGTACTTTTAGGGGGGTTCGATTTTGATAACATTTGGTACAAAAATCTTTCTTCTCATTTAAAAGGTCAAGCTCATTAACCAGTTGAATCCGTTTACTGGAACATGGTTTTTGGGGCGAAATTTGTGCGAAAGATTCCTTAACGTAGGAAAACAAATGAAACCATGTTTTAAGCGAGTTCTGTAGCCATTTACCAGAAAAATTTATAGAAATACTTTCAAAACTAATTTTCTGTTTGGGTATTCCGAAACGAAGTAGGTATATGAAAAAAAAAATTGTATGAATGGTGATACAAAGTTTTCGGATCTCAGTATATTTTCTAAAATATCTCGAAAAAGGTTGGGAACTTGTAGAAAGTGGAAGGCGGCTATTCGAAAGGTTACTAAATTCTCTACAATAAGATTCTGTTGTAATGTTCGGTGGGGCGATGTCAATCGAAGAGATAAGTGCTTAAAACTTCAAATTTGTTAGTTTTATGCTTTTCAACTTGTAACTTTTTAAGCGGTTGTTGTATTTTTTTTTTTTTTTTTCTCTCCAACGGAAACAAGGACGGTTACCTCCACATGGTGTTTCCTGGGTAACTTTAAAGTCCGTGCAATAATAAGCTGTACAAAATTATGTAGTACCGTTAAGTTTGAACACATCTTATTTAACTCAATATAAAAAATACTTATCGGCCGTGGTGAAGCACGGGTATTCAGCTAGTATTTCATGAAGAAAAAATATTTCACCGTAGGCCGTAGACGGTGAAAATGTTTTTTGAAGTTTGATTTTGTTCCAGAGAAGGCGAATTAATTAAACATTGAATGGAAATCACTAACATAAAATAATCCTGTCGCAAGGGACTCTTTTTTTATTAGAAAGATATTTAGTTTCACTAATGTTTAAAATGAAACACTAATATTTTATTTGAGCGTACATTTATTAATTACACAGGCAAGTTGTCCACAGGTAACCACTTATTTATATCTAGAATATGGGCGATGCTTTTCCATCATCTCCCTAGAAAAGTGGCAATCCACCGTTTCTATGTGACTATAGTAGTCCTTTCGAATTCTAACCCTGAATCTATTTGCTAGGAAATGTATTGTGTATTCGAATGGCTACTTTCTGCGTACCACGATTTAATAGCCGTTTTTAAGAAATTTAATAATGTAGGTATTGCACTTACTCCTAAGCAACTGCATGTCATTTTTGTAACCTCCGAAGGACAATGTGTAACAAAACCGGAGAACAGCTGGATGCCTTGGTTACATTCCAATTTACAATCTATCAATGTCTTAGGGCGCGTTTACATCTGATAGTTCTTGGAGGTTATTTATGCAAGAATGAAATTCTGACTAATGTAAACTGCAAACAATTTATTTCTGAGATATGTATTTCTATCACGAGCAATAAGGGTGCGTTTACATCTGACATATCCTGTGAGAAGTGTCAGCTGTTAATGCACCCTTATAAAACAAAAATATGCATGTTTACGTTTTAAATTAAGACATTTCAATTTTAACAGGAGCAAAATTAATTCATATCCAGAAAAGTGCCTTGAGTGGTCAGTGTTGCACCAGCGACCTGTGCTGTGCACCGGACTATAGATGCTGCTCCGGACCTGGCTTAATCTTTTGCTGTTAGAAGAATCGTCATATTATGTAAGTATTTCATGATGTAAGTGAAGAACTAATGTCGTGTACAAACCATTTATTTCAAATTGTGGCATAACTAGTATTGGTGACCGTCGTCACTGGATGCACAATCGCGTCTTTCTACAGCAACTTTTCAGAGAGTACTGAGTATAGTTTGTGAATTAACTGCATTTACTACCAACATTAAATACATATCGCACTAGTATTTTTAAAGTGACTCAACTAAAAAAAAAAAAAAAAACTCAACTAAAAATGTGTGACTATTTAGGGGGAATAGCATTAAGGTGTAACTTTTGTTTTATCACTTTATTTTTTATGGGCTTAAACTAATCAAAAATTATATCCGAGAGCAAAAATAAGATTTTTCAACCAAAGTCCGAATACATTTAAATATCAAAACCCATTTTCTTTATCTTTATTACAATAAATTATGAAAAAAAAAATGAAAAAGAAATAAAAAAGATCTTTTTAGTACATTAAATTTTAAAATATATTTTCTCAAAACTATCTTTTTCAAATCTAGCGTCTTCAATTTTTACTCGATCAACTTGAAACTTTAACTGCAACTTCCTAATGATATTTTCTAGCAAAGTACAGAGAATGTTTTCGATTCATTGACCGATAACGATTTTATGACCGATTTTTGACGGAGAAAATGAATAATTGTTCACCATTTTCGAAAAAATTAATATTTCTTAAAAATCCTACATACTTTACTAGATTTAACCTTCTTCTTTCGAAATAATTTTAGTTTTTTGTTCTAGATTAAAAATTGTCACTTCCAGACTATCGCTCGTGAAAAAAATGGGTTTCCGTTTGTCAGACACAGCGCCGCCATTTATTTTTTTTTTTTATTTTTTTTTTTTGAAGAATTGAAACATATGTTTTTGGATACTTCAACATCCCACATAAACGTTAGATATACACTAATGAAATATATTGATTTATTTGCTATTTATAAATTCAAAAAAAATAAATTTGACAAGTGCCCTCTGGTGTACAAGCTCTGAAGCTAGGTACATACAGTTTTGATGGTTCATAAAGAGATATTTACCAATTTCTTTCATAGTCATAACTGAAAAACACCGATTCTTGAGTTGTGTCACTTTAGAAATACTAGTGCGATATATTTATACTTAATATTACTTTCATAACTTAATAACGCACCGATCAAACTATAATCACGAAGGAGAAAATCACAAAATGCCTACGGACAGAAAATTCTTTCAACAACATACATAATGACCAACCACAACTATGTTATGTATATATTCAAAATGCCTACGGACAGAAAATTCCTTCAACAACATACATAATGACCAACCACAACTATGTTATGCATATATTCAAAATTATCGTCTACCATCGGTAGACCGATGTAGCATGGAATACGGATAAAAACGTTTAACACTAAAAATCCATCAAGCACACCTAACGCGCTCAAAACTACAAATCACCTGAACGACCCTTAACAGATCGAGAGCCAGCAACGCACTTTTCATGAAGTGTTTTATGCACCCTGAAATTTTGCTATAATGTACCTCTGGGGTATATAAGAAGGTAGGTATGTGTTTCCTGGACATACCTTGGAACACCAGGTACTGGGGAAAGGTGCAATACAATATTGCTCAAAAGTAGAGTTTTATTCAGAAGCCAACTATTATTAATGAAAAAAAATGGCAAATTAAGGAAATTTTCAAATTAATAATAAATAAGGCAGGCACTTTTAAGGGGGTTAAAGTGATAATAATAATTTAAAAAAAGTACCTAGTTTTTATTTTTAATA